>CM050515.1:111526624-111909124 GCA_027563665.1 Antrozous pallidus | reverse complement strand
CATCGGCACCGCCTACAAGGGATACGTGAAGGTAGGACACTCGGCCTCCTGTCTGCAACACCCTCGTGCGGGTTCTGGGAGGCCGGGTCCGAGGGTCCACGGAGCCTTAGTCAGGGCTGTCTGCTCCCAGCCCGGTGCTCCGCCGGCTCGAGGCTGAGGGCTGTGGAGGCCCCGTCAGCTGCAGCTTCCCGGGGCCCCTGCCGGAGCGTCCCTGCCGCTGCGTTGTCCACCGTCCCCGAGTAGCCTTGTCAGTGCTGCCCCTCGCAGCAGCACCCCGACTTCCTAACTCCCGGCCCAGACCGGGCTCTGGCCGCCAGCCTGCTGCGCGAGGCAGCTGCCTGTGAGAAGCTGGCAGGCAGGGGGCGATGGCGGCCCTGGGCACCTCCAGGAAGTCCGGCCTGAGGCCCCAGCTGGTGCTCTGGAAGGTTTGTGGTCAGCCTCGCTGGCCGGTGAAACGCGTCCTGCTTCCCCGCAGGTCCCGAAGCCGACGGGCGTGAAGAAGGGGTGGCAGCGCGCCTACGCTGTGGTCTGCGACTGCAAGCTCTTCCTGTACGACCTGCCCGAGGGCAAGTCCACGCAGCCTGGCGTGGTGGCCAGCCAGGTCCTGGACCTCAGGTCTGTGCTGCTCCCACCCTCGCCAGGCGCTTTCCCCGAGCTGAGCACAGTGTTGGGTAGCCCACCCCTGACTGCGCTGACCCCAAAATGCACTGCCCCCCGTGCCGGAACGGCCCGTCGGGTTGTTCGCTGAGAAAGGTGCTCGGTGAGCGGTCAGCGTGAGCACACCGACGCCCAGAGCAGGCCAGGGGCACCAGCGGCAGCTGTGTGTCTTCAGGGTCAGTCTGGTGCCTGACGGCCCCTGGGCGTGCCCCGTCCCCGGGCATGTCCCGTCCCCGGGCGTGTCCCGTCCCCGGGCCTGTCCTGTCCCCGGAGCCAGGCCGTGGGGCCTAAGGCTGCTGTGGGGCCGCACCTCTGACCTCTCGTGCCTCGCCTGCCTTCCGGGCCCAGCACTGAGGGCAGCAAGCATCCTTCTCTCGGCTTCTCTTCTCGTGCCGTCTGCTGCCGCGTCCCGTTGGTGTGGTGGCACCCTCCGGCACGGACAGGGGAGGGTGGTTGTGAAGGTGGGCGTGCTGGGCACAGGGCCCAGCGTGTCCTGTCCTGTCACCCACCCCAGAGCCATGGAGGATGGCAAATGCAGATATGGACATGCTGGCGTCCGCATGGGGCCCAGCATTGGTTCTGGAGGGAAGGGGTGCCGTGGTGGTGCCATGAGGAGAGCCATGTGTCAGTCACCCCCACAGCGGTGCCCACCTTTCGTGTCCCCAGTGCATGGGGTGGATGGACACTGGGACGTGTGTTCTGGAAAGCCCAGGGACCCTGCTGTCCCTCACTGTGCCCTGGCCCTGCGGTGTGGAGTGTGTGGACGTGGGGCTGCCAGTTATAAGCTTGTTTTAGTTCCTTCAATGGCGGCCCAATGACAGCCATTTCTGGGCCCTCCGGTAAGGGGGCTTTGTCCTCCCCAAGCAGCTGAAGGACTAGAGAGCCACGTGGGAGGGGAGGAGGGCACGAGGAGGGGCGCTGAGGGAGGGGCTTCTCAAACTCCCTGCACTTGGCGGGCTTTGCAGGGGAAGCGTTTACTTACCAGGCGGAGGCAGGGCCCTTCATGTTGGAGGAAGTCCTCACGAAAGTGCCTTTCTCGTCCGCTCAGTGCACAGGCCTGTGCGCCCCTGCCCGCGCCCTCAGCGCCCTGTTTCTTACAGAGACGACGAGTTCTCGGTGAGCTCCGTCCTGGCCTCCGACGTCATCCACGCTTCACGACGGGACATTCCGTGCATCTTCAAGGTGCGGCTCTCCTGTCTCAGGACTCGCTAGACACAGGCCAGTCACGTGGTTAGAATGAAACCCTCAGAGTGTCACTGCCGTCGGAGGACCGCGTGCCTGTGGGAGAGGCCCCGACTCCCCCCGCTCCTGCTGCAGGCTCCTCCACACGCACATGCGCGCACATGCACACACACACGCCAGCCTCTGCCCTCGCTGCTGCCTCCTCACCTCCCAGGGCTGCTGGTCAGGAGCTGGAATGACACGGGAGCAGCGGCAGCCCCACTGGCGGGGGGCGGGGGGGAGTAGTGGGTGGGAGAACGGGCCCCCCACTGAGCTGTGAGGGGCCTCCCGGAGTTCTGTTGAGCTCGTGCTGTTCAGAAAGCCCCTCCTTATGCAGCGCAGAGACTTGCTGTCGCTCTGTAAACCGGTCCCCGCCGCAGCGTGGACTGTGCGGGCCTGGCGGGAGCTGGGAGCCTGTGCACCTGCCGGGAGAGTCCTTGTCAGTGTGCTGCGGTCGTCTCCTACTCCCCGAGGACAGCGCAGACGGGCCTGGCACAGGGCCGGCGAGCTTAACCCCCGGCCCTCTGCTCCCCGCTGACGGGACGGCGGCCGGGCCGGTGCCGGTGCCATGCCTGCCGGCTCACGGTCTTCTGTTTTCTTTTCTGTCCTGAAGGTGACGGCCTCTCTCCTAGGTTCACCTTCTAAGACCAGCTCACTGCTCATTCTGACAGAGAACGAGAACGAGAAGCGCAAGTGGGTGGGGATTCTGGAAGGCCTGCAGTCCATCCTGCACAAGAACCGCCTGCGCAACCAGGTGGTGCACGTGCCGCAGGAGGCCTACGACAGCTCGCTGCCGCTCGTCAAGGCCGTGCTGGCGGCCGCCGTGCTGGGTGCGTGCGCCCCGGCTCGCGTCCCCGAGGCCCGCACGCTGTCCTCATGTTGTGGGAATTAGGTCGTCGTTCCCGTGTCCAGGGGTGGTCGGCCGTGCCCACAGCTGACGCGCTTTCTGTTCGCGCCCTTCTGCCCACAGACGGCGATCGCATCGTGATCGGCTTGGAGGAAGGGCTGTACGTCGTCGAGGTGACCCGTGACGGTGAGTGGCGGCCGTGTCCACTGTGCGCTCGCCCCGCGGTTCCTGAGGCGCAGCGTCGGCCGTGGGAACTTGTGAGCGTGGAGACGTCACTGGCTGTGTCCGTTGTCCCACAGCCCAGACCACGTCTGTGCAGCCAGAGTGGCGTCGGGCCCTGGGGTCTGGGAAGGGGTGGTGGGTGCTGAGCAGGCGCCGGGAGCGGGGTGGACACCGTGGGACCCGTGTCCCGCCTCACGCCCGCCCTCCCCGCAGTGATTGTCCGCGTGGCTGACTACAAGAAAGTCTACCAGATCGAGCTGGCCCCCAGGGAGAAGGTGGCCGCGCTCCTGTGCGGCCGCAACCACCACGTCCACCTCTGCCCGTGGTCTGCCTTCGACGGCGCAGAAAGCAACGTGGACGTCAAGCTCCCAGAAACCAAGGGCTGCCAGCTCCTCGCCACGGCGACGCTGAGGAAGGGCGCGGCCACCTGGCTGCTGGTGGCGGTGAAGCGGCTGGTCCTGTGCTACGAGCTCCAGCGGACGCGGCCTTTCCACAGGAAGGTCGCGGAGCTCGCGGCCCCGGGCAGCGTGCAGTGCATGGCCGTGCTCAAGGACAAGCTCTGTGTTGGCTACCCTTCGGGGTTCTCCCTGTTGAGCCTCCAGGGAGATGGGCCGGCCCTGCCGCTGGTAAATCCCCACGACCCCTCGCTTGCGTTCCTCTCCCAGCAGTCCTATGACGCCCTTTGTGCTGTGGAGCTCAAAAGCGACGAGTACCTGCTTTGCTTCAGCCACATGGGACTGTACGTGGACCCACAAGGCCGGAGGTCGCGCGCGCAGGAGCTCATGTGGCCTGCGGTGCCTGTTGCCTGTAGTATGTATATGTTTTCTGTTGCCCTATCCCTGTCGCTGCTCTCCACGCCCGTCGGCATGTTCCGTTTTGCTTCGGTTCGTCTCCGGTGCCCGGCCCGGGGCCAGGGAGCGCCAGGAGGGGTCCCGACTCTGGCCCGGGCGGCCGGCGGGCCCTGGGGAGCTCGCAGCGGCAGCACCAGCTGCAGGCGCGGCCCCTCAGAGGCGGTCTCCTGAGGCGGGAGCTGTTCTGGGAAGAGCGAGTTGGCCAGGGATTGAGGTGGCTCCCTGTGGGGGGCTCTGTGAGTCCCTGCCCAGCCCCCATCTGAGCTTGTCACGGATCTGACCCTCAGTGCCCACCAGTGGCAGCAGGCGGGAGCCCGGGGGTGACGGGAGCGTTAGGGGTAGAAGTGAGGTTACGTCGGTGCCATGTACCTCGACTGTCGACTAGTACGGCCTCTGTCCGCCTTGTTGCTGGCAGAGAACCGGGGGTGTTGGACAGGAGCCGCGGCCGTGGGGGGCGCTGCCTCGTTTGGATCCTGGGGCTCACGCGTGTCTCACTCCTGGGCCCTCAGCTGGGGAGGGGGCAGCGCAGCAGCCAGCGCCTCCTGCTGCCACGCCCGCCCCTTCCCTGCCGGCCCGTGTCCTCGAAGCCACCCCCAGGAACAGCCTCAGCCACAGGCCTGCCCTGCGGACCGTCCGCTAGGAAGGGAGAAAGGACCCGCCCGGACTCCACCCCACACTGCGGTGGCCGCGCCGAGCCCCGCGTTCGGCTCCGCCTCCACCTCGTGGTTCCTGTCCCCGCAGCGGGTCCTGGGGCTGGCGCAGTGCCCCGTCCACGCCCGGCCCCTATGCTCCGCCTCTGTCCCGTGTGGAGGCGTCAGTCCGTCTGCGGGCTGGCCACGGGGTGACACGGGGCCCGGGCAGGCGGACGTGAGTTCCCGAGGTTTGGCCCGGACACTCGGTGTCGCGCCTCGTCCCGCAGAGCTCTGGCTCTCTGGCTCCTGCAGGGAGCCCTGTGTGGTCCCGGGAGAGGCTGCCAGGGGCCGGGGGGACGGGCCTCTGCCCACGGTGCACGCCTCGGAGCGGCCGCCACCTGCGCCTGACCCAGTTTACTCTGTTCAGGGTCGAAGGCCGGCTGGTTGTGCCGCCCTCTAGCGCACAGCACGGCTTAACGCCCGCCTGCTGTTCAGACCGGCCCCTGAAGCCCAGTGGGGGGCCGGGGCCGGGCCGGCGCTGCCTCTCGGGGAGGCGGGCGGCTCGGACGGCAGAGTTCAGCGAGGAGCAGGCGGACGCCCGCTGTCTGGAAGCCCCGACACTTCAGACGGGCCTGGGCCTTGCTCGTGCCTTTGGGACGACAGGCGGCGGCGCTCGGGCGGCGGGAAAGCCGTGCGGGAACCGGCTGGGTGTCGGAGCGGACGGCACAAGGGGTGCCGCGCCCGCGGGCCCCAGTGCTGCTGTGTGTGAATGTTGGCCCCGAGCCCCGGCTCCTTGGCCTCTCGGAGGAGTGTGCTTCGGCAGGCCGTGCCCTCGCTGTCCCGGCGGGAGCCGGGCTGCGCTCTGCAGGCCGTGGGGAGCGAAGCTGCCGTAGGAGCAGCTCAGGCCGCGGCCTGACCGCTCTGTCAGGAGCCAGGAGGGTGGGCGCGGACTGGCCGTGCTGGTCTGGTCTGCGAGGCTCTGGCGTGGGCGCGGTCAGGGTCTGCAGCCAGGCCGCACGGTCCTGGGCACCTTTCGGAGCCGGGGGCGGTGCCCTCCGGTGGAAGGCGCCTGGCCGGCCGCGCCGTCCTCACCGCTCCGCTCTGTCTGGCCAGGTTGCAGCCCCTCGCACGTCACGGTGTACAGCGAGTACGGCGTGGACGTCTTCGACGTGTGCACCATGGAGTGGGTGCAGACCATCGGCCTGCGGAGGGTGAGGCCCGGGCCGGGGCGGGCGTGGGCGCTCCCCGCTGCCCATGCGGCTCCCTTGTTGCGCCTCGGCCCCCCTGCTGCACGTCGGCCTCCCAGCCGCGGGTGCGCTCGCCCTGTTGTGTGTGCGCCCCCTGCTGCGTGCGCACCCCCCTGCTGCGCATCGGTTCCCCCCTGCTGCGCACGCGGCTGCTGACGCTCTGGTTCCCGCCAGATAAGACCGCTGAACACGGAGGGCAGCCTCAACCTGCTCAACTGCGAGCCTCCCCGCCTCATCTACTTCAAGAGCAAGTTCTCGGGTGAGTGCGCCTCCTTCCGCTGACTGCCGTCCCTCACTCCTGCCCCCCGTCCTGTCCCCTGTCCTGCAGCCCTCGTCCTGCCTTCTGTCCTGCCCCCCCGTCCTGTCCCCTGTCCTGCAGCCCTCGTCCTGCCTTCTGTCCTGTCCCCTGTCCTGCAGCCCTCGTCCTGCCTTCTGTCCTGTCCCCTGTCCTGCAGCCCTCGTCCTGCCTTCTGTCCTGCCCCCCCGTCCTGTCCCCTGTCCTGCAGCCCTCGTCCTGCCTTCTGTCCTGTCCCCCGTCCTGTCCCCTGTCCTGCAGCCCTCGTCCTGCCTTCTGTCCTGTCCCCTGTCCTGCAGCCCTCGTCCTGCCTTCTGTCCTGCCCCCCCGTCCTGTCCCCTGTCCTGCAGCCCTCGTCCTGCCTTCTGTCCTGTCCCCCGTCCTGTCCCCTGTCCTGCAGCCCTCGTCCTGCCTTCTGTCCTGTCCCCCGTCCTGTCCCCTGTCCTGCAGCCCTCGTCCTGCCTTCTGTCCTGTCCCCCGTCCTGTCCCCTGTCCTGCAGCCCTCGTCCTGCCTTCTGTCCTGTCCCCCCGTCCTGTCCCCTGTCCTGCAGCGGCCTGGGGGCTGCCGTGACCGCGGTCACCCTCCTCCCGCAGGGACCGTGCTCCATGTGCCCGACACCTCGGACAACAGCCGGAAGCAGATGCTGCGGACCCGGAGCAAGAGGCGGTTCGTCTTCAAGGTGCCGGAGGAGGAGAGGCTGCAGCAGCGGCGGTGAGGGCGGGCCAGCCCTCTGGGGGCGGCCAGGGCAGAGCCCGAGGACCTCTCACGGTTGTGAACCCCAAAATGTCTTCCTCCCCAGGGAGATGCTTAGAGACCCAGAGCTGAGGTCCAAGATGATTTCCAACCCGACCAACTTCAACCACGTGGCCCACATGGGCCCGGGCGACGGCATGCAGGTGCTCATGGACCTGCCCCTGGTGAGTCCCGGGGCGTGCTCCCCGCCCTCCTGCCGTGGGGGGAGGGGGCGTGGCCGCTGTGGGGCCTCCACCTGCTGGCCTTTCCTCACTCTGCGGCTCTGGGCAGACCCCGAGCTCCTGGCTCCGGTCTCGGGCGGGGAGCCAGTCGCCCTTCCACTGCAGCCTGGCCGGGCCACTGGATTTGTTCGGTGACGAAACCAGCTGTCAGAGAGGGTTCCGAGTAACCTTAGCGTGAGCAGTCAACGTCCTCTTCTCTGAAAAGATGGGATTCAGCGTGGTCTGAAGTCACAGTTGCCGATCAGCACAGAGCTTAGCTGATCACTGCAGAGCCTTCCCGCCATTTTCCTCCTCGAGGGCCCGGCCCAGCCCTGGCCGTGCCAATGCTCACCTGTGTCTTCTCCGCCCAGAGCGCTGTGCCCCCGGCCCAGGAGGAGCGGCCCGGCCCCCCGCCCAGCAGCCTGGCCCGGCAGCCGCCGCCCAAGAACAAGCCCTACATCTCGTGGCCGTCAGGTACCGGGGCGCCCAGGGCGGGCCTGGAGGCTGGGGCTCCTTCTCCTGAGGTGACACCTCCCTGTGCCCCAGGTGGGTCCGAGCCCGGCGTGGCAGCACCTCTGAGAAGCATGTCCGACCCCGACCAGGACTTTGAGAAGGAGGTAAGGCCTGCAGACGTGGCTGTCCCCCGCAGAGTGAACCCAAGCCCCACGCCGCCGTTCTCTGTGAACGCTGCGTCTCCCCTTGAGCAGCCACACGGCTTAGGGTGGTTTTGGGTGGGCAGCCACGTCACCCCCACAGAAGGAAGAGAAGGAAGAGCAGCCCCTGCCCCGACTGGCAGCGCAGCCAGTGGAGATGCTGCCGAGAGCACGGGCCAGAGGGCGGGGGCGGGGCCACACCGGTGGCCACCGCCGTCCTGGACTCTCCCACGTAGCCGGCACCGACGGCTGTGTCTCTGGCTCAGGCCACACCTGGTCTTGGAGAGCCTGCCCTGTGGCCTCTCCCTCCCCGACGCCACAAGGTCCGCGTTCAGGCTGCACGTGCGCACATCGAGCCCTTTAGACGAGGTGACCGGAGGAGCCTGCCTGAGTCCTCGGTGTCCGCGCACCCTCCCCGCACCCTCCTCTGGTGCGGGGCCGGCCGGGCCACGGGGTCGGCTGCCCACCATCTGTGTCTCCTGCCGGGGCCAGTCCCAGTCCCGGCCAGAGCGGCCGGCCGTGTGCTCTGGGGGCTCCCGGTAGGTTTGTCTGGATGGTGTTGGGCGTGGGCTGGAGGCTGCAGACGTGGTGCGTCCATGGCACACGGCCGGTTCGTCCTGCTCGGAGCTGGTTTGTCCCTATAAGTGACATTTGAGGAAGGAGTCGCTTTAAGGGGAGCCGTTGGTGGCTGTGAGTAGGTTCCAGTGCTGTGCAGGGCAGCTCCGACGAGCTCAGACCCCTCCATCACCGGAACGCGGCAGCCTTTCCCCGGCCGCCCCCTCTGTCCCTGCCTGTTCAGGGCACTGCGTGTCGGCTCACAGCGGCCGCCGAGCCCGCCTCCCTCAGCGCCAGCGTGTCTGGTCTTCGTGCTGCGGCCCAGGACCCACGGGCTGCTCCTTCGTGGTGCGGAATCCCCGGGGGAGGCACGCACGCAGGGTCTGGCCAGGGCTAGGCTGCTTTGGGGTCCCTTTTGGCTGCTGTGAACACGTGTGAGCATCCACTCGTTTGAGTGCTATCTGCACTTCTTGGGGTACAGCCCCAGGAGGGGAATGCGGGGTCACGTGGTGACCGTTTGCCATGGCAGCCGCCCCGTTTTCCCGTCCTGCCCCGGGCCGCGCGGTTCTTACCGAGCTGTGTCCTCCCCTTCCCGCAGCCATCCCAGCGGGTGTAAGCAGTGTCTCCTGGGGTCCGGGTGCGCGTTTCCCGAGGGGTGACCTGTGTCCTGGCCGTTGCTGTGCTTTTGGAGCAGCGTCAGTTTCCCTTGGGTGGTTTGTCTTCTGTGGTTGGGCTGTGAGTTGGTTTATGTTCTGGACGACGGCCCCTCCTCCGCCCTGAGCTGGTCTCCCCTCTCGGCCGTGTCCTCAGGTTCACGCCTGCATTCCGTTGTGGCGGAGTCGTTTCTGTGCTTTCGCTGTCGGAGCCGAGAGCCCACGGCCGGCCCGGCCCCGAGCACTCACCGCGTCCTCTCCCCCGGGGTTGTGGTTGGCCTGTGTCAGTGCATGCGTGCCCCGGCGCTCACACGGGTCCCCGGAGCTCACACGGGTCCCCGGAGCTCACACGGGTCCCCGGCGCTCACACGGGTCCCCGGAGCTCACACGGGTCCCCGGCGCTCACACGGGTCCCCGGCGCTCACACGGGTCCCCGGAGCTCACACGGGTCCCCGGAGCTCACACCTGTCCCCGGAGCTCACACCTGTCCCCAGCGCTCACACGGGTCCCCGGAGCTCACACCTGTCCCCGGAGCTCACACGGGTCCCCGGAGCTCACACGGGTCCCCGGAGCTCACACCTGTCCCCAGCGCTCACACGGGTCCCCGGAGCTCACACCTGTCCCCAGCGCTCACACGGGTCCCCGGAGCTCACACCTGTCCCCGGAGCTCACACGGGTCCCCGGAGCTCACACGGGTCCCCGGCGCTCACACCTGTCCCCGGCGCTCACACGGGTCCCCGGAGCTCACACGGGTCCCCGGCGCTCACACGGGTCCCCGGAGCTCACACGGGTCCCCGGAGCTCACACGGGTCCCCGGAGCTCACACCTGTCCCCAGCGCTCACACGGGTCCCCGGAGCTCACACCTGTCCCGGAGCTCACACGGGTCCCCGGAGCTCACACGGGTCCCCGGAGCTCACACCTGTCCCCGGAGCTCACACCTGTCCCCGGAGCTCACACCTGTCCCCGGAGCTCACACCTGTCCCCGGCGCTCACACCTGTCCCCGGAGCTCACACCTGTCCCCGGAGCTCACACGGGTCCCCGGAGCTCACACCTGTCCCCGGCGCTCACACGGGTCCCCGGAGCTCACACCTGTCCCCGGAGCTCACACGGGTCCCCGGAGCTCACACGGGTCCCCGGAGCTCACACCTGTCCCCGGAGCTCACACCTGTCCCCGGCGCTCACACGGGTCCCCCAGTGGCAGCTCCATTCCGGGGGCCCCGCACTGTGTGTGGAGCGGCTGTTCCCGTTTATGGGCGCCCTGGCCAGAGGCACTGAGGCCGGCGGCAGGTCTGTCTGGACTCGGGCTGCTCCTGGGGTCGTCAGCTCGCCCGGTATGGTTTGTTGCTTTTGGAACAAGAAGTTGGGGAGAGATTCTCCGCTTTTTCTTATTTTATGGTTTTGACTATTCGGGTCCCTCAGTTCCATAGGAGCTTGAGGACTGGCTTTTCCATTTCGGGGCGGGGTGGGCGGGGAGGGAAGGCCGGTGGAACCTCCACGGGGACTGAATTGAGTCTGTAGTCACTCGAGGGAGTTGCTGTCCTAACAACAGTCTCCCGCCGTGGCCACGGAGGCCTCGTCAGCAACCTCTGACTCCAGGCACGTTTCCCGGCTTCTGGGACCGGCCCGAGGGCCCCTTGTGAGGTGGCTCGAGCACCTTTGTCCTTCCGGAAGCTGTTGTAAATGGGTCGTTTTCCGAGTCCTGTTTCGGGTGCCGTGCTGATATGAGGAACACGGGTGCTTGTGGCGTGTGTGGGGGTGTGCGTGGGGGGAGGGGTGTGCGTGGGGGGAGGGGTGTGTGGGGGGTGTGTGCGTGGGGGGTGTGCGTGGGGGGAGGGGTGTGTGGGGGGAGGGGTGTGTGGGGGGGTGTGCGTGGGGGGAGGGTTGTGGGGGTGTGTGCGTGGGGGGAGGGGTGTGCGTGGGGGGGTGTGCGTGGGGGGAGGGGTGCGTGGGGGGAGGGGTGTGGGGGGTGTGCGTGGGGGGGAGGGGTGTGCGTGGGGGGGTGTGCATGGGGGGAGGGGTGTGTGTGGGGGTGCGCGCGCACAGATCGTGACCCTGGGAGCAGGCAGCGCAGCCTCGCCCTCTCTCGGCGCCCGTTCTCCCCGTCGGCGCTCTGGCAGCTCTGGCTGTCTGGGTGTCTGGCCGGCGCCTGGGCACTGTGCGGCCGGGGAATCAGGCTGTTGCTCTCGAGGAGAGGAAGCGCCCCTCCCCTTGTCCCGGGCTGGCTGTGCGGCCCCCGTCGTCCTTCGCCCTGGGGGGAGGCCTCTGCCTGGCACATTCAGCACCAAGGGGAGCTGGTTGTGTCTGGGACTGGCTACCGTGCCAGTGCCCGCGCCTCACTGTGCGGGTGCACCCCCTTTGCGGCCCTCATCGCTGTCACTGGGGCCGGGCTTGGCTCCTGATCCCACGAGAGAGGAGGTCCGCGTGTGCTCGTCACAGGAAAGGAGAGCCGGTGCCGCCCGCCCCACAGACACCCCTTGGCGGCCCCGCTCGCAGACCAGACGGTGCTCCTCACCCTGTGCCTTTGTGTTGACAGCCGGACTCCGATTCCACCAAACACTCAACCCCTTCCAACAGCTCCAACCCCAGCGGCCCGCCAAGCCCCACCTCCCCTCACCGGAGCCAGCTCCTCCTCGAGGGCCTGGAGCCACCGGCCTACGACGCCTGACGCCACTGGCCGTCGCCACGGGCCCGGGAGCCGTGCGGCTCCATCGCCGGTGTCCAGACGGAGCTGACCCCCAGTGCTGCCCCGGACACGCAGACTGACTTGTAGATAAGGAGATGCAGAGAAATATTGTAACGTGATCGTTCGTGCCACACCGCTCGCCACGCACCTGACCCTTCGTCCGGGCCCACAGGCCGCCGCCGCCCAGCCCCGCAGCCCTGACGCTCTGCTGGGGGCAGGCAGCTCGGCCGCCGGCCTGTTCCTCCCGGAGCCCCCTGGAGCCGGGGGAGGCAGGAAGCGTGTCCTCAGCGTCTGGCCCCGAGGACAGGAACGCGGGGGCTGGCCGGCTTTCTGGTCACTCGCGCCGTCTGCTGCGGATCCTGCTGACGGTGGACCACGACACAGGCCTGGGGGGGCGCCGCCGGCCCGGCCCTGCGGGAGTCCCTTCCCGGTCCCACCGCTATGCACCAGCACCTACTGCTGTGAAGTCGGCTGTGCTGCTTCCCACTCGCTTTCCCCGCTCCGCCTCCACGAGCGGCTGTCCTGGGGCAGCCGGGCCCCGCCCCTGGTCTCCGCATGGAGTCGGTTGGCCCAAGGGGGCGCCTTAGACGCTGGGCACCCCTGCACATCGCCCTCCCCGGCCTTTCACGCTCACCTCCCTGTGTCGCACGAGTAGCCAGGTCTGAGGCTGTCCCGGGAGAGGCCGCGGCCCTGGCCAGCACAGGGGTGTCACCAGGCGGCTGCTCTCCGGCCCAGGGGCCCCGGGTGTGCTGACGGCGAGCGCTTCTCGTGGCGGCAGTGCGCGGCCCCAGCAGGCCCATGGGCACCAACCCAGCAGCCGCTGCCACCCACCCTGGGCCTCTGCTGGGGCTGGCACCTGCTGGGGTTCTGGTTTTTACTTTTGTAATGTAAGTGGGAGTCTTTGTAATTATTGAATCACCGTGAGGACATTTTGAACAATTACCTGTCAATAAAGCAGAAGACTTTAAAGTTCCCCCGGTCTGTCTGAGTGTCCGGGTACTCCGGTGCCGGGAAAGCGCCCACTGTCATTCCCACCGTGGGGGCAGGACTGACCGGAAGCCCCTCACCTGCTAGGGACCTTGGGGGGAGCTGTGCTGGCAGGTGGCTCCCGGTCCACCTGGGCGCTGGCCCCTCAATGCTGGGGACCACCTTGGAGTGGTGACCACATGAGCTCTGGCCCTGGGGGCCCGTTTCCCCAGGGGCAGGGTTAGCCTGGTGTGTTTGGGGGGGTATTAGGGGGAGCCCCCGGGAGTTCGGTAACAGGACCTGCCAGAAAATGCCTAGCCAGCCAGCGCCACAGCCTAGGGCCGGTGTCTCGCCCCTCGAGGCCGCTTCCCGTGTGTCACTGGCACCCACGCCCCGCGCACTGGGGCTCCGTGGGCACGGCAGGGAAGGAAGTGGAGGAGCTGGGGGAGCTCTGGCTGCAGAGTGCTTCCCCGAGGGGTTCCCACCCTGTGGCTCCCACGTCTGGGCAGTCACATGGCCCTGCCCTCCCAGGGAGCAGACTGCCTCTTCCCAGCCCAGGGGCACGCAGCTGGGAGTGAGCCCTGCCCAGAGGGGTAGGGTTAGGAATATGGTTAGTGTTGGACATGGGTTAGGGCTGGACCTGGGTTAGG
The DNA here is from genome assembly GCA_027563665.1 of Antrozous pallidus. Classification (NCBI taxonomy): domain Eukaryota; kingdom Metazoa; phylum Chordata; class Mammalia; order Chiroptera; family Vespertilionidae; genus Antrozous; species Antrozous pallidus. The sequence continues at coordinate 111,896,036 of CM050515.1, read as the reverse complement.
GTTAGGGTTAAGGTTGGACCTGGATTAGGGATATGGTTAGGATTGGACCTGGGTCAGGGTTAGATTAGGGTTGGACCTGGCATATGGTTAGGTTAGGTTTAGGGTTAGACCTGGGTTAGGGTTAAGGTTAGGAATACAGGTAGGGTTGGATGTGGGTTAGGATTAGTTAGGGATAAACCGTGGCCCCTGTGTGATGTCTGCCCCAGGCGGTCAGGGCGTGTCTGTCCCAGGCGGTCAGGCGCAGGCGTGTCTGTCCCAGGCGGTCAGGGCGCAGGCGTGTCTGCCCCAGGCGGTCAGGGCGTGTCTGTCACAGGCGAGTCCCGCCGTTACAAAAGGAGAGAATGTGTGGCAGCAGGAAGCACAGTGGAGCTCACGTTGAACACAGTGCCACGAGTGGCCACCCCCTGCTTGGGCAGCGCGGAGCGGGGTGCGCAGCCTCTAACCCCGTGCCCGGCAGCGGGCGGCAGGTATGTGTGTGTATGCGTGCGCACGTGTGTCTGTGTACACGCAGGTGCTGGGCCACCTGGTGCAAGTTTATACCAGGCAGCCACTAGGCTGCAGCTCTGCTCATGGGCAGGGTGTCGTCCGGAGTGGGGAGGGCAAGGCCTGGCCTGGCGGTGACAGACACCCCGCCGGCGGCTGCCCTACCCCTGTCCCTCCCTGCACAGCCTCTTGGCAGAACACCGGGCCCCGGTGCTCCCTGCCCCTCACCAGCCTTTCCCTCCCCGGGTCCCCGGCACCAAACTTGCCACTTCTGGTGCCACTCGGCCGGCGGGCAGCCTCGAGCCTCGGGTTGGGGTCACTGCCTTTGGCGGTGTGGCCAGGCTGCCTGTGCCCAGTTCTGAGGACACCATTGACTGCCGCGGCCCTCCCACCCCACCCGCCTGGCGGGGGACGCGGGCGGAGGCGGATGCAGGAAACCCCTTTATTGGCCAACGATCATCCCGAGGCTGTGCCTGCACAGGCTGTGGCGCAGGGCGGGGAGGAGGCGGGAGGGCAGGTGGGCCACAGTCCTCATGCGTCCGTGTCCATGGGGATCTCACTGAACAGCGGGTTGACGAAGCAGCTCTGGCTGGCGTTCTGGGCCGCCTTCGGGGCGGGTGCTGCGGGCTGTGGGGGTGCAGTCAGGGCGTCGGGCATGGAGCCGGCCGCGGGGAGGCCCACCCCCAGCCCCCCAGCCACGCACCTGCTCCACGGAGCCTGCCACGTTGAACACCGGGTTGGGGAAGCCCGGGGGCATCTCGTCGCGCCTCCTCCACCTACAGGTAGGAACCCTTGAGCCCCTGTACCTGAACCCTCTCTCCCCACCTCCCGCATATCGGAGCCCCGGCCCCACCCCGGGGTCCTGAGCCCGCCCTCCACCTCCGCTCCCTCCACCTCCGCTCCGCCCCCACGTACCCGAGCCCCCGCCCCGGTACCTGAGCCGCCCCGCGCGGTGCAGCAGCAGCGCCCCCAGCGGCAGCACCAGCAGCAACAGGAACAGCGCAGCTGCCAAGCCGCTCGCGAGCCCCACGCGCGACCCCGGCCGGTGCACACCGTCCCCGACGGGCGCGCCCGACTCCCGGAAGGTCGCCGACTTGATCCCAAGGGCCTCCCCTGCCACGGAGAGCCGGCTCAGTCTCTCCCGGGCGGGCGGCGCGGGGACAGGGCTGGGCCGGCCCGCTTACCGTGCTCCGCGACGTCCGCCAGGAGGGCCCGGGCCAGCCGCCCCGCGCCACCGGTCTCGGGCCCAGGCTCCGCCAGCACCACCTGGATCTCCGTGTCGGCCTCCGCGCCCGGAGCCTCGCGTGGCTGGGGCGAGCGCGGCACCTTGGACACGGCCACCTGCAGCGCCTGGTACTGGGGCTGGGGAGGGACGCAGGGTTGGCCCGGGCACTGCGCCCTGGGGCCTGCGGGGACGAGGAGGGCAATGGCGCCCAGGTGGGCGAAGATTGGGCGCGCCCCAACAGAGGAGGCTCCAGGCGGGCTGCGAATTGCTGGGGCGGGGGCCATTACCAAGGTCAGGAAGTCGCGCAGCAGCCGCGCCCGGTACTGCGCCAGGTCAAAGGCAGGGCCGTGGGTCAGCGACACGATGGCCCCTGCAGCGGGAGGGGGGTCAGCGCTGCACCCGGGACCCACGGGTGGCCCAGCCGCCCAGCGCGCAGGGGCCGAGCACAGGAGCTCACCGCACAGGGCGCAGCATTGCCCCTCGGGCTGGAGCGCGTCGTGGCAGGCGGCCTGGGGACAGTGGCCGCCCGAGTGCCGGAGCAGGGCCGCACAGACCCAGGGCTGCACCTGAAGGCGGAGCCGGCTCAGCACGGAGGGGCGCGGGGCGGCCGGGTCCCAGCGCCAGCCTCATCCGAAGGCGTCTCACCTCCGCGTTGCCGCAGACGCAGCCCGACGGGGCAGCACAGGCCTCGGGGCCCACACTCAGCGCGCCCGGCCCGTGAAAGCGCAGGCGCCCGGCGCGGGACGCCAGAAAGACAGCCAGGTCCTCGTCGCGCGTGAACTTCTGCGGGGCCAGGTCACAGCGGCGGCGGCCAAGGAAGCGAAAGGGGCAGAGTGCTCCGGACGCTTGTCCGGGCCACAGGGGTCGGGATCCCCGGGGAGGGGCCCCGAGTCCCGCCCGGCACGGCCCCTCACCTGGCCCAAGGCCCAGACGCTGCCCACTTGCAGGGCGCGGGCGCCCGGGCCGAGGCCCACCCGGAAGGAGGAGTCCGGGGGGAAGACCACGTCATCGTGGCGGCAGGGCACGCGCTCCACGTCCAGCGAGAAGAGGCCGCGCGCCGCGTCCCCCGAGCGCCACAGGCGCGGGTCGTGCCACGAGAAGCGGTCGGGGTCGAGGAAGCGCGCAGGGGCGCCTGCGCGAGGGGACGTGTGTCCAAAGGGGCGCAGGGAACACGCCCTCCACTCAGGCCCCTGCGTCCCAGCCAGACCCGCCCTAGACACGCCCCCATAAGACCCGCCCCCAATCAGACCCGCCCCTAGCCAAACCCGCCCCCAATTGGACTCGCTCCCCAATCAGACCCGCCCCCTAGACACGCCCCCAGTCAGGCCCGCCCCCAATCAGATCCGCTCCCACTCAAAACGACCCCTCGCGACAACGCCCTCTGCTCAGGCCCCGCCCCGGATAGGCCCCGCCCCCAGGCGCCTTAGGGGGGTCGGGGGCGGGGCCTCACCGGGGCCGCAGTCTGGGTCCGAGCTAGAGTCCGCAGCGCTGAATTCCGCCCCTGAGGTCAGGACGAGCTCCCCGTCCAGAGGCAGGAGCTGCAAGAAGGGCAGCAGAGGAAGGACACGTGGCGGCCCCGGCCAGAGGACCCTGTGGGCGCCCCCCCCCCCCCCCCGAGTCCAAGGCCGAGGGACGGCGGTGAGGCAGCCTGTGGGCTCCCGCCCTGGCTGAGTCACTGATGCCTGAGGGAGCAGTGCCGCAGGCCAGGGGCCCAGCTGCCCTGAGACTTGGGAGCTTGGAGAGTTTGGGGTGACGTTAGCCAGTGCCACTGCCTCGCCCGTCACCCCTGAGGATTTATACAAGCCAAGGGCTCACGGGTCCCGAGAACCCACGTGCTGGGCAGTCGAAAGGCCCCCCTGGACCTTGTGAGGGAGGGAAGGGGTGCCCAGGGCAGCCTTGGAGTCCCCCTGCTCCCCTGTGGCAGCCCGTTCACCAACCCAGGCCTCGGGGTCAGAGGAAACCCAGCAGCGGGAAGGCCAGGAGCCCAGGAGCCGAGGGACGGACTGGCCCTCCCCCCTTCGGAGCCCCAAGACCCTGCCCTGCTCCTGTCGGCCCTCGGGGTGGTGGGCCTGATTGGGGAGCAAGTCCGATTGGAAGCTGACCCCTGAGGAGGGATAGGAGGTCCCAGGCCAACCACCTCCACACCTGAGGGTGCAGCCCCCTGACAGCAAGTCACCCTGCCCACGGCCCAGGGTGAGCCTGGGAAAGGGCAGTGTCAGCAGTAAAGAACCAGAGGGAGATGTATGCACTGGAAGCCATGATACTAGAAAGGAAGAGCACCACAGGGGAGGTTCTCCAGGCAGCTTACCAACACCAGTCAGCCTGGGCCTGATGCTAAGGAACTTTCCAGAAGGCAGCAGGGAAGGCCTGAGAGAGAACCCGCCCCCCAATCAGGACAAGATCCCACTCCGGGCTATCACCCCTGCCTACAGCCCTTCCTGCGAACTCCCTTCAACCTCCAGGAGAGACCAGATCAAAGTGCCAAAATTCAGATGCAAGGGGTGGGGGAGGGGAGAATAGCCGAGGAAACAGCGAAGGAGAATTTTCCAGGTTTGAAGAAACCCGGATGGAGGGGCCTCGTGGAGAGCCTACGGAGTAAGGACAGTCACGCCCGGCCCCGGGACAGGGCTGAGCCTACGGACACAGGACAGCCTGGAAGTTTCAGAGGAAGCACAGCCCCAGCTTCCCTTGCAGCCCCGGCTTCACCCAGAAGGTCATCGGTCTAATCGGCACATTACCCTTTTATGAGTATAGCTAGGAAAAGGACTTTTCATCTGCAATTTTATATCCAAACTCCCATTCAAATGTGAGCACATAAACAACGCCCTCAGGCCTGAAAGACGTCAGAAGGGCTGCAACACGGGCTCTCTCCTGACGACAGGCTGGGCGATGGGGGGTGGGGTGGGTGGGGGGGGCAGAGCTGTCAAGGGATGGGGAGTGGGGGGGAGGGACGCTGGTAATGCTCATTATTAGCTTTTTAAGTTGTTTAAACGCTGGGACTGAAACGTGATGGGGAGGGGAAGACTCCAGGGCCCGGCATGCACTACGAGGGCAGGAACGGATAGTGAGAGGCTGGAGAAACCAAAGGGACCCCAAACCTCACCCCACGTGACGCCTATCAGTTTCTAGAAAAGTTTAAAACATCAAAACTGACACAACAGCCAACAGAATTTGGAAAGATATTGAAATGTTGTCAAAGGCCTGATATTGTCAAAATGTCCAAACATTTTTACAAGCAAAGTATACCAAACTCTCAATTATTTCCTCTCACAGAAATGGTGACGGAAACAGAAAGGAGGAGTGGAAACTGCCCAGTCGTTTTACGAGGCCAGGTGATCTCAGTTCCGAAACCAGGTGCAGGACGTGGGAAGCCGAGAAAAGGTGTAGGCCCTAAAGGCAGTGTCGGTTGGTTAAAGGCAACCGTGTGCTTTGAAAACACACGGCGCTCAGCCCAGCCCGCATGGCCCCCGGGTGGAGCGTCAACTCACGCACCAGGAGGCCACCGGTTCGATGCCAGGTCAGGGCACGTGCCCAGGTTGCGGGCTAGCCCCTCACGAGGGGGTGTGCAGGAGACAGCTAATGGATGTTGACGTTGATCTCTCTGAGTTTCTCTCTATTACCCTTCCCCTCTCTGTAAAAACCATTAAAAACATTTAAAAAAAAAACAAATACACGGTGTTCGAAGAGTTCATGACCCAGGAATTCGGGAAGGAGCCCAGGACTTGGTGCTGGCGGTGTGTGCGGTGCCCCAGCAGGTGGCAGGAGAGCCTTGTGCTGGGCAGTCAGTCTGGCGGAGGGAAGTAAGTGTCCTGGGCGCTGGGCGTTGGAAGAAGCGGCACCTGCACCCCGGGCGAGGACAGTCCTGCGAGGGCTGGGCCTCAGAAGCCCTCACCAACAGGCGGAGAAAGGAGGGGAGGGAACTCACATCTCCACCGGTGCAGGAAACCCCGGAAAAGTCCAACAACCTACTCAGGATTTTTACACACTGCCAGGTTAGAGCGTCACCCCAGTACGCCAAGGCTGTGGTCTGATCCGGGCCAGGGCACACACAGGGGGACAACACACCCGTGTTTCTCTCAAATCAACTTGAAGTGACTTTGCAAACTTCCAGCAAACTGGCAGTGGAACGGAATTTCTACAATTGGATAGTTTTAGCACCAAATCCGACAGCAAACTGGGCAAAGGGTAGAAATGGGAGGGCAAGGGGCCCAGGAGGAAGAAAGTTCCGAGAGAGGCTCCCAACCTGAGACACACATTTAACCCGGGGTGTGTGTGTCGGGGGGCGAGGTCCCTCCAGCCTCCCACAGTGACTTCGGGGCCATCGCCCCTGTCCCTTAGCCCCTGACTGTTCCCACCCCGGCCTCTGATGAGGCTGCAGGACCCAGCTGCCCGCCGGCCCCCGCCGCCCCATGTCCCCGCCCCGCCCCGTCCCCATGCCCCCCCGCTCCCCGATGCTCCAGCCCGCCCCCAAGTCCCAGCCCCGCCCCAAGTCCCAGCCCCGCCTCCACGTCCAGCCCCGTCCCCGCCCCCCGCCCCGCCCCGCCCCGCCCTCAAGTCGCCCGCTCCCCCATGCCCCAGCCCCGCCTCCACGTCCAGCCCCGCCCCATATCATAGCCCCGCCCTCATGCCCCCGCCCCGCCCCCAGGTCCCAGCCCCGCCCCCTCACCATGCTGGAGACGCTGTGGCCTCCTCGCACCAGGACTGACACCATCTGCGGTGGAAGGAGACGCGGCCTCAGCGGCGGACCCACTGGGCCCCCACCCCCCGGACCACGCGGGGCCCAAGGTCCGAGCCTCATCCCGGTTGGGCCCACCACCTTGTCCGCCGGGAACTCCACGGCGGCGCCCGCGCAGGGGGTGCGGTTCTGGCTCCAGTTGTCCGCAGCGTCGAAGTCGGTGTTGGGAACCCAAATCTTGTAGGTGGCCCTGGTCAGCGCTGGGGAGGCGGAGGCTGAGTGCTCCCCGCGCCGCGGGCCCGCGGGGTCCTGCCCAGACTTCCGTGGGGGTGGGGGGACGGCCTCCCCAGGGAGGCGCGGTGGCAGCACGGGGCACACAGCCGGGCACCGACCGGGCCCCCGCCCCTGCGCGCTCGGAGGAACTCCTATTGTAGCGGCAGAACCCGCTCAAACGTGCCCTCCTCCAGGACGCCCCGCCCCCGTCTCGCCCGGAGCAGGAGCGGAGGACCTGGCGGGGCCCGGACTGTGACACCGAGGGCCGGGCCGAAAAGGAGGGCCGGGGCGGGGCGGGGCGGGGAGCCGGGACACAAGAGCCGGGACAGCGGAGCCCCAGTTACTAAGCTCCGGCGTCGGCGGGCACGGAAGACACGCCCTCCCGTGCCATGGGGAGGGCGGCCCCGGCACAGGGAAACAGAGGCAGCTGCGGAGCCCCAAGGACCCCCGCATCTGGCCGCCGCTTTCCGCGGGAGGAGGCGGCGCCCAGGGCAGGCAGGGGTGGGTCTGGCCCGGGCTCCAGGCCTCCTGCGCCACCTGCGGGGCCGGGTCCCCCCTCCATAGCCCCCCTCCCCCCCGGACCTCCGCTTACCGCAGAGCTGCAGCCCCAGCAGCAGCCGGCCCAGCGCGCCCATCGCGCCCATCGCCCTCCGCTTGACACCCAGGACTTTGCCCGCAGAGCCCACGTGACCGGACGGGGCGGGGCGGGGGGCCGCCGGGCGGTTACACATTCACCTCCAGGCCGGCCTGGACCAAATCCCTGGGTTCCTCGGAGGCTCGCGGCCTCTGCCCCTCATCCGTCCCCAGGACCTGGGACCCGGTCAGGACGCACCTGCCTGTGAAGTGGGTGTGCTGGGGGAGAAGAAAGGACCCTGAGGTCCCCCTTCTCTGTCCGGGTGCGGCTGGGTCAGCACCTAGTCCGCCACCTGCTGGGACTGGGTGCCCACTCCGCCCTGCAGGCCCTGCTGCCTCCCCGCGGGTGGGCTGTGGGTGGAGCTGGAGCAGCAGCCTGGGGCCCTGCGAGGGCTGGCAGGTCGAGCATGGGGAGTGGAGGGTTAATGACAGAGGGGGATGGGATGGATGGATGGGAAACAGAGTGAAGGAGTGAGTGGACAGAAACAGGAACGTGGGAAGGTGAGTGGTTGGCAATGGGTGGATGTTGGGTGGGAGATGGGGCGGCGGGTGACAGAGGGTGGGTGGTGGTTGGATGATGAGCCGAGATGATGGATGGAGATGAACGTAGCTGTAAGTGATGGAGCATGGCTCACGGATGGTGGGTGGGTGGATGGGGAGGGGAGGTGGTAGTCAGATGAAGGACAGTGGAAGAATGGCGATTGGATACGTGGACGGTGATGGGTGAGGACGTGCAGGTGTGGCAGGTGTGCAGGTGGGTGTGCAGAGCGGTGTACATGGGTGTGGCTGGTTGAGGTGGGTGGGGTGCCAAAGGCCGAGGGTTTGGGATGGTTGCTGGTGAGTGGTTGATGGTGGATAGATGCGAGGGGACTAGGGCTGAGATGAATTGTGAATGATGGTTAGCAGAAAGATGGTGGATGAGAGTGGAGGTGGTTGTTGGATTCAGTGGATGGCCGATGGCCAAGTGGGTGCCTGTGAGTGTGGGATACGTGGGTGGGTGGGTGGGTGGATCGGTAGATGGACGGGTGGATGGGTGGGTGGGTGGATGGGTGGGTGGGTGGGTGGGTGGGTGGATGGATGGGTGGGTGGGTGGGTAGATGGATGGGTGGATGGATGGATGGAAGGATGTATAGGTGGGTGGATGGGTGAATGGGTGGCTGGATGGGTGGGTGGGTGGATGGATGGATGGATGGATGGGTGGGTAGATGGGTGGATGGGTGGATGGAAGGATGGGTGGGTGGATGGGTGGGTGGTTGAATGGGTGGATGGGTAGATGGGTGGGTGGATGAAAGGGTGGATGGGTGGATGGATGGAAGGGTGGATGGGTGGATGGATGGATGGGTGGGTAGATGGGTGGATGGGTGGATGGAAGGATGGATGGGTGGGTGGATGGGTGAGTGGTTGAATGGGTAGATGGGTAGATGGGTGGGTGGATGGAAGGGTGGATGGGTGGATGGATGGAAGGGTGGATGGATGGGTGGGTGGGTGGATGGATGGGTGGGTGGGTGGATGGGTGGATGGAAAAATGAATGGGTGGGTGGGTGGGTGGGTGGATGAAAGGGTGGATGGGTGAGTGGAAGGGTGGATGGGTGGATGGAAGAATGAATGGGTGGGTGGGTGGATGAAAGGGTGGATGGATGGATGGGTGGGTGGGTAGATGGGTGGACGGGTGGATGGATGGATGGGTGGGTGGATGGGTGAGTGGGTGGGTGGATGGGTGGATGGATGGATGGATGGATGGATAGGTGAATGGATGGATGGGTGGGTGGGTAGATGGGTGGATGGAAGGATGGATGGATGGATGGATAGGTGGATGGATGGGTGGGTGGGTAGATGGGTGGATGGGTGGATGGAAGGATGGATGGGTGGATAGAAGGATGGATGGGTGGGTGGTTGAATGGGTGGATAGGTGGATGGGTGGGTGGATGGGTGGATGGAAGGGTGGATGGGTGGGTGGGTGGATGGGTGAGTGGGTGGATGGATGGGTGGATGGATGGATGGGTGGGTGGGTAGATGGGTGGATGGGTGGATGGAAGGATGGATGGATGGATAGGTGAATGGATGGATGGGTGGGTGGGTAGATGGGTGGATGGGTGGATGGAAGGATGGATGGGTGGGTGGATGGAAGAATGAATGGGTGGGTGGGTGGGTGGATGGAAGGATGGATGGGTGGATAGAAGGATGGATGGGTGGGTGGTTGAATGGGTGGATAGGTGGATGGGTGGGTGGATGGGTGGATGGAAGGATGGATGGGTGGGTGGATGGAAGAATGAATGGGTGGGTGGGTGGATGGAAGGATGGATGGGTGGATAGAAGGATGGATGGGTGGGTGGTTGAATGGGTGGATGGGTGGGTGGATGGGTGGATGGGTGGATGGGTGGATGACAGGATGTTGGAGGGATGGGTCAGCTGGATGGCTAAGCTGCCCCGAAGAGGTGGATGGGTGGCCCTGCGTGGTGCACATCTGCATGGACTGTGGTGAGGGTGGGGGCTGGTTTTTGGGTGACAGGATGGTGGGATGGGTGGGTGAGTGCACAGATTTCACACGCTGCCCTGGATGGTGGACAGCGGGCTGATGGTGAGAGGATTACTAGGGGACGGGCTGCGGTCAGTGGAGAGATGGGTGGTGACGTGTGGATGGGGGAGATGTGTGGATGGGGGGACAGATGGCCTTACTTCGTAGGGTAGGTGGCGGTGGATGTAGATGGAGGCCAGTGGGAGAGGGACCTCCTTCCCTCCTCCCTGCAGGGCCCTCGCTCTGCTGCACCCACACCCTCGCCTGCGCCTGGCCTCACCTCTGAGCAGGAGAGGCGTGGCCTCTCGGAAGGAGGAAGCACGCCCACCAGCACTCGCCCTGCACTTTGTCCTGTGGGATGGAGCACCAGGGGCCCGGAGGCCTAGGCTGGCGTTTGTGGGGCTCACAGGAGGCCCCATCATCTGGCCTTGACCAGGAACAAAGGGGCTGTTTGGGGGTCACCTCTGTTTTGTCCTGTGTTCTGCTTCTCCCTGGGAAGGAGATGGTGCTATTGATTGGGACTGTTCCCCCAATAAACTGCTGTTGCCCTGCCTCCTCCCACCACCCACTTGGGGTGTTCAGGGCAGAGCTGGGAGGCGTGGGGAACTTTGCCCTGGACGCGAGTGCTGCAGCCATCCCAAAGGCCTGGGCCTGCAAGGCGGGGGCACTGTGTGGAGGGCATGGCCCCCTGGGAGCGGCCTCTCCATACATGGAGCAGAGGCTGCAGGGCGGTCCTGACTGGAAGGTAGTGAACCTCAGGCCTCCTGCTGGCCCAGGCTGCAGAGGGTCCCCCCAGTGACCCAGAAGCAAAGACATGGGCGACATATGGCTGGACCAGGCTGGCCACGGGACGCCTGTGCCCCGGATCCACGTGAGCACAGCGTCCTCGAGTGGCAGGGGGAATGCAATGCCCTGGAGTTTTCCCAGTGACTGGGACGCGCCGAGCGGCTGCTTCAGGCACAGCCGGACCCAGGCGCGGGCTGTCTGGTCTCCTGGTCTGTCTCTGTCCTGCCGTCTGGGCTTGACCACCTCGTGCTGGTTTCATGTGCTCAGCCTTCTCCACGGGCAGGGAAGGCGACCGGGGGAGCTGGGCCACTGCCCTGGCCGCCCTGTGCGGGGTGGGGGTGGAGGCGGGGGGCTCACTGAGGTCAGGTGTGGTTCACCTCTGCACCAGTCACATGGCCCAGGGTTGCTGTCCTCTGATTGGCCATCACAGCCCTCCCCTGGCATCAGGGCACCGTAACAGCCCTGCTGCCCTGGAGGTGGGGGTGGGCAGACTGCCCTTGGCCATGGTCCCCAGTCAGAACCCCGGGCCATGGAATCACCCACTTCCTCCCCCTCTCCTTTCTCTGCTCATTCTACGAGGAAAAATCTGACCCAGGTCAATTCCCCAGCTCTTTCCCCATGTCTGTCCCTGACGGGGCAGCCACACCTGTCCCCCCCACTGTCCCTGATGGAGCAGCCACACCTGTCCCCCCTCTGTCCCTGACGGAGCGGCCACACCTGTCCCCCCTCTGTCCCTGATGGAGCGGCCACACCTGTCCCCCCTCTGTCCCTGATGGAGCAGCCACACCTGTCCCCCCTCTGTCCGTGATGGAGCGGCCACACCTGTACCCCCCTCTGTCCCTGACGGAGTGGCCACACCTGTCCCCCCCTCTGTCCCTGATGGAGCGGCCACACCTGTCCCCCCCTCTGTCCCTGATGGAGCGGCCACACCTGTCCTCCCCCCCCTCTGTCCCTGATGGAGCGGCCACACCTGTCCTCCCTCTGTCCCTGATGGAGCGGCCACACCTGTCCTCCTCTGGGTGGAGGGAGGCAGTGAGGGTCACAGGCCGCCTGACACTCCCAGGCCTGGACCACGGCCCCCCTGGAGAGCCACTGTCCCATCCCCAGGGCCAGCCCCAGGATCAAAGCCAAGGCCCGAGCTGTCAGCAGCCCGGGAGCCCCAGCGAGGACAAGATGCTGGGCCCAGAGGAGCTCTGGACGCCCGCCCCCACACCGCTCTCCGGGGACAGGAGCGGCTGCAGCCTCCGGCCAGTCCCCGGGGCGCCCTCCGCTCAGGGCCCTCTTCCCGGGCCGCGGCTGACTGTCCCGTGGGACTCAGAAACCAACCGGCAGTCCAGCTTCCGCCGGCGGCGTGGGAAACCCCCGGACACGGGGCAGCGGCACCAGGCGGGCTCGGGCCATCCAGGGGTCGCTGGGTGTCCGTCCCGACACCGAGGCTGAGGGGGGACCCCAGGTCTCAGTCCCTGCCCAGGAGGGTGGATGGAGCCTAAGGGGGTGTGGGCTTGGGACCCCTCAATAGGGCCTGGCGGGCGATGCCCCCTTCGAGCAGCTCCTGGGTGTGGGGGGCGGGGAGGGTGGGCTCCGGGTGGGCTGCGAGGGTGGGGACGGCAGGAGCCGAGGTCTGGGCCGGAGTGGCCTCTGGGGGGGCTCTCCGGTCTGGGCCCCCCTCCTGCTGTGGCTGGAGGCCGATGGCCTCCCAGGCTGGACCCCATGGAGGTGGAGCAGGGGGAGCGGACGCTCCGGCGGGAGTGGGCTGCAGGGGGGCACTGGAGGGGCAGGGGCTCCGGGGCCTCAGTGCCAGGCCTGAAGCAGCCCCCACACTCGATAATCTGGGGAAGCTCAAGGCGGATGCAGGCTCCTCCTGCAGGGTCACGCACACACACACGCACACACACACACACAGGCACCTGGAGAAACAGAGACCAGCTATGGGGGCACCAAGCTGGGGCGGGGTGCGTGGGCGCAGACCTAACCCCCCTGCCCGCCCGCAGGGGCCGCTTGCCAGCCGCCGCCCCCAGCCCTGCGCCCCCAGGTCAGGCCGGTGCTTCCTAATGACCACGGGTTTCACGGGGAGGCAGGTACTGCCCTCGGCCCGCCAGGAGGAGACGGGGGTTCAAGCAGCCTGGCCTCCCCGAGAGCGGGCACCAGGGCAGGACCAGATGCGCCCGGCTGGGCTTCGGGAGGGGAGAGCCCTGCTTGCTCCGGGCCAGGCACAGGCCTGAGAGCGTGGCTGCTGGTGCCGGCCCGGCCCTGGGGCTCAGGGTCAGAGCCATCGCCCGCACGGACGGCCAGGTGGCCACAGGCAGGACGGGCTGCTCAGCCTGCAGGGTCGGGGCAAGGTGAACACCCAGGACCCCTTTTCACAGTTAAGCATTTCAAGACGGTGATGGGAGAGCATTGCACAAAGCGTGGGCCCACGTCCCACAGGCCCCCACCCGCCGGGTCACCCAGGCGGCCGCTCCCGACACCTGCGAGACAGGACGACGGAGAAACGGAGCTTCGTCAGGTTTATTTCCTCTAGTGACAATGCGGCATTTCAGGTTTGCATTCTATCCTCGTACAAACTTCAGTTATCAGCATCAGGAACACAAAGACATCGCAAGACCTCCAAACACAAATAAATACCAAATAACTAGTACCAAATAAAACCACACGCGAGATACAGTGAACACAAATAGAAAACGTAATAATGCTATGAGAAAACCAGGCGTGGTACCAACTCATGGTCATTGCTGAGCAGTGACTCACACGTCTGTTGTTTTCTTAGAAGAGCTGGGACGGACGGAACCACTGGTCGTCACTCCCCGCGGCGAGCGCCCCCGGGCGCGGTGGCGAACCGGGCGGACACAGACAGTCAGGTAAGAGCTGGGCCTTCTTTGGTCTTTGTTTGGGGCATGAGCTGAAGAGGGAGCCCCGGGAGAAACGTGCCCCTCCCGCCGCGCACGGGCTCACACGCTTCCTCCGTCAGAGACGTTCCCGCAGAGAACGCTCGGGAACTGGGGCGTCGCGGGGCGTGTTGTACAAGCGGTCCCGCGCTCGCTGCCGAAGGCCGTCCCGCTTGTCCACGGGGACCGAGTTCTAGACCACCCGGCGCGGCCGCAGGGGCAGCGCGGCCCGACCCCACCTCGTCCCTGGGCGAAGGCACAGGACATGGGCTTGGCGGCAGCGGAGGATGAAACGCAAGCACAGCTCAGCGGCCCCAGGCAGCGGCGATGCTCCCACGATGCCTCTGGGCCTCGCCTCCCTGCCCCGCACCCCAACGGGCCCGGCTCCCTGGCGACAACCAGCGCTGCCCGGACAGACAGGAGTGACCAGGTCACCTGCTCTCACTGGCGCCTCCACAACTCCCAGATGAGCCAAGGGAAGACAGAGCCGTGGTCGTGGCCGAGAAGTGGTTTGGGTGGCAGAGCCCCGCCCCGACACCAGCGCTAACACACGCAGACAGGCCACTGGAGCCCGGTCGCCTCTGCAGCCCCAGGAAGCACAGCTCCGCCCAGCCCTCAGCAGAGGGGCGCTTTGGGGCGAAGCTGCAGCTCCTGTCCTGCCCGCCTGCCCCGTGGAGACAGCGAAGGGGCTGGGGCTGGACTGGCTGTGACGGCCACAGGACAGCGTGGGCCTCACTCGTGTTGCGGGATGGGCTGTGGGCCTGGACCCCAGGGTGCGAGGGGAGGGGGTCCTGCCTCTCCCCACATCCTCTGACCTGACCATGGGATGACCCACTTGGGGACCCTGCTGTTTAAGGGTCTGTCCCGACCCCCTTTCTTCTGCTGATGATGCCCCTCAGCTACAGGTGGTGGGCGGCCATGGGGGACCCCGACACCACCAGAATGAGTGGGCGCCGCTGCTGCTGGGGCACGGGCCCGACCCCGGGTGGCTGAGGACCCTGGAGACAGGCGGGGGCCCACGGTGGGCCACGGGCTCAGGGAAGCCCTGGGGCATCCACGGAGCTCAGGGCAGCGGAGGGGGGGCCATGTGTGGAAGCAGCTTACCGGCCACAGCCCTGAGGTCACAGGGCAGGAAGTTTCCTAGTGGGGGGCTGCGGAGCTGGGCACTGGAGCCCTGACAGCAAGGATGGCCCCCAGGTCCTTGGTAGCGAGCGCACATTGAGCGGCGCCCAGGGTCAGCGCCAGGCTCTTTTCCGACGGGTCTGAGGACCCCCGCCCCCGGGCTCTTCAGTCAGCGGGGCCCCAGGAACGGAAAGCCGCTCACAGAAAAGGCCGGGAGGGGCTCCAGCCGGGCGGCCGCAGGGACACCGGGCCGGCGCGGCCTGCACGCGGGCGGGCGAGGCTGGCAGGAGAGCCTGTGGAAGGCTGCACTTTAGAGCAGGGGAACGCGCTCCCGCCACAGCACGCCTGACACCCCACTGTCACTGGACAGAAGGGCCGCCCACCCCACCAGCATGGGCAGAGGAGATGGGCACACAGCAGTGGCCACAGCCCCCGGCCCCACAGGACGACGCTCTCGCCTCGCCACCGCCTCTTTCCGGCCACGTCCTCTGGGCTGCGTGGAGGTGGGGGCCGTGGTCCCCCCCGGGCACCCCCCACGGCTTTCCCAGCAGCCCACCCCCAACAGCTCTCCACCGGGAGGAGGGAAGAGGATGTTTTCCGTTTCTCTTTTTGACTGGACCAAGAAGGTGCTCACTCTCAATTGGTCAGTGGACTGGAGCCCCGGGAGCCCTGCTGTAACCCGACATGCAGCCGCCAGAGGCCTGGCAGGAGCCCCTCCTCTGTGAGTGGGGACGCCGCCTCGCTCACCGCGTCTGGGAGCGGAGGAGGGAGGACGGAAGAGGGAGGAGGGAGGGGACAAGACTGAGCCTTTTGACTGGGGCCTGGCAGGTGCTCAAACCCAAGAGGTCACTTACGGACGCCCCGGCCAAGGGTGCGAGGGGAGGGCGCTGCGGCAGGTACCGGCGAAGGCACACCCAGGCGGACAGCAGCAGCAGAGACACGCGGCCCGGCCCCGCCCGGCCGCCCGCACAGCCGTGGGGCCGGGCGGGGGCGGCTGGGCGCCGGAGGGTCAGGGCGGCTCGCGGACGGCGGCTCGCAGGCGGGGGGCCGCGCTGGTTGGGCCTGGGGAGCACCATCACGTGTAGCACCCGTCAGGCAGCACCCGTGGAGCGAGCTGCACAGCGAGGGAGGCAGGGCTTGGCTGCTCATCACAGTTGGACCATTGAGAGAAGGTAAACAGTGAGTTGAGAAAATGCCGGTGGGGCGGGCGCAGGCCCCCCTCCCTCGGGCAGTGGTCCCGGAGGCCAGCGGTCGGCCCGGCAGGCCCCAGAACGGCGGTCTCTGGAATGCTCGAGGGCCCACGCCTGTGCCCGACCAGGGGGGCTCAACTTTGGGCCTAGAGATTTGGGGTCTGTGATCATCAGGGATAACTGAGCAGTGGGGCCCCAGAAGCCGAGATGGAGCTGGCTCTCCAGCAGGTGCGGAGCTGCCTGGGGCCGGTGAGACAGAGCTCGTGGTCGCGGCGTCTGGTCGCACGGTCACTCCCTAGAATCACAGAGCACAGAGCACAGAGCCGGGGTCGGAAGCAGCGTGCACGTAAGGCACAGTACAGTATGCCACCACCTCTACACAGAGACGTCCCTTCCAGAGGCCGAACGGAGCGCAGCAGTATGACAGAATGGAGGGACACCTGCCGTGGCCGCCCTCAGCACACATCCCCCGCCCCCGGCGCTGGAGCCAGGCTGGTGCTGTCGGTGGTCGAGACCGCTGGAACTCGTGAGCACAATGGGAAGCCTGCAGGACTTTGTTCAGAACTCCGAAGTTCAACTAATGCCCTATTTTAGGGTGAAAACAATTAGAAATCTGAAATGATGCACAGCATCCATGAGCAATTTCCTTTCGTAATAATTTGAAGTAGTGTCATCGACTACGACAGATATTGAAGGTTTACATTTCTAACGAGAAATAACACAGATTGAATATTCTCTTTCCTATCACAAGTGATAACCAGTGTTGGATAGTTTACATTTTCTTCCAAGAAATATAAGTCTATCAATGTTTTAAAATAAAATGTCTGCAGTAACCATTATCTTAGAACTTTAAATTAAAAAATGATTCTGAATTTAGAGACTTCCAGAAAAGACCGAGGTCACTTCAGGGTCTTCTGACAAACAAACGATTAGAACAGAGACCGGGTGAGGCCTTAGAACAGACAAGACGCTGTATTTGAAACAAGGTTGCACTCTTGAGGTTTAGAACGAATATATCAGAACTGCATTATTATTTCATAAACTCTTCTCTTAACATGCTGACATGTCCAGCTAGCCCCAGGCGTGTATGCATGTGGTGGGTGTGTCTTTGTGTGTTCAAGTTTCAGGAAGAAGACGTGGTTTTCTTTTCTTAGCCTAACGTTTTCCACCTTAATGAATGAGACGTTACCAATGGAAATGGACCCTCCTCCGACAGCGTGCTCCTCGCGGGGTGGAGTCGGTGAGGGGTGCTAGTCTATAGAGAGCGTCCCCGGCAGGCTCCTCCCGCCGGTCCGCAGCCGCCGCCTGCACTTCCTGCTCCACCGGGTCCTTCCTGAGCGTGAGGACTCCGGTGGAGACAGCGGTTCCGACCCCGAGGAGTTGCCTTCTGCTCGCTCCGCCCCCCGAGGCTGTCAGGGGTCGGGCAGATCCGAAGTATCCACTATGACTTTAATAAAAATGGTGTCGTCTTTGATGTACGTCCCGTTCTCCAGCACAGTCTGGGCCACGAACACGGGGCAGCCGGAGGCGATGTTCATCTCCCCGGTGGGCTTCTTGAAGCTGCTGCTGTTGGGGTCCGGCTTGAACGCATCCCCCAGGTGGCGCCGCGAGGAACCCTGGTCCATGAGCATGAGCGTCACCTTCTGCTTGAAGGGCCAGGGGAGCAGAGCGTCGTACTCCCCGCGCATGATGACGAAGAAGAGCGACAGGTGCGTGCCCTTGCCCATGCCGTCCCCGTTCAGGTAGACCCGGGCGCACATCTTGTAGCCGAAGTAGCCGGTGTAGAAGGGCTGGCTGTACAGGGACAGCGTCTTCCCCATGACCGCCTCCTGCTTCCGCCGCTTGTAGTCCCGGATCTTCCAGATGAGCACGCCGTTGTAGCTGGCCGTCTCCAGCACCTGGAAGCGCAGGTCCATGTCGGCCAGGCGGATGTCATGGACGCTCAGCATCTGGTCGTGCCGGCTCAGCTGGGACTCCAGCAGGCCTGCGGGCGGACAGAGTGGACAGAGGGTGAGGGTGTCAGCGAGGTCAGAAAGGGAGAGGCCGACCTCACCAGTGTCTGCACCGAACCCCAGAAACTGCCGAGGGTCCTGGCGGGCGGAGGACCAGCGCCTCACAGCTGTCCCGACTCGGGCTCGGACCGCACACACCGCGGGGGTCACTGGCGAGATGCACAGCCTGGCCGCCTGGGCACCTCTGCAGCACCCACGACAGGGAGCTGCTGGGGGCAGGGGCGCCCTGGTCTGTGCCGAGTTCCAGTAGCGCCTCTGCCCCCTCATGTCCTCGTGCAGCTCAGTCCAGCCTCACGGTGCTCTCACCCACCCCCAGTGAGTTCACACAGACTCCGAACACTCATCCGGCCCCGGAGTCACAGGCCCAGAACCGCAGCTCTGCCGTGTGGGCCTCGCTTGCCTGTCACCTCCTGGTCCTGGGCATCACGATCACCTGCCTGGCAGGCCTTGCCCTCCACCTGGCATCTGCCCGCTGGCCTCGCAAGGAGGGCACAAGCCTGAGGGACCCATTTCTTTCAGCCAAAGGCACCTCAGCTGGCCTGCCACCTGGCACATGCTGTACCTGTAACTGGGATGTTCTGGGCCCCATGTGCCGAGGGGACTGCCTACCCCTCGAGTTGGGGCCCCAACACTCATCAGGGTTGCAGGAGTCTGCAAAGTGTGCCCGCCCCAGTCCCTCTCAGACACGTCTGCCCACCCGCCCGCGCTCACCTGTGTTGCGGGCCGCCTGCCCTGAGCTTTTGTCCACGCTCTCCAGCTCGGTCACCCGGTTCTGCAGGGACTCCACGCTGCTCTTCATGCTGTCTGCTTCCTCCCAGTTCTGCCGGAAGGGGCGGATCTCCTTGTCGAGCTCTTTCAGTTTCTCTGCCTGGCTGTCGATTACTCGCTTCCAAACCAAAAGCATCAAAAAGGCAAACACGGTTAGCACTCTCTGGAAACCACCGGAAGCGGCTGTTAGGAGCTGAGTGGCGGCAGCTCAAGGCAGGGCACCCCGCACCTGCACACGAGCCTCTCGTGAGTTCCAAGGGACACGAGTGACGGGGTCCACATTCCCAGAGGAGGGGACCGAGCTCAGCAGAGGCCTCGCCGCCAACGGCAGAGCAGGGGGCTCACATCCCTCCGTCTGGGGGGGTCTCGGGTGGAAGATGCTGAAGTGACACCAGGGCCCTGTCTGAAGGCCTGTCCTGAAAGGCTCTCGAGCCATCAGCGGGGCTAATGCGGCCTCCTCCTGGCTGCCTGGGCCCAGGGCTGGGATAATGGAGGCGGGGGGGGGGCTCCCTGCTCAATGGCCCCATGTCTTCCAGGCCACAGACCACACTGCTGGTCTGCACGCGCTATCGACAGCGAGGCCTGACTTTCTGCTATTTTAACTTAAAAAAACATTTTTTACTGATTTCAGAGAAGAGAGACAGAGAGAGAGAAACATCAATGATGAGAGTCACTGATGGCTGCCTCCTGCGATCAAGCCCACAGCTTGGGCAGGTGCCCCGACCGGGACCTGAACCGGGACCCGGGTCCACAGGTCAGCGCTCACCGACTGAGCCGTGTGGGCCGGCTCTGCCTGTTAACCTGGGTCCTCCAGAAACACAGACCACTCACACGGCACAGGGACGAAGAACGAGACCCGCTCCAGCTAACGGAGCAGCAGGCCCAGCGCCTAGACCGGCCGGGACCTGAGGGTTTTCACTTCTAAAAGGATTTGCGTTTCTGAGATCCAGCTCCTGGAGGCTGGGTGACGGGCCCCATTAAACTGGGGGGGGGGGGGGGGGGGCAAGGGCCAAGTTCACTTCCCCTTTTGAAAGCCTATTTTTAAACACCTAAGTTTCAGCACCTTTGGGGGCTGTTACTAACCCCGAAGGAACAAACAGGGCTTAGTTTTCTGGGTAAAAGCAGTGTTATTCTTCCTCTTCTTTCCAAGAAAGCCTGGTGCGGGCCGCTGTGTGAAAAGAAAGATGATTTTGCCAGAGGACACCTCTGTGGCGTCACTACCTCACTCTAAAGGCGCGGGCAGGGCTGCGGGCGCCTTTCCTTGGCTCCCGAGCCTGCTTTCCAGCATAGCCTCTTCACACCAGTGAGCACCGCACCGGAGGTGCCTGCAACATCCACGCACTCCCCCTGCCGAGGTGTCTGTGACGTCCACACACTCCCCCTGCCGAGGTGCCTGTGACGTCCACACACTCCCCCTGCCGAGGTGCCTGTGACGTCCACGCTCTCTCCCTGCCCAGGTGCCTGTGACGTCCACGCTCTCTCCCTGCCCAGGTGCCTGTGACGTCCACGCTCTCTCCCTGCTCAGGAGCCTGTGACGTCCACGCTCTCTCCCTGCTCAGGAGCCTGTGACGTCCACGCTCTCTCCCTGCTCAGGAGCCTGTGACGTCCACGCTCTCTCCCTGCTCAGGAGCCTGTGACGTCCACGCTCTCTCCCTGCTCAGGAGCCTGTGACGTCCACGCTCTCTCCCTGCTCAGGAGCCTGTGACATCCACGCTCTCTCCCTGCTCAGGAGCCTGTGACGTCCACGCTCTCTCCCTGCCCAGGTGCCTGTGACGTCCACGCTCTCTCCCTGCTCAGGAGCCTGTGACGTCCACGCTCTCTCCCTGCTCAGGAGCCTGTGACATCCACGCTCTCTCCCTGCTCAGGAGCCTGTGACGTCCACGCTCTCTCCCTGCTCAGGAGCCTGTGACGTCCACGCTCTCTCCCTGCCCAGGAGCCTGTGACATCCACGCTCTCTCCCTGCTCAGGAGCCTGTGACGTCCACGCTCTCTCCCTGCCCAGGTGCCTGTGACGTCCACGCTCTCTCCCTGCCCAGGTGCCTGTGACATCCACGCTCTCTCCTACTGAGGTGACAGGCTGGGCTCCCAGGAACGGCAAACGGGACCTGCGGTGGTTGGCCGGTCGTGAGTGACGCTCAGAGGGAGCCAGGAGCCCGGCCCGGGACAGCACTGCGGGACGCGGAGGCGGTCCGGGCTGAGCCCCCTCTGGAAGGCCAGCCGGGCGGCCCCTGTCGGAGGGCGGGCTCCGCAGTTTCCGTGAGGAAACGTCTCAGGGCAGGCGAGGGGCTTTCGGGAGGAACGGATTCGGGAGCGGACATACACCGGCCGCACACCGCGTGGGTGACCTGGGCGAGGTCACCAGCTCCTTTCCCGCACACGGGCTCTCGAGCCGAGCGCCCAGGCCCGTCACCGCCACACGCCTGTCAGGACCGTGCTCGGCGCTCACGGCTGGGCACCGGTCCACGCCGGTCCGGGTCCCGCCCCGGCCAGAGCCCTGGGTCCCCCAGGCCCTCCTCTGACAACGGCCGTGGGCCTTAAAGCGCGCCAGGCTGTCTTTCTAACGAAGGAGAGGTTCTTTCAAATGTCCATCTTAAGCTACCGCACTCCTCCCCTCCACCCTGCCTGCTGCACCGTCCACGGGACCCTCTGCTCAGACGCACTGCCGCTGCCTTCGGGCCGCAGGGTCCGCTGGGGGTCAGACCAGGGAGGAGACCACATGCCGGGGCTGGGGCCCCATGCCCGGGGCTGGGGGACAGGGAAAAGGGGGGAGGCGGCCAGGCTTCCTGGAGGAGGCGGCACTGACACCCGGACACCGGAGGGATCTGAGGAGCCGGAGTCAGGAAAGGTGGGTGGGGGCAAGGAGCATTTCTCTTGCTGTGGACAGAGCGGCCGGACATGAAGTATTTCTGGCCACAGCACAGCGCTTAAGGACACGCCCTCCCACGCGGCGTCACTTTCTCTCTCTCTAAAGGCGAGTGGCTGTGGGCGTTTCCTCGTCCCCAGCCTGCTTTCTGGGTACAGCCCTCTTACAACCTTCTTGGGGCAGCCGGGGAGGGGGGAAGGAGCCCGAGCTGAGGAAGGAAGTAAAGGCAGGTGCGTGTCTGCGCCAGGCTCGGCGTGAGGGGGGCCTGCAGAGCTGGCAGAGGAGGCGCCAGGCTCGGCGTGAGGGGGGCCTGCAGGGCTGGCAGAGGAGGCGCCAGGCTCGGCGTGAGGGGGGCCTGCAGGGCCGGCAGAGGCGGCGCCTGGCAGACAGACGCCTGGCGCAGCCCCGGGCTCAGAGCGGGTCTGCCAGACGGACAGGTCTCCTCTCCCGGGTGCCGGCAGCCTCCGCGGGCCGGAGACTGGTGAACTCGCTTCCTGGCCGGATTCCCTGCGAACCTTTGGGGAGCCCCGTTAGGTCCGGCCTGTCCCCGGTCCTCTCCGGAGGACACCAGAGCCCCGAGCCTCTCCGCCCCGGGACCGCGCGGCTGCCGTGCGCGCCTCACCTGCCACCCACAACCTGCTCGCCTGCCCCCCGAGCTCCGGCGTTCATAAATCACAAGTTTTAAACCGAACTCACAGTGGACGACTAAGCTGCGCCGAAAAGGACGTTAAATTACAACCTTTTTACCGAAAGAGGAGGAAGTGAATGCAGAGAATCCGGAGGTTTCCACCGAGGGCGACTATGACCTCGTCATCAGATTCCAACAGCTGGGTTATACACGAACCTGCTATCTGTCCATCTTCCCCACGTGGCTGGTCTTTCTGACCAGGGTAACTTCCTCAGCCTTTCCATGCGCCCCGAGCCCGGGTCAAACACAGCAGGTTCACACAAATGGCTCGCCCTGCGCCCCAGGCAGGTGAGGGCCCTGGTCAGGTGGGTCAATGGTTAGAGCACTGGCCCGTGCACAGGAGGGTCTCTGGCTAGATACTGGGTCAAGGGTATGTACCTAGCTTGCAGGTTGGGTCCCCAGGTCAGGGCACATGTGGGAGACAACCAATCAGTGTGTTTCTCTCACATCGATGTTTCTCTCTCTTCCCACCTACCCCCCACTTCCACTCTCTCTAAAAATACCCTTGGGCGAAGATTAAACAACACAAAAAAGGACACCGGGGACTTTCCGCAGGAGGCTCGCTGGTGGTTTGTGTGACGCGTTTGGCTCTTCAGCACCAATAACTTGTATCTTTCCTAAACACAACCCAGCAGGTCAGTGTGTTTGCCCTCATCCTGGGACAAGCTCGAGTCCAATGGGACAAAGCTGATCAGTGACCCCCTGTGCAGAGCTGAGGACAGGCTGCCCAGCCTCCGGCACCGGGGCGGGCGCAGGCATCCGAGACCGTGCTGAGCTGAAGAGCCGCTCTTCCAGGCGAGGCCGGGGCCAGGTGAGAGCACCCAGGAGCCACCAGGCGCGCACGGGGCCGTCTGTGACACACACAGCAGAGCGAGCACCCTGCGGACAGCAGCTGCCCGGACGACACGCGGGCCAGGCCTGGGAGACCGAGGTGGCAGCGGCTGGATCATCCTAACCAGGCCCCAGGCCCCGCCACAGGGCCGCCTGCTGCGCAGCGAAGGGCGGTGCTGTCTGCTCTGGGCCAGGGCAGTGCGCGAGCCTGTGAGTCGCTGGGGATCGGACAAGCGTTTGCCTTCACTTCACTGTGGGAAGTGAAACTTTTCCCACAGCCACGACGAACGAGAGATCCTCAGCAACAGAACTAACCTGTAAATCACGGGCTGAGACTGTGCGCCCACAGCGGTGGAAGGCGCAGAGGGATGGTGTCTGCTCTCCGCAGAGCGGGGAGGAGCCTGGCTGGGCCGCTGGGCCAGGAGCAAGTCCCGCTCCTCCCTGGCAGACCTGTCCCCCCTTCCCCGCCCGCCTCCCCCAGCCAGGCGAGCCTCTCACCTGTAAGTGCAGTATTTTGGATTCATTATTTCGCAGCATTTCCTTTTGTCTCTCGATTTCAATCTCAAAGCTGCATATCTGATTGTGTAAGCTCTGGATGCTCTTGTTTTTCTCCACACTCTCATTCTGCAGCAAGGAGACCTGAAACAGAACGCTCCCGTTTAGCGAAAATGCGATTCAATATTAACAAGTCAGCGTCCACAATGCAGGTGTGCCGAGCCCACCGGAAGGAACCCTCGCACCGCAAACGAGACCCCGAGATCCCGGCGCTTGCGCAGGGCCCGCCCCGCGCCTCCCCAGATGGCACAGCCAGCAGCGGTGCCTTTCAGAACGAAGGGGACGCTCTCCAAAGGTTTTGCTGGAAATTAACCTCTCACAGAAGCTTCCACCGGCCGGGAAACACACGGTGCGGCACCCTCTTGTCACGTGGGAAGGGCGGTGCGGGACGGACCAGGAGATGAGCCGGTCCCCACCGAGTCCCCCTCCCCCACCACCGGAAGCTGCACCCTTGCCCCGCCCGGCTGCTTGGGGCAGCTCACTGGGAACACATGTGCTCCCCGCGGAGATCTGCGATGTGCCTGCGGCTTCGCTCAGCGGCATGGGCGGGATTCCCCTGAAACATGGCGCCTCCAGGGCCCCCGCCGCCCGCACGTGGCCCCCGCCGCCCGCAGGAGGCCCCCGCCGCCCGCACGTGGCCCCCGCCGCCCGCACGAGGCCCCCGCCGCCCGCACGTGGCCCCCGCCGCCCGCACGAGGCCCCCGCCGCCCGCACGAGGCCCCCGCCGCCCGCACGAGGCCCCCGCCGCCCGCACGAGGCCCCCGCCGCCCGCACGAGGCCCCCGCCGCCCGCACGAGGCCCCCGCCGCCCGCACGAGGCCCCCGCCGCCCGCACGAGGCCCCCGCCGCCCGCAGGAGGCCCCCGCCTCCCGCAGGAGGCCCCCGCCGCCCGCACGAGGCCCCCGCCGCCCGCACGAGGCCCCCGCCGCCCGCACGAGGCCCCCGCCTCCCGCACGAGGCCCCCGCCGCCCGCACGAGGCCCCCGCCGCCCGCACGTGGCCCCCGCCGCCCGCACGAGGCCCCCGCCGCCCGCACGAGGCCCCCGCCGCCCGCACGAGGCCCCCGCCGCCCGCACGAGGCCCCCGCCGCCCGCACGTGGCCCCCGCCGCCCGCACGAGGCCCCCGCCGCCCGCACGAGGCCCCCGCCGCCCGCACGAGGCCCCCGCCGCCCGCACGAGGCCCCCGCCGCCCGCACGTGGCCCCCGCCGCCCGCACGAGGCCCCCGCCGCCCGCACGTGGCCCCCGCCGCCCGCACGAGGCCCCCGCCGCCCGCACGAGGCCCCCGCCGCCCGCACGTGGCCCCCGCCGCCCGCACGTGGCCCCCGCCGCCCGCACGAGGCCCCCGCCGCCCGCACGTGGCCCCCGCCGCCCGCACGAGGCCCCCGCCGCCCGCACGTGGCCCCCGCCGCCCGCACGAGGCCCCCCGCCGCCCGCACGAGGCCCCCGCCGCCCGCACGTGGCCCCCGCCGCCCGCACGAGGCCCCCGCCGCCCGCACGAGGCCCCCGCCGCCCGCACGAGGCCCCCGCCGCCCGCACGTGGCCGAGGGCAGCCCCCAGTCCGCTGTCAGCCGCAGCCTCTCTTCTGACAGACAAGCGCCCCATGAGGCCAGCGCTCGAACCACGGGCTTCTCCGCAGCAAAGCCAGCCCGAGGCGGCTCAGGTCGCCCCTAGACAACGCAGCACCCCAACTCCCACTGTGTGCTGCGGGGCTGCCCTGACGGAAGCTTCTCTCCCCACAGGTTTCCTCAGAGCGCCCGCCCGGCCTGCAGGCCCCCTTCCTCCGCCAGCCGGCCTCGTCCTCCCTCACATGCCTCCCCCCCCCCCCCCGGTGGTCTGTGCCCGAGCATGTCCCCCCTGCCCCCCCTCCCCCGTGGTCTGCCCCCCGGCCTGTGCGGGGAACAGCTTGGCCCCCGGGGCTGGCGCCTCTGAAGTGGAAGGTGTGCCGGTGCCTTTACACCCCGACTTCCCGGACACGTCCTGCAGTTTGACCACGAACGTGAGGACCAGTCTCTCCGAACAGGCCCATTCCATTTCCTGCCGCGGGAACCGGAGGCTCCGCCGCCCCGCGCCTCCTGCGTCAGCAAGGACACAGGACTCCGTTTGGTCCAGCTCCGCTTAGGCCGCGAGGAGCAAGGACGCGTCTGCCCGCGGGGGGAGGGGGGAGCACCGGGCTGGGGGGCCCGGACGGACAGAGGCGGGACAGAGCCTGGAGCAGCACCCAAGAGCCGCTGCAGCCCCACCCCCAGGCGCAGCGTGGCCCAACACCAGTGTCTGCGGAAAGGAGCTGCTGTGGCTGCGCATCCCTCCTGGGAGCGGCCCTCCCTGTGGGCGGGGAGGGCGCCCACAGGGTCTCAGCTCATCTTAGTGAGAGTCCCTTTCAAATGAGAATTGGAGAGATTGAAGCTCTGAGATCTCTGCCTATAATTCTTTTTTAAATTCCTCACCTAAAGGTGTTTTCCACTGACTGTTTAGAGGGTGGAAGAGACAAGGAGAGAGAAACACGGACATCCGTTGGTTGCCTCCTGCATGCATCCCAACCAGAGCCCAGCAGGAGAGGAGCCTGCAACCGAGGCACATGCCCGCGACCGGAATCGCCCGAGCTGACACTGTCGACAGCCAAACCGGCCAGGGCGAGACCATGATTTTTAAAAAGGCAGAAACAGAGTAGTCTCCAAAGAAAAGACTTCTAGGAAAACCACTGAGAACAGCACAGACAACACGGCTGCGAGGACATCACAGGTGACTCGGCGACGTTCACCGCATGTCCAGCAGCCACCTCTTGCTCCGTGTGCATGTGCGCCTCCAGCTTGAGCATCTACACTGAAACGCTGCTCAGTTCAGGTGCGTGAACATTCAAACGGCCTGATTTAACTGAAAAGGCGTTCAGATCCTCCCAGACCAGGCTGACCCGGCTCTCGGCCGGCTCAGGGCCTCCGCTGTGCTCGCTGTGCTCCATGCGCGTGCGGGACGCCCGCTTTCAGTTTGTAAGTAACCCGCAGCCCGTGATCCTAGGACACCTCCACCTCCTCTCGGAGGTTCTCTCCTCCTCCCCGGAGAAGAAGGCCTGCGGAGCAGCACGCCGGGAACAAGCTCCCGGGAAGGGGCTGCTGACCGCCCAGCCCCCAACCAGTCCCTTGAAGGGCAGCAGGGTGCGTGAGTCCCCTGGGGAGGGGGCCTGCTCGCGCCCCAGGTCACAGTGCCACTTGGGAAGTCAGTGAAGCACCTATGACTTGGAGATGCCTTCCCGGCCGGGGCTGGCACCTGCTCTCTAAGGGCCAGAGGGCAGGATGGGAGCTGTGGGCCCGTGTTGTCCCAGCGGCTCCACTTGGCTGCAGCCACAGCCAACGTGGGAAGGAACAAGCCCGGGCCAGGTCTGAATTCATTTACAGGAGGAAGGTCTGCATGTGTCGCAGTCCTGGTTCAGAGCAATCGACACTAGTAAAAGAGGAATATGAAAATGGACCATTTTGTGACACCCACCAGCCAATCAGTAGTATGCAAATTAGCCCAACAAAGATGGTGGGTTAATTTGCATACATGGGCACTGAGTGGCCAGGGACGCAGGGGTTCCTCACCACCCAAGCCGCTCCGGGGCTCTGGGCAGCATGGGAAGGTGGGAAGGCCCCCAGGCCAGAGCGAAGGTGGTTGGGAAGGAAGGCCCATTCCTGCACGAATGAATCTTTATGAATTGGGCCTCTAGTGCTAAGATAACCACACATGATTTTTAAAAAGCACGGCACATGTGCTTGCAAAAAAAGAAACAACAAAAAACAAATGCCAACACCTTCATTTGTAAAAGACTGTGAGGAGACTTTACTTGACCATCTCTTGGTGCTGTTTCTTTCACCCTCAAACCGTTAATCGCTATAAGAAAGTCTCTCCTGTGCAGTGGAGGAAACCACGGGGAGGACCAGCAGCAGAGGGTGTCCTACCTTCTTCTCCAGGGAGCTGCTCCACTCCTTCAGCAGGTTCACGTGCTGCACCGCGGAGCTGGCCTCGTGGGCCTTGATCTGCTGGTTCGTCCCCTGCAGAACAAAGGCAGGGCATCAGCCCTCATCACAGGAGGGCACACAGCCTGGGGACGGCCTCAACGGGCGGCAGCCCTGACCGGGGAGGGGGAGCCTGGCTCCAGGATGTGACTGATTCCCGTGCCCAGCGGCCCCCCTCCACTGCTAGCGGGCGCATGGGAGGCGGCTCTGCAGGTGTACCAGGACCTCAGGCTCACGGCTTCCCTCCTAAGCTGCTCTCACCGAGTGCCTTCTCAGCTGTTTCATACTTATAACATTGAGAAATTGAATTTCAGACATATCACTTTCCTTCAGAAATTTTTCCATTAAAATATAATGCTAGATACTGATACAGTAATCTAGTGAACATGTAATCAGACTAGGGTTCTGACTAATTCACCAAAACATTGACTTATCGGTGACAGTCACTGTAGTGGAAAATGTACTGCTCGCTGTTCTAAGGCTACTTAGGAAGTTACATATAAACATAAAATAAACCATCTACAGAGTACATAAGATGCAGACCATCTCCGTAACAAGCTCAGCAAGTAGTACTTCCATATTTAAGGACATAATTGGCATGAAAATATAATTTGTTTTGATACTGGAAAATTAAGAAGCCACAGGAAGCATTTTAATGATCTCCAAAACATATACTCTGTACAGAGAATATTCCTATGTATATGTTGAGATAAGTGTTGCTCTATGTCAACATATACAGACACAGACACAGAATGAAAGGTACTACAAATGACATCACAGTGGGGAGGTGCCGTCCCCAGGAGACGGGGGCAGAGAGAGGCTACAGTCCTCCTCATGCTCCAGGCTTCACTTCCCGAGAAAAGACTGGGACACCAATGTCTCGGTACTGACTCCGCAATGATGTGCGGCTCACACATAAAATTAAACAAGATGCTTTAATAGTAATAGATACTGTCTTTTCATACTTTTTAATATTAAGATACACATTTAAATAGAAACTCAGTTCAATTCACTAGCAATCTCAGAGGTGTTAAAAAAATAAATACCTGGGCCAGTATTGCTCAGTGGTTGAGCACCAACCTATGAACCAGGGGGTCATGTTCAATTCCAGGTGAGGCACATACCTGCGTTGCAGGCTTGATCCCCACTGAGAGGTGTACAGGAGGCAGCTGATCAATGATTCTCTCTCATCATTGATATTTCTCTCTCCTTTGCCCTTCTTCTCTGAAATAAAAAATATATCAAGAAATATATACTTAAAAAATAAAAAGTCAGAAACAGGTTTGTCATAGCACAGATGTGGCAATGACGGAGATGTCCTCTCCACGCTGTTGTCCCAGAAAGTGTGACTTACATGCAAAATGCATTATGGATACACATGTATGTGCCCCATACCACAGTGCGCCAGTGCGCACACTGCTCACACCAGCCGGCTGCATACTTACTCATAGGCATTCCTGCCCACATCACAACCGTCCGGCTGCAAGCCGCCCGCCATCAGGCCTGTGCGACCTGCTCACTGGCTGGTTTCAGACCAGAACGTCCTGACTTCCTCTTGGCACAGGTGTCTACCTCAACTCTCAAAACCCCACCGTCACCCAGGCAACGGGGTGACTCGATTCCATGCAGACTCCACGCCCAGAAGTGGCCCATTAAAATGTCAGTGTAATAACTTGTTCCCATGGCAGAACGTCAGTCAGCGACTGGGAAGGACAGGTGTCGGATACTGACCTGAAAAACGCAGCCATAGCGCTTAAAACTACAGGTGCTGGGGGCATTGACACACTCTGACAAGTGGGCACTCAACTGCAACGGAAAGAGGCGTGAGTTGTGGCACGAACGCTGGCATGGAAACGCTCAAACAGGTCAAAGGCACGGGGCGCCCAGGCTGCACCGTCACGGCGGCGAGTGCAGCCGCAGGCGCGTCCCGTCACCGGCTCCCAGACTCCCCGGCAGTGAGTTCACAGTATTGTCACGTGTGTACAGACACACCAATTTACGGAAACACGTTCACTGTGGCGTTGCTTAAACTCGAGTTTTCGTTAGATTGTTCGAAACGTGACCTGCCGTCTGCAGTGCCAGAGATAAGGAAGAAACGTAAACTGAAATGCACATTTAGAGACTGTAAACGGAAATTGCATGAAACACAAAGAGGAAAGCATCCGGGATGCGGCTGGGCCACACACCTCGTGTACAGCACACACACACACTTCCCAAGCGGGCTCAGGACGCCGCGGCTGCCGCCCTTCCCTGACTCGCTGCAGGGCGGGCACCGCCGTCTCCGAAGGCCGCTGCGGCCCGGCTAGCAGGAGACTGAACTGTCACCTCTCGCTGCGGGGATCAGAGGACCAGGGAGAGGAGGATGCGTGAAGCTGCAGGTCGGCAACTGGTCCACACCACCCACCTACACCTGCGACGGCCCTTCAGGAGACAGAAAGCCTGTGCGCTGGGCTGACAATGTCAGGACAGCTGCTCCTTTTACTGAAGAAATACATTCTCATCGGGAAACTCCGGGAATAGACCTTTATAGGAACCATCAGGATGTCTGTCCTGGGCCAGGGCTGCACCCCCAGCGCCCGTAAGGTGTCCCTCTGGCAGGGGCCATTGGTCTGCAGGACAAAGCAGGCCCCACCCTGTGGGTCAGCACTTGGGGCAGAGAGGAAGTGGCCACAGGACTGCGCTATGAGGGGGGCCAGCACCGAGGGGGTGGCCCGAGGGACCCGACCGGCCAGGTCTCTGAGCGGCATCGGGACAGGCGGGCAGCCAGCACCTCTGCGGCTCCTCTGGCTCCAGCCGAGTCAGGCCTGCCGAGGGAGCGCCTAGAAGGTCCATCACGGGGGCCGGCAGAGGCGCAGCCTGAGCAACTTAAACCTGAAAAGGGGCTTCCCCAGAGCCGGCTGTGCTGGGGACCAGAGGGCAGTGAGTCACGCAATCAGGGCACTGCCATAGATTGAGGGCCACACTTCCCCTAAACTGGTCTTATTATCGTCACTCTCAAAGCCTTACAGAATTTGCAGGCACTTTGGAATAGAGGCAAGAATAATCTATACGCCAATAACACCTTTTCACCAGAAACTCAAGATAAATGCAGGGTTAAAGATTTTTTTTGAAATAAAAATAACTCAAAATGGAGGCAGCTTTCATCCCTAATTCAGATAGCCCTGAGTGAGTAAAAATTTAGCAGAGTGTATAAAACCCTGAAATTATTTCCACAACACAGACTCTGCGTACGTTCACTTTAACAGAGCAGCTCTCCGGTGCAGTCAGGGCCAGGGACCAGCCACCAGGCAACACCCCGCCTTCACCCCGCCCAACCTGTGCGGGAGGCACCTTGAGTGAGAGCGGCTCTTGGGGCCCTGCCCCCCGCGTCTCCCGTTCAGTGGGGACATGAGGGACGCTCCCACACTGTATCCAGTGTAAAATTCCAGGTGGCCGAAAAGGCTGAGGGGACTTCTCGGAGCAGAGGTCCCAGGACTAAGGGAACGCGTGGAGCCCATGGAGTCTGCGTGGCCCCAGTGGCACCCACAGGGGCTCCAGATCAGGAGTGATGCCGAGACAGGAAGGCTCCTCGGAGTTTTCCATCTGGAGGCAGCTGTGGAGGTGCCTGCCAGTGGTCCCTAAAACGCAGCCGCTGCCCGGTCCCTCGCTCCCCACACCAACCCCGCACAGTGTGCGTGGCCCCAGTGGTGGCAGCATCTCTGAACGAATCCATTTTCTTGGATAATCCTACAGTAATTTCTGTTTTACCGACTTAAAAAAGCTTCTTTTAAAAATGGTGTCTCCTTTGCCTGCACTGGAAGCAGTCCCGTTTTCTCTGTTCTCTGCACTGACTCTGCGGCCTTTGACCCCAAGAGCAGCGGGAGGTTTCTACTGTGATCTGCAAAACCTAGCTCTCCCGAGCAAGGGGAGGGCGGCTCTGGCTCGCTGCCCTCACAGACGCTGGGCCAGGCCAGCGGCGCCCTTACCTCGCTCCTCAGGAGGGTCTGGACCCTGCACTTGTGCGGGCAGGACACCACCACGCAGGGACAGTCAGTGTCTTCGTGTTTCTGCGGGAGAAGAGGAAGGTGTCATCAGCTCTGAGACCTACGGACCATTCCAGCCCCCACGCGGACCCGCAGGAGGCTCTCGGCGCCCGGAGGAGCCCTCACGCTGACAAAGTGCTGGAAGGTACGACATCGCAGGAGCCGGCCACCCCTCCCAGCCACAACCCTCGTGGGAGCAGCGTGTGCTCCGAGCGGGGTGCCTGTGCCCGCAGCAGCGAGGGCGGGTGAGGGCGGGCTGTCGGGGGACGGGTTTCGTCTGGCCTCTCAGTTTGGGTCTGGAAAGGATGCTTCTCAAAGGCCTGGAACAGCCAGACCTCCTGGTACTTCCATCGCTGCCTGAAATCTCACGGAGCTTCTCTCAGTGGCTGGAAAAGCTGGGTAAACTCCGCTGAGCCCTCCTCTGGGGGCACCAATGTCAAGGGCAAGGGCCTGAGTGTCGGGAACAGATCAACTCGATGCTGCTGGCATCCGTGCACCTTAAGCGAAGGAAGGTCAAGAGCACAGGAGCACAGGTGACAGGCGACAGGCCGTGAGAGCAGGCGGAGGGGAAGGGGGGACCGTGCTCAGCACGGAGCCCAGGAGGCCAGGCCCCGGGACACTCCCAGCTCCTCCGGCCCAGCTTCCCTCCGGCTGAGTGAGGGCGCCTGGTCTGACTGGCAGGTGTGGGAGCAGAGGACAGGGCGGCCCCCTGGGTGAGTGAGTGGGGACGTTCCCCTTCCGAGGCCTGGAGCAGGCCCCACCCTGCGCGCTCTCCCGTGGTTTTGAGGCTCATCTCCATGGGCCTGCGGCCAGCGGTGACCTTCGCACACGCTGCTCTGCGGTGGGCCTGGCCCCCAGGTCCCGGTGGGTGCACACCGCTCGGAGCTCCCTGGAGGGCCTCGACCGCAGGCCTCCCGAGGCCCTGGCTTTGGCCCTGTCCGGCCTGCCTGCGGCAGCACCCTGCGGGCCCAGGCCAGGTCTTCAGTGAGAAACCGGGACAAGGCTCCCCCTCTGCCTCCTCTGGAAAGGGGGTGGCGGGCGCTGTGAGGGAGGAGTCAGGCCTGGGCCTCAGAGCTCACCGGGCAATGCTCCGCCTCCTCCCCAACCTGCCCATCCCACCCTAGGCACAGGCCAGCCCCAGAGGGCTAGGGATGCAAACGGAGGGGGGCGGGGTCTCCGCAGACCTGTGTGCGGGACCTGAGGACAGAGGTCAGGAAGCAGACTGTGTTGGATATCAACGGTAGAGGCTCCTTCAACGGGACTTTGACAGAAATGGCCCCCGGCCCCCTCTAACCCTCACCCCCCGTTACTGCGTTGGCCAGCACTGCCTGTCAGTGCCATCAAACTCCCCAAACTCCAGCAGGGACAGCCAGGATGGCAGTGCCCGTCTGTGCTTCTCTAACACGCGTGGCTAAGCAGGTTTTTGTGTTGGTCGCTCACGTTCCCTCTGACCTGCCTTTTCTTGGCGTTCGCCCGGGCAGTGGGTGGCACAGAGGGCCCCCCCTTTCCTGTCCCCGGAGCCACTGGGAAGAGGGTCTCCGTGGAGGTAAGGCTAAGGCGAGGCCTCACGGATCGGAGGTCCTCACACCAGAAGAGGACACGCGGCAGGAAGCTGGCACATGAGCGCGGGCCAGACCCCAGCAACATGGCTGTGGCCGCACTCAGGAGCACCCAGGCCGGGGCCGGGGGGGGGGGGGGGGTCTCCCCAGAGCCTTTGGAAGAAGCATGCCTGTCCATCCTTGGTTTTGGACTTCTGGCTCCAGGACTGTTAGAGAATAAACTTCTGTTGATTTATCCACCCAACTCTGTGATCCCTGTTCCAGCAGCCATGACACACCACTCGGAACCGCTCATCGCCTGGCGGGCCTGGCTCAGGGGGCGAGCGCTGACCTAGGAGCCGATTCCCGGTCAGGGCACAGGCCCGGGCGGCGGGCTCCATCCCCGGTGTGGGGCGTGCAGGAGGCAGGCAACACTGGTTCTCTCATCACTGTGTTTCTGCTAGTGTCTCTCTCCCCTCCCTTCCTCTCTGAGATCCATACGGAACTATTTAAAAAGCTGCTCGTGTTGGCGCAGGAGTCCAGCACACTGACGAACTCGGCCTGTGCGAGTCGGGGCAGCGGTGCCACCTGAGCTGAGCGGGACCAGCCCTGGCCCTGCTGTCCCCGTGCTCCTTCCAATGCCACCGCCTCCCCCGCCGTCACCTCCCAAACTCCGACCTCTGCTCCTCCCCCCTTTGCTCGGAAAGTCTCCTTACACACGTACCTCAGCCAGACAAGACAGTTTTGTTTCGATGGATTTTGAATTTTATCAAAACAGAATCCTGCCCTGGGAGCCGTCTGCGACCCGGGCCATGCCAGGCTTCTCAGGCTGGTCCGTGCCCTGCATGCGGCGCAGGCCTCCCCCTCACAGGGGGCCCGTCCCGGCACAGTGTCCCGGGGCCCTCCAGCGGGAGGCGTTGGGGCCCCACAGCGCTGGCCGTGTGCGGCCGCGGGCCTGGCGGTGCACGAGGAAGGAGCGGTCACTCACTGAGGAGGAACGTCCGCCACCTCGTTCCCCCACGTGGCTGTGCCGACAAACCCTCCCATCACGAGGCACCTTCTCTGGGGAAACGAGATCGACGTAACTGACTCCCACAGGTGAGCACAGCAGACCGTGCTGGAGCGTTTCTGGACTAGCTGTAGTCGCGCTCCTGGCAGCCCGCGGAGGGAACCCTGACACCGGCCCAAACAGGAGACTCCCACGGGGGTGACGGTCCAGCGCCGGCGCCTCCCGTGTGCGCCCGGCAGCACAGGCGCGGCGACCCACACGGGGGCCGGGAGGGTGACTGAGCAAGACAGGGGGTCGAGTCACGCCGGCGGGGGGCAGGTGTGCGAGGAAGCGAGTCACCGGCCTGGCTCGGGTTCGAGTTCCTGTGCAAGAGTGGGGACCGAGAGTTATAGGCCCTGGGAGATGGAAGCACACGCCTTAACATGCTCTGGCACGCCTGCACTGTTAAAACAGGTGATCACCAGAGCACAGCGATCTCCAAGAGTCTTTCCTGGACAACTCAGGCCCCAAACCTGCTAGCTCTCTTTCTGCGCCTCTCACCCGTTTGCCGCTGACAAACTGAAGACCCAGATCAAATCGAAAGCAGCCTGCGCACTGAGGCCCGCGGCCCCGCAGCTACCGAGCCGGCCTCCCTCAGGAACGCTACTCCCGCCACAGGGGCGGCAAGGGGAGGGGACAGGCCGCAGCGTGTGCCTGGGTGGCCACTCGGCCGGGCCCAGCAGGCACTCAGGGTTGCGTGACTCCCTCGCTGTTATTTTAACACCGGCCGCTCACACCCGTCTGCAGTCCAGAGTCAGGTGCGTGACGCTTAACGGACACACTCTACAACGCTTTCGCAAATGAAACTTAATTACTGCACTCTACTCTGCAAATAGAGGTCATTGGTTTTTGCAAGAGGCAACGGGTGTGTCTGACAGCAACATGCACGGCGGGCAGGGCGATGCCCGTCACTGGGGAGGATGCTGCGCGTGAGGGGCGCCGAGGGCCCGCTCGGCCGTGACCAGCACGACCAAGACGCCCGCTCTCCCCAAAGGGCAGGCCAGCCCCCCGCTGCCTCACACCGGGGCGTCCACAGACTCGCGGGGGAGACTCACATCGGGAGAAGGCCACAGGCGGGAGGAAGTCATACAAAGTCAGCAAACTGGAGATCATAGAGATTTTGTACCAAAAGGACTTTCCCGGACTCTGGTCAATAGGTGCTCAGAACGTTCACCAGGACGCGGCTGTGGCCCCGCACCCGGCGGCCCCTCTCTGCCCCTCATCTGCCGGCTCCCAGTCATCGCCCTGCCTCCCTCCAGTCCGCTCCCAGCCCCTCCCAGGCCCTCCCAGCAGTACCGCCTCCCTGCCCCGCACCGATCCCCCTCTCCTGGCCCCACAGCAGCCTCTGGTCTGCGGACCACCTCCCGGCTCAGTGGCCCGCAAGCACCGTGTGCCCCATCTGACGTGGGCTCTCCAGTCACACATCCCATGGCTGCAAGGACCAGCTGCTCACACCTTCTGGAGCCTGACCACCCCGCTTTCCCACTCGCCCCCCAGCCTGTAGTCCCCCGCGGCCCCATCTGGACGCTCTAGCTATAATGCGGGGTGTCACCCTTAGCGCACACTCTATACTCGAGCCGTCAGCTCATTCCATTGGTTCTTACCCACCTCCGACCCCCTTCCTCTCCCTCTCCCTCTCCCTGCTCTACTTGTCCAGGCCAACATGGTGCCTCCCTGACCCCACTTGTCACACCGGCTGGATGCACAGTGCAGGGGCTGTCACCCCAGCTCCCGGCACTTCCTGACCCTCGGCACCTCCACTACGTTCAGTGCTGGGCATGCGCGGGCCTCACAGCCCTGAAGTCCGCCTCCAGGCCAGGTCCGGCTCAGCTGGTCCCCGCGCTGCCCCCTCTGCTCCCGCTGTGTCTGGGGGCAGCCCCCCGCTCCCCACGGGCCCCAGGGAACCTCAGGTCCCAGGACGCCTGCACACGGTTGGTGCTTAATAAATGTTCATTCAACAAGTGGACCTAGGACGAGGGTTCCCACACCACTAGCTGCTTTCAAAGTTTGCCCTCATCCACCACACCCCTCGGGTCTACAGACCAGGGGTCTGATTCTGACACGCACTCGATACGGAACTGGGCCGGACACTCGGGATCGGAGACAGACGGCCGGCCGGCCCCACACCGCGGGCGCCTGCCCGGCTCGCGATGGTTACACGGGGCGGCAAGGAATCGGGCGACCCAACCCGATTCGGGGCGCTCCCCGAGCCTGTGAGGAAGCCGACCTTCTGAACGACTTCACTTTTCCGGCACCCACGTGCTAGTCAACCCGGGCGACGAGCTACGTAAGTGAAATCACGTAAATGGAAGTGGCCAAAACAAACGGAGCTTAACTCTGGAAAGCAGCAGATGAGGCCCCGCTTTCCTCTTTCTGTCAGAACGGCCACTCGCGCCATTCTGCGGCAGGGTGGGGGGGAGGGGGGGCGCGGGGGGACGGCGCCGGGGGTGGGGCCCGCACCTGCAGCGTGATCATGGGGACTTGGCTCTTGCAGTGGCTGCACGTGGCCTCGCGGTATTTACAGGCCTTCTCCACGTGGTCGTGCAGGTCCTTCCTCAAGACCCTCTCTTTGCAGTCGGCCCGCTCGCACGGCAGTTCTTCAAACTGGCAGTCGTTCCGCAGGTGCACCTGGAGACAGACCCCCCAGTGCTCGCAATCAGGCCTCAGTTCCAACACTGGGGGGGGGGGGGGGGGAGGAAAGGAGGAAGGGAGGAAGGGAGGAAGGGAGGGAGGGAGAAAGAGGAGGAGGAGGGAGTGAAGGAGGGAGGGGAGGGAAGGGGAGGGGAGGAGGGAGGGAGAGGGGGAGAGAGGAGGAGGGAGGGAGGGAGGGAGGGAAGGAGGGGGAGAGGGAAGGAGAAAGGAGAGAGGGGGAGAGGCAGTGCCCTCTGCCACATACTGGCCCTCCAGCAGTCAGCCCCCTCAGTTCCAACAGTGAGGGATGGAGGGAGGGAGGGAGGGAGGTAGGGAGGGAGGGAGGAGGAGAGGGGAGGAGGGAGGGAAGAAGGGAGGAAAGGAGCGAAGAACGGAGGGAGGGGGAGAGGGGAGAGGAAAGGAGGGAGGGAGGGAGGCAGTGCCCTCGGCCGCAGATGGCTCTCCCGTTCTGTGGCTCCTCGAACGAGACTGCTTTGAAGAATTAAGTCAACTTCTCTTCCGGGATAAGTAAACGGTCATCTGCTAAGGACTCTGTTTTATTCTAATTCAAATATCCTTTTAGGATAAAAGTACTAATAAAAAACACAAGTTCTGTGGCATTTCATGGTAAAAAAAAAAAAGGTTTTAACGGGTCTTCCAAAATTACAGTTTGGTACAGATTCTTTCTGCTCTAAGTAGGGTGGCGGGTTGATGCCCAGTGGAGGATTCGGATGGTGTCAGAAAGGGGCACGTCATGCCACGTGGTGCGCCTGCCCTCACGTGTGCTGGCCTGGGAAGAG
Organism: Antrozous pallidus; assembly: GCA_027563665.1. Taxonomy (NCBI): domain Eukaryota; kingdom Metazoa; phylum Chordata; class Mammalia; order Chiroptera; family Vespertilionidae; genus Antrozous; species Antrozous pallidus. The sequence goes on along the minus strand of CM050515.1, from coordinate 111,858,506 downwards.
GAACGCCCGGCGCGCACACTGACCAGTCGCTGTCCCGGCCCGGGGGACTGGGTACTGACCAGCAGCTGTCCCGGCCCGGGAGACTGGGTACTGACCAGCAGCTGTCCCGGCCCGGGGGACTGGGTACTGACCAGCAGCTGTCTCGGCCCGGGGGACTGGGTACTGACCAGTCGCTGTCCCGGCCCGGGGGACTGGGTACTGACCAGTCGCTGTCCCGGCCCGGGGGACTGGGTACTGACCAGTCGCTGTCCCGGCCCGGGGGACTGGGTACTGACCAGCAGCTGTCTCGGCCCGGGGGACTGGGTACTGACCAGTCGCTGTCCCGGCCCGGGGGACTGGGTACTGACCAGTCGCTGTCCCGGCCCGGGGGACTGGGTACTGACCAGTCGCTGTCCCGGCCCGGGGGACTGGGTACTGACCAGTCGCTGTCCCGGCCCGGGGGACTGGGTACTGACCAGCAGCTGTCCCGGCCCGGGGACTGGGTACTGACCAGCAGCTGTCCCGGCCCGGGGAGTGGGTACTGACCAGCAGCTGTCCCGGCCCGGGGACTGGGTACTGACCAGCAGCTGTCCCGGCCCGGGGAGTGGGTACTGACCAGCAGCTGTCCCGGCCCGGGGAGTGGGTACTGACCAGCAGCTGTCCCAGGGCGAGCTGCTCGGCGCAGCCGCGGCCGTCGTTCCGGCAGTGCACCCGCAGCGCCAGGATCTCGCGCTTGCAGCAGTTGTCCTTGAACACCTGCAAGGGACACGGAGAGTCACCGCCTCATCGCCACCGCAGCACAGGGAGCTTCCCTTCGGGCCGCAAAGCGTGAGGACCACCCTCCCCCAGGTCTACAAGCAGAAGGGAGAAGCTGCCCCACTAGGACACAACTTGTTTATTTTACTTTTTAAACACATTTCTATGAGTTCAGGGAAGAAGGGAGGGGGAGAGAGAGAGAAACATCAATGATGAGAGAGAACCACGGATCGGCGGCCTCCCGCACACCCACACTGGGGAGCCAGCCCCCAACCTGGGCCTGGGCCCTGACCGGCAGTCGAACCGTGACCTCTGGGTTCAGAGGTCGGCGCTCAACCCCTGAGCCACGCCGGCCGGCAGAGACACACAGAAACAGCACAGCCCGAACCCGGTCTTTTCTGGAGAAGCCAGAAGGAACCAAGTCACCCTGAACACAGAGGACGCTGGGTCCGCTCCGACAGGCGCAGGCGGCACGCTGGCCTCCGGACACTCTGGGAGCCGGCCCCGGTGTGCCCACGAGAGCTCCCCTGGGTCAAGGCTCCAGGGGAGAACCGGGAGAACCCGAAGTCTCGGTGGGTCACTCACTACAGAAACTTCCGTAAAAGACTCATCTCACAGAAGGTTTGCAAACCATTTATTTTGGTTCCTTCTCCAAAGACTAAGTCACTGATGACTCATTATTTAGCAAAAAGGAGGCATTAGCCTGCTGCTATTAAAAAAATCCTTTTAAATATATATTGCAAAGTTGATCCAATAATGAAAACGTTTCCCTTTCTAAAGGAAACCTCCCTTTTGTAATTGTTCCCGGTTAGAAAAGAGGTGCGCCCACTCCCAACAACACGGTTACCGTCTCAGGCCTCGGCACGTCATCCGAAGAAACCCCCACGGCCAACGGTGCCCCCGGGGGAGCCTTTCTCAACCCCACAGCAGAGAGGCACAACTGACAGCTGATGAGAGTTAAAAATAAACTAATGTGGAATCAGATCTAATTCTTTATACACAGGACTTAAAAAAAAAGGTCATAATTTAAGATTCGAAAGCCAAACAGGTATTTTAAAGAGCTTCCTTTTCATGTCAGAGCTGCTGGAGTGTCTGTTTCCGTTACGGATCGGAGCCGTGAGAAACGAGGACAGAGCTGCAGAGCTGACGCGCTCAGACGCTGCCGCACCTGCTCTCCCGCTGAGGGCGCGAGGGTCGTGGTGCCCCCACGCCTGACCGTGGTCTCCCCCCGCCCCCCGCCCCACAGCGTTACTCATCTCATTTACGCTTCTTCAACAAAACCAGCATCTTCCCTCCAGCGACCACCACCACTGAAAAGCAGGAACTGCCCAGCCGGTGCTCAGTGGTTAGAGCATCGGTCCACGGACTAAAGGATCTGGGGTTTGATTCCAGGCCAAAGGCATTTACCTGGGGTGCAGGTTACATCCCCAGCCCCATCAGGGCACGTGCAGGAGGCAACCAATTGGTATCTCCCTCTCCCTCCCTCAATGGAAAAGACATCCTCGGGTGACAACTGGAAAAAGGAGTAATACTGAATAATGAAATGAGACGCGAAGAGGCCCTCTCAGTCCGCTGTCCTTCTCTCCCAGTTACGTGGGTTAGGGCGTGTGAACTAGGTTAGCTATCATGTTACCATAGAATCAGGTGATTTGTTTTTCTTAGAAACGATACTTCCCTGCTGCCAACCGAAGTCGTTAGAAGCAGGTAAATGCTTAGAAAGAAAAGGCAGGAGAATCAAGATGGTGGTGTAGGTGAACCCCAAACTCCCACTTCCCACAACCACGTCAAAATCACAGCCAAAACACAGAGCAACCATCACTCAGCCCGCCCGAAAGCTGGCTGGACGGGAGTCCTTCAACCAGAGAATTAAAGAAGAAATCACCAAACGCCAAGGGTTAAAGGCAAAGAGAGAAGAATCTTAAAAGCAGGAAGAGAAAAGCAGTCAATTACTACGAAGGCGAACCATACAACGGTCAGCGGATTTCCCAACAGAAACCGTGCAGGCCAGACGGGAGTGGCAGGAAATATTCAAAGTGATGAATAACAAGAACCTACAACCAAGATTACCCAGCACAGCTATTGTTCAGAATTGAAGGTCATATAAAGAGCTTCACAAACAAGAAAAAGCTAAAGGAGTTCATCACTGCCAAACCAGTATTATATGAAATGCTGAAAGGTATTCTTTAAGAAAAGGAAGAGGAGGAGAAAGAAGAAGGAGGAGGAGGAGGAGGAAAAGGAGAAGAAAGAGAAAAGATGAAAAACATGAACAATGAAACAGCAATACACACACATCTATCAACAATTACATCTGACAACACACACATCTATCAACCATCACATCTGACAATACACACACATCTATCAACCATCACATCTGACAATACACACACATCTATCAACCATCACATCTGACAATACACACACATCTATCAACCATCACATCTGACAATACACACACATCTATCAACCATCACATCTGACAATACACACACATCTATCAACCATCACATCTGACAATACACACACATCTATCAACCATTACATCTGACAACACACACATCTATCAACAATTACATCTGACAATACACACACATCTATCAACCATCACATCTGACAATACACACACATCTATCAACCATTACATCTAACGATCAAAACGAGCGAATAAGGAACCTAATGAACAGAATAAACTGGTGACTAAAACAGAAACAGAGGCTGGAAGCCTGGAACAGACTGACCGATCTCAGAGGGAAGGTAGTGGGGGGAGAATAACGACAGATCTTACATGCGTTACCATGGCCACAGACAAGAGGGGTGAAGGGGTGGGGCGGGAACCAGGGAGAGGGGGCATTGGGGGGAAGGGGCGTCTGCAATACTCTCAACAACAAAGACAAAGAAAAGGTGGATGGACACATGGCTAAGTCTGCCTCTAGACCGTGCCTCGCGGTCCCCAGCCCCTGCCCCGTGGCTGCGGACGGGCCCGCCTGGCAGCTGCGGCCTGGAGCCTGGAGCCCGGAGCCAGAAGCCCGGAGCCCAGAGCCCGGAGCCAGAAGCCCGGAGCCCGGAGCCAGAAGCCCGGAGCCCGGAGCCCGGAGCCCGAATCCCGGAGCCAGAAGCCCAGAGCCCGGAGCCCAGAGCCAGAAGCCCGGAGCCCGGAGCCCAGAGCCCGGAGCCAGAAGCCCGAATCCTGGAGCCCGGAGCCAGAAGCCCAGAGCCCGGAGCCAGAAGCCTGGAGCCCGGAGCCCGGAGCCCAGAGCCAGAAGCCCGAATCCCGGAGCAAGAAGCCCAGAGCCCGGAGCCAGAAGCCCGGAGCCCGGAGCCAGAAGCCCGGAGCCCGGAGCCCAGAGCCCGGAGCCAGAAGCCCGGAGCGAGACCCTCACTGCAGCGCGGCCGGCAGGGAAGACTCTGCCCGGCTCGTCAGTCAGACCCGGAACCAGGTGTCACGGACACTGAGCACCTCAACGAGCCGTTCCAAACTACAAGGCCCTGGCGAGTGGGCAGCACCGGGAGGGCCACACACGCCGTGGGGGCCGGCCCGGGGGCTGACAGAGGCCCCGGGACACCTGAGCCCGGCACACAGGCACCTGGGCAGGGAAGGGGCTGGGCTCTCAGGTGGGCAGTGGCTTCAGGATGCCCGGGGGGGTGGGGGGAGCCAGGGGGCACGTGTCTCTGGGCAAGCCGCCCGGGCCCTGGCTCCTCACGTCCCGCACAAACCACCCAGCGCCCGTCCCAGGACAAACACGACACGCCCCGCCGTACCTTGTCTTTCACGATGCTCTCCTGACACGCAGTGCACTTGGGGCTGGCGGAGCTGCGGGAGAGACAGACACATTAGGGGTCGGGCCGCCGGTGGGAGGGGAGCCGCAGGGAGGGCGGGCTGTCCGGGGTGAGCTCATAAGGAAGTTAGCAGAGCAGGAGGTCGTCCCAGCTGGAAAGCCCCTTCCAGTTAAAAGTGAAATTTTATCTCGGAAACCAGAACCAGCAGGCGGGGCTCCTCGGGGGAGTGCGGGCTCAGGAGCCACGCTCCCTCCACGTGCTCATCCCCGCGGAGCCTTCCCAGCACCAAGAGCCACGCCGCACACAGGTGGTGCCACGGGGCCTGGACAGGACCGGGGGGGGGGGGGGGGGAAGGCCGCTGCTGCGCTCGGGGCCGAGTCAGGAAGAAAAATGCCCCCGCTGTGCCCAGCCCAGCGCCTGCCGGGGGCAGAGTGCCCACGCTGTGCCCGGCCCAGCGCCTGCTGTGGGCAGAGTGCCCCCGCTGTGCCCAGGGGACCCGGTGGAGCAGACACTCGCCGCCCGTGTCATTTCCGCTGGGACACTGGGCTCTGCCATGGAGGCGGCCTCGCTGACCGGGGCTCGGGGTCAGTGTCACGCCCGCCCGTCAGCACACACTGACGCCTCCGGGGCAGGGGCACGCCCGCCTCCCTGCCGGCCTGTCCTCCCGCACACAGCACCCACCACAGGACTCCCCTGCCACTGGCTGAGGGTGTCTCCTCCACGGGACTGTGAGCTCCTCAACCAAACTCAACTCCACAGTCGGGGGACACCCGGACAGGGGACGCCAGGGCCTTTGGGAAGGCGGCCGGAGAGACTACAGATGCTTCAGGAGGAGACAGTGTGCGGGACGGGGCTGGCGGCCCCGGCCTGGCCCTGAGCCCCTGCACTCGGTGTGCGCCCACGGGGTCCCCATGTGGCCACCTCGGGTCCCCGTCGGAGCCTGCTTTATGGAGAAGCAGGAGGCGGAGCCGGGGACGCGCCCGCAGGCCCGGCACCTACCCCAGCACGGCGGCCATGCAGCTGTCGCAGAAGCGGTGCCCACACTCGGTCTGCTTGGGGTTGCACAGCACCAGCTGGCACTTCTCGCACTTGTACTTGTCCTCCACGGGCTTCACGAACTTCTCCTTGTAGCCGCCCTGCTCGGGCACGAGCACGGGGGCGCCGGCACCGCGGTCCGGCTGCAGCTTCAGCGACGGGTTGGGCTGCAGCGGCCCGGGAGCGTCCGCCTTCTTCCCGGGCTCCATGGCGAGAGGAGGCGCTCTGCTGGGGAGACAGCGAGTCAGTGCTGCTGCGGCCAGCCGGGCGGAGAGGCGGCCGGCGCCTGGCACCCGAGCGAGGCCGTGCGGGGACGGGAGGGCGCCCTGTCCGCCGCGCACGCTCCCGCCCCTGCTCCCGCCGACGGCAGGACTGTGTCCTGAAGGCGCTCTAAACCAGAGAACCCCTCGCTGGGCCGTTGACCCCCCAACCCCCTCCAGGCCCCACTCACAGGGGCCGCGGCGGAGGCTGCCCGCTGGCCAACCGGGTGCCCAGGCTGCGGTGACGGCCGTCCAGCCAGCACCTCCTGGGTGCCGGCTACGGATCCTGCTGAAGTGCTCACAGTGCCACCCCCAAGAGTGCGCCCCAGGTGCCCCAGCCAGGGCGGCACAGGCTGGGCCTTGCCTCCTGCCGGCCCTGGCACTTCACCACCCTGCAGCTGGGGTCCCCACTCTGCCCACAGAGCTGCCTGGCCCCTGCTCTGTGCCCGCACGGCCTCCGGGTGCCCGCACTGTGCCCACACTGTGCCCACAGAGCCGCTGGGAGAGGCCACTGTGGACTTGCAGGCACTTTCACGTGGGGCAGGCGGTGGAGGGGACACGTGACTGGACGGGTCTCCTGTGCCCACGCGCAGGCTCTCCTACCGCAGTGACCGGTGCGCAGAGGGCTGGTCCCACCTCAAGCTGCCACCACGGGACATGGAAGCACCTTCCCAGACACGGCCTCGGGCCGGCCTGGCCGCCTCTCTCGGGAGCCAGCACCCCGCGGCAGCGCCTGGCCGCGGCGTGGCGGGCTGTGCTCAGTGCTGTCATGCGCGCGGCCGCTCCTGGTGGGAGACACCAGCCAGCGACAGTGAGCACGGCCATTCCCTGCACCGGCTCCGTGCACTCAGTGAGCAGCGCGGGGAGAGGGACCCGAGGTGGAGCAGACGCAGGGGGCTCCCACCGCTCAGCGGCCTCCCCCGCAGGTAGCAGGTCACAGGCCGCTAGGCCTCTCGCGGCCCCGCGGTCTTCCCCGCGCTGCCCACTCCTGGGCCGGCCTGCGAGGGCCTGGGCCTCCCCTCCCCCGTCCACACGGAGCCTCCGGAAGGGGGCGCCCAGCCGGGGCAGGGCTGGTGGCCGGGCGGGGGGGCGCTGCGGGGAGGGGGCGCCTCCTGCTGGGCACGCTTCTAGTTGGGGAGACAGGCGTCTGCAGCTGGACGTGGGGTGGCTCAACTCTGCGCTGTAAACGCCCGGAGACCCGGCGGCGCGCTCTCCGTGGCGCCCACAGGGCGGCACGCACTTCACAGGCGGTGCCGCCGTCCGAGACGGGCCGCACCCGACCCGGCACTGCCGACACGGCGGGCCTGCGCGCACTGGCCCGGCGCGCTCTGCGGGTAAAGGGACCCTGCGGCTCCTCCCGAGGCGGGTCCGTGGCAACAGCCGGCGTGGCCCAGTCCCCAGTGGCCGAGCTGCGAGAAGCACTGCTGGAGCCTCTGCTGACCACGGCCCCGGGGCCGGGAAGCCTGACAAGGACCGGGCCTCTCTCGCTGGCTCACAGCCTTCCGCAAACGCCCCTCTGGCCTTGGGGGAGGGAGGTGTGCTCAGTGGTTAGAGCATCAGCCCCAGCATCAAAGGGTCTCGGGTTTGATACCTGGTCAAGGGCATGGACCTGGGTTGCAGGGTTACTTTCCGCTCCTGACTGGGGTACATTTGGGAGCTGCTCGCACATCAGTGTCCCTCCCTCCCACTCTCTGTGAAAAGCAATGGGAAAAAAATTGCCTCAGGTGAGGCTTCAAAACAAAACAAAACAAAACAGCAGAAATCCCCCCCAAATGTCCCTTCTCAGGCATCCAGGTTGGAAAGGAAGATGTGAAGCTATTTCTATTTTCAGAGAACGTGATACAGAACATACTAAGGAATAAACCAAAACCAGCTGCACCAACAGCAAAGCTGCAGGTTCGAGATCAGAGCGGGGAAGTCGCCCGCATCTGCACCCGCTGGCCATGAACACCCCCACCTGGGTCAGAACAGCCCATTCGGAGCAGCCTCGGAGAACGCGGCACCTGGGGCGAATGTGGGGGGGAGGGGGGAGGATGGGGGGACGTGTTCCGGCCCGGAAGGCCCAGCCACCGAGTCGCCCATCGTACGGAAAGCCTGTTGTGCAGGAAAGTGTAAGCGGAACCTCAAACTCACTGGAGACACGCAGGACCCAGAGCGGACAAACAACCCGAACACGTACAAAGCCGGGACCAGACCTCCTGGCTTCCGAACGCACTGCAGCTCCGTCAGGGTGAGGGGTGCTGGCCAGGGGCCAGGACCGAGTCCGGAGACGAACCCCGCATCGCGGTCACACGGCTCCTGACGGCGCCCGGCCACGCCCGGGAGGGCGGGTGCAGCGGTCCGTCCGCACCTCGCGCCGCGCAGGGCCAAGGCTCCATGCTGGGCGTCCCCACCGAGGCTCCGTGCGGGAGGCTGGGCCACCACAGGTACCTCCCTTGCTGGCACCCTCGCTTGCTTTTCAAAAAAATGTACCAGCTGACGCATACGAAAGGCCTGTGCACTGCACACGCAAGGTAAGAACACAACCAACCGTGAACGCAGGGCACACCCCCCGCCACAGCGCCTCCCGTGTGCAGACTCACGCCTGTTCACCGCGTGCAACGCCCCACGACGCACTCCATCTCCGATGGCACTGCCCCAGCGCTGCTCTCGTGAACAGCCTGAGCACCCGGCGATGTGCTGGGCCCGCACCCATGTCCCCAGCACACAGCCTCCAGATCGGGGTCAGGGCCCCCAGCAGCAGTGCGTGCAGCTCGGCGGCGGCCGGTTTCTGTCGGGCCTGAGCTAAGGCTCCTCTCTGGGTTTAAGGGGGAACAGACACACAAACGGAACAGGGCACCCGGGGACGAGGCCCGACGTGGCCCACAAAGCCCGGACTCCATCCCGCCCCTCTCAGCGCGCAGTGGCCAACCCCAGGCACGGCCTTGGCGCCCGGAGCGCCCGGAGCTGCAGGGAGCACGGCCAGCCGACCGACCAGCCGGCCACACTGCTCCCCCGCCAAGCAGCGTCCTCCCGACACGCTCGGCCAGCGAACAGGGACCGGGTGGCCTTTTCCTGATAATCCAACAGGCTCGGCACCTGTTGGGGTGCTGGCGGGTCCCGTGTCTTTCCCGCTCCGGAATGCCCGGTTCTGCCTTCCCGCCGTTTTTAACGGGGCTCTTGTCCTCACGTGGGCTGCAGGGTCATCCGTGTATTCTGACGACAGAGCCTTTGTCAGTCACCTGTCTGTCTTCGGCTCACGGACGGCCTGACTTGCATTTACTGCCGTCTTTTAAGGAGCGGCTCTTCATCCTCACGTCGCCGGACTGCCCGTACCTGGAACGCTCGGACCAGCTCAGGGCGATGCGGGCGGGAAGGGGCGGCGCCTGTGAAAGCAGACGGCGGTTCCGTCGGTTCGCACAGCCCTGTCGCTCCGGACAAAGCGGGGGCGGCCGGCATGGACGGCTCCTCCCCGCGGGGACGGGCGGAAAACGGCTGTGGCCGTGAAGACCGAGAGAAGCCGTGGGCGCTGCGGGCGCCGGCCTGCGGGCCACATCCGGGGAACGTGGCGCCAGGCTCTCCTCCGCCCACACTTCACGGCCACTGCGACGGCCAGCGCGGGGTCCGGGCGACGGGCCACACGCCGTCCACCGGCTAGAGCGGCCGGCACCTCCACGCGGAACTCCCTCCCGCGCCTCTGAGACGGACTCCTGGGACTTCTCGGGTTTCTAGAATTAACATTAAGAGTTTCTACTGCGGACATTAATAAGCTGTTAACGTCGTCAAAGCTTTGATAAACGCATGCATCTTGGAAGAAAAAAGAAAAGAAAGCAGTTCTGATTCTGTCACAGAATCATTCTCGAAAGGACAATCTGCTCAAATAAAACCAGCCAAAGAGCCGCCACTGCCCGCAGGAGCGACTCTTCCTGAACAAGAGCTTCCTGGAGACAGAAATGCAGGAGCCTGGGCGGGCAGGCCCGGTCCGCCGTGTGCGGTGACCTGTGTGCCCGCAGGAGCCTGGGCGGGCAGGCCCAGTCCGCCGTGTGCGGTGACCTGTGTGCCCGCAGGAGCCTGGGCGGGCAGGCCCAGTCCGCCGTGTGCGGTGACCTGTGTGCCCGCAGGAGCCTGGGCGGGCAGGCCCGGTCCGCCGTGTGCGGTGACCTGTGGGCCTGCAGGAGCCTGGGCGGGCAGGCCCGGTCCGCCGTGTGCGGTGACCTGTGTGGGCCCTCGACAGCAGGCGGCACCGTGGCAGCAGGGCAGGCGGCGGACGCGTGCTCTTGGGTTCGCTGAGGACCCAACCTGCACCGCACTGACCGTCACCCAGAAGCCAGCTCCCCGGGCGCCGCAGCCCTGGCCCCTCCTGAAACCACGCGGACAGCAGGGGGCACGTCTGTCGCGGGCTGAGGACAGGGGGCTTCGCGCACAGAGCACACCCCGACGAGAGCCGCCGGTGCGCTCCGCTAAGAGGACGGCGTATTGAACACGGGGCACCTGGGGCCTGGAGTAACACCATCGGCCGCATTCAGGCCCGAGACTTCCACACGCTGCGTGTTCTCTGGGCAAACGAGGAGGAACGCGCTCAGCTCAGGAGGCGACGGAAACTGAGCTCGAGGAAGTGCCCTTTTAAGTGAATGCAGAGAAAGGAGAGGAAGGGCCAGAGGCAGCGGCCCTCAGGCGGGAGCCGGGCGAGCCGCGGGGACGGGGAGGGACGCTGGCCACAGCCCCGCTTAGTCCCGGGCTGGAGCCGCGCACCGGCTGCAGGAGCTACCAAAGCCCGCCGCTCAAAGGCCCTCAGACTGAGAACCTCGGACGGAGAACCCTGAGAAAGGAAGTTCTGGGTCCTTGTTCTCTCTCTCTGAACACACACACGGAACTGTAAATGCTCCTGAAACACCTGTGGAGTAATTTCCAACCTGCAGCTAAGCCTGGCCATTCCCGCCACGCTGCAGACAGGCGAGCACCCGCCGTGTGGCCCACTGGGGTCCCCCGTGTGTGCCACGTGGGAGGGCTGCCGAAGTGGCGGTGAACAGGCCAAGTCCATCTTCGGAACCCTCCCTCCAAAATGGGGGATTGTGGACACCTTGGACTAGACTTCTTTCTTTTTGGGGGGTTAATCTTCACCCGAGGATATTTTTCTCCACTGGTTTTTAGAGGGAGAGGAAGGGAGGGGGAGACAGAGACAGTGATGTGGGAGAGACTCATGCACTGGTTGCCTGCTGCACGTGACCTGACCGGGGGGGGGGGGGGGGGGGGTGCGTTGGGGATCAAAGCCTGAAACCCAGGTACGTACTTAACCGAAATCGAGCCTGAGACCCTTCGGTCCCCGGGCCGATGCTCTAACCATCGAGCAAAACCGGCGAGGGCCAGATTTCTTGATTTAAATACAAACATTTTGTTTCACTTCTTACACGTGGGTATGGAAATAGCTACAGCCTACCTTACTCCTGGGGTTCGGTGACGGTCACAGTGGACGGGACTGTATCTGTCAGGACTGTGTGGACGGAAGAAAGCCACGTCAGCTCGGGCAAACGCGTGAAGAGGTGGTGGGGAAGCGACGTTTAGGGCCTCAGACTGAGGCTTAACCGTCGACTTGGGGCGCCCAGGGCTGGCACAGGTGCCTCTGGTTAGGACGGCGACCCTGCCAGTGGTGGGACCGGGCCTCGGCCCACGCCACTGTCCCGTCCCCCTTTCGGCCTCAGCGCGGGAGGGTGTTCGCTCTGAGTTCACACCCAGAGAGGAGGTGAGCCACGGGGCGGGGGGAGCGCAGGGACGCGAGGAGCGGCGCGGGACTGCGAGCGGCCGAGTCAGTGCCCCTGGAGCCGACATCGGCCAGGGCCGGAGCCACGGGAGGGGGAGGCGGTGGGCAGGAACCGCTCCTCTGAGGCTGTGACAAGCACCGGCCGGGGGGCAGGGGTCACGAGGTCTGCGGCCAGGCTGACGCAGTGACAGCGTTGGGGAGCCCTCCAGCGCGCCGCCGTCCGCCCCTTGGTGCCGGAGGCCAGGCTGCGGGCGGGCCCAGGAGGCCGGGGCTCGGAGGCGGGCGAGGCCTGGCTGGGCCTCTGCCTCCCCACCCCACCCCCCCCACCCCCCCCAGGCCCTGCTGCTGTGATCTCGGCAGAGCCAGAGCCGGAGCCACGTCTGCCTTGGAGGGAGATCAGAAACTGGAAACAAAAGCACTTGTGCTGACGGAGGGAGCCCACGGCCGGGAAAGCCCGGGGAAGCCCAGAAAGGGAAGCAGCCGATCAGAGGAAGGCTCCTGCCAGCAGGAGAGCGCTGGACACACGGACGGGCACGAAGGAGCCACGCCCAGCCCGCGGCCCCGGGGAGCGAGACTGGCAGGCAGGTGCGCAGCGGCTCCGCCTCCACACGCACGAGCATCTCTGGCCCCGACTCCCAGCCTCACCCCCACGCCAGACGCTTGGCTGAGGGGGGGCTGGTGGCCACGGGCCCATCAGACAAGAGACTTGGTTCTTATGCAGACAATGAGGCAGGTCATGATCCCATGTCCAACACCCGCTTAGGAGAGACAAGGAGGCAGACAGACAGACCGACCATGTGGGCGCATGGCTGGGGGCTGCTTAAACCGAGGAAGACCGTGGGCACGGACCCTTAGGAAACAACGGCGACCCGAGGCCAGCACGGCCAGCGCCCTGCGTCCGTGCGCCTGAGGAGGCCTTCGTCCTGACTCCGGCAGAGACGCTGCCTGTGCTGGCCGGGCGGGGCCGGCTCGGCCCCTGAAAACACCGGGTCAGGCGCAGGCGGCGGGGGCTGTGCTGGGCCCGGCTGCGGGTGACAAGCCCGCGCTCCCGGAGCAGCAATCTACCTGGAAATACGAGCGAAAGGCAACACCTTGGCCACAGGAGCCGTTACAGTATTTAATCAACGTCCGGACAAACCCGGGATTTAAGACACACGGCTCCGGCCCGGCCGGCGTGGCTCAGGGGCTGTCGGCCACGGTTCGGTCCCGGCCGGGCCACAGGCCGGGCTGTGGGCTCCATCCCCAGTGCGGGGCGTGCAGGAGGCAGCCGACCCACAATTCTCATCGATGTTTCTGTCTCTCCTCCTTCCTCTCCGAAATCAACAAAAATGTATTTTTAAAAAGTAACTAAAGCACGGCTCTACTCCGATGTTTTTCGCAGATACTCTCACGTACACCTGTGGTCTCCGGGCGAGAGCCGCCTCCTCCCTCCCCCGCCCACCGCACGGAAGCTTCCAGCGCGGGCGCCGACAGGCTCGCTGTTTGTCGTACTGCACAGGCGCTCCTGTGTTCTCATGTGGAACCGGTCACATCGGTGCTTCTGCGCCCGAAGCTCCCACCCCCGGAGGGGCAGCCACCCCCCCCACGCCAGCTGCCCCGATTCTGACATCCAACCGTTAGCGAGGCCTGTCAACCTCGCCGTCCCCACCTCTGCCCATGCCCATGCCCATGCCCATGACCACCGCCCTGTCACGGGCACGCACCGCGTGGCAGCCTACCCCTCCGGTTCCCACTCCTCTCCGGCGGTCTCTGCCGCTGAAACACCCCATCTTGAGCTGGCGGTCCAGCCCCTCACCTTCCCCGGGAGGGAAACCAGGCCGGACAAGCACGGTGCCTGCGAGAGCAGATCAGTCATGTTTCTGACAAAGCGCAGCCCGCCGGGGGCCAAGAGCGAGCCTGCAACCCAGCCACGGGCTCTTGACTGGACTCGAACCCGGACCCTCTGTCCACCGGCCCTGCTCTATCCGCTGAGCCACACTGGCTGGGGTGAGCCTACATTTGAAATAAAAACATCAACATGAACTCATGGCGCGTTTTTACTTAAAAAGTGTATTTCCTGGTTGTCCAGCAGGAAGGCTGAGGGACCGGGGTCTCCAAATACCTTTCTGCCGAAGGGAGGCCGCGCTGCCCCTCAGGAACAGCCAGTTCCACAGCGGAAGGCAGGGGGGCAGCCGGTCACGGGCAAGGACGAAGGCGGGGCTCGCGGCTCCTGGCCACCAGCGCCAAGTGCCAACATGTGCGGGAACACCGCGCGATCAGCGCCGTCACCGTGACTGCCGTTTGTGACGACACTCGCCGTACCCGCGGTCGCTCGTGCAGCAGCTGCGGGCCCTCTGGTCCCCCGAGAGCCCGAGGAGGAAAGACCCAGCATGTCCGCCTTCGCCACCGGACTGTCCCTCGGGGCGACAATGAGGGCTTCTCTGCAGAAGTGTCTCCGCCAGCGGGGCAGAGCGGTGTGACGTCACATGTCGCAAACCCGATAGCTCGCCCCGCCCACCCCGCCCCCACCCCACCTCGGGGCGCACCTGCGGGGCCTGAGCCGGACGGGGTGGGCCTCTGGGCGGACCTGCCACCTCACAGGAATCCCAGGGACCGAGCGGAACAAGTTCGATGGGAACTCAGCCTGATTGCCCAGCAAAGCAAAGGCAAGGAGAGCGCAGTGGCCCGGCCATCGGGCGCCCTGCCCCCCACAAACCGGAGGACCGGCTGCGGGCCTGAGCGGCCGGCTGAGCGGCGCCCAGGCGCTCCCGGACAGCCAACGGAAAAGGGCCACTTTGGACGCAGACACAGCAGCCGCATTTCATACCCACTCCGATGTCTCATACCAAATGGCTCTTAATTTCAAATACGAAATGCCACTCGATCGCAAATTCAAGATTAGCACCGGGTGGGGTGTCTGGTGTCTCCCCAAACTCCCCGAGAAAGAAGGCTGAGCCACAGCCGAGGCCAGGAAGTCGCCATGCTCCCAGAGGCTCCCCTCAGCCCGAGCGCCCCCTGCAGGCCCCTCCGGGAAGGGGGCCCAGGAGGCAGGGGCGTGCCTGCCTGCCCCCAAACCCACTCCTCGTTCCTGCCACTGCACAGCCGCACCACGGCTGCTGCCCTCAGGGTAACGCCAGGTTAACAACAGAAACGAGGTCAGACACCAAAACACGGCCGCGCACGGACACTGACAGACGAAGCCGCTCGAGCAAAAACGAGCGAGTTCTGGACGTGTGATTCTTACGCAAAGAGAAGGAACAGCAGCGAGAGAGAGACCCCTTGGGCTGACTGTCCGGTGACGGTGACATGCCTGTGCCCTGCGGGACGCGGCGGGCAGGGGCCGGGAGGGGAGGGCCGGGCCGGGTCACCTCACCCCCCTGCAGCCCAGGAGCCGAGCGGCAGGTCAGCGCACGGCTGGAGAAGGGCAGCTTTGCAAACCAGGGCTTCCAACACGGGACACGTGTGAACACCGATCAAGGAAGCAGCTCACGACCAACGGCGTAGCCACTCTGCACGCGTGCTTTGGGTTTTCTGCTTTTGAGTTGGACACAAATTAGACTACTTTTATTTTAAAATCACGTTTGTCATGAAGTATTCCAGAAGCACAGACAAGCACAGGACGTAGGTACAGTTTCATAAGTCACCAGAAGCCTGGTGCACGACATTTGGGCACTGAGGAGGGGTTCCCCTCTCGCAGTCTGGGATTCCTCCAGGGATGTCCGCCTGCTGGCTTAGCCCGCTCCCTGCACAGCAGTCGGACATCCCCGAGGGGTCCTGAGCACCGCCACAGGCTGACAGGCTCCCACCACTGCCGCTGCGCTCACCAGCATGAGCCGGCTCACCCACACTGACCACGGGGGGGGGGGGGGGGCTGCGCTCACCAGCATGAGCCGGCTCACCCACACTGACCATGCGGGGCGGGGATGTTGAGGGGGGAGCTCCTGCATTGAGAGTCCGCCCCCTGGTGGTCAGTCTGTGTCATAGCAACTGGTCTTGTGACGGTTCGGTGGATTTGCATACTGGGGTTTTATTACATAGGATCACACAACAGCTGGTCCATCTGCCACCCAGGCCCAGGAAGGGGGCACAGCAGGAGCCCAAGAGGATGGGCACCTCTCTGACCCCAGACCCTCTCCTCCCGTAGTGACAACCCTGCTGCTGAGGGCACCCTCTCCTGGCTGTTCCTCAGGTTTGTGTCCCAGGTGCGCAGCCCGGAAAGTCTCCTTTTGCTTCTGAATCTCGTGCACAGGCCGCACCGTCTGCACTGGTTTGCCTTGCTCCCCTCCACTGCTGCTGCGCCCGCTGTCTGCTTTCACCGCTGCCCGACGCTCCGCTGTGCGGTGGGCTCGGTGGCCGAGCGTTGGCCTATGAACCAGGAAGTGACGGTTCAATTCCCAGTCGGGCACAGGCAGGCTGCGGGCTCCATCTCCACTAGGAGGTGCTGGAGGCAGCAGAACAATGATTCTCTCTCATCACCCATGTTTCTCTCTCTCTCCCCCACCCCCCCTTCCTCCGAAATCAATAAAAATCTATTTTAAATAATTTTTTAAACCGTGGCTGAGTAGAAAAGACAGAATGTCCATCCCAAAGTTTTAAAAACAACAGCCCTAACTGGTGTGGCTCAGTGGATAGATCGACAGCCTGCGGACTGAAGGGTCCCGGGTTCGATTCCGGTCAAGGGCATGTACCTTGGCTGCAGGCACATCCCCAGTTAGGGGTGTGCAGGCGGCAGCTGATTGATGTTTCTGGCTCTCTATCCCTCTCCCTTCCTCTCTGTGAAAATCAATAAGATACATTATAAAAATAATAAACAGACAAACCATAATTCCCTTGTCCACTCCGCTGCCCGGTAGCTCCTCCCGGAGGAACGCAGCAGCACGGAGCCCGCCCGCCCGCCCGCCCGCCGCGGCTCCTCCAGCCCCCGCACGCCTTTCCCTGGTGCGGACGGCCAGGGTGCGGTGCTGGGAGTTACCAGTGTCTGTTCCCCACTTCACCCCTTACACCCAGACTGCTCCCCAGAGCTGCGGTGACCGCTCCGGGCAGAGGACTGGGTTCTGGGGTTTACTGTTCCAATCCTGCTGGCTGACGGGGTCGTGGTAGCTAAGACTTCTTTCTCAGGTAGAGTTTTATCATTAATCGGAAGAAAGAACCGGTGAAATCTCACAGCTGACTGCCGCCATGGGGTTGGCTTTCAGCCATCTTTCGTCCTTTCCCACGGCCCCGCCCGGCGGCCCCTCCCCGGCGGCGCGTCCCCTGAGCCAGGCCGGAGGGGCCTGTGCGGGTCCAGCCTGCTTAGACGGCATCCCCTCCCCGGCGTTCGCTCAGCTGGTGACCACACACCAGCTCAAAGGCAGTGATGTCTCCCCTTCCTCCTCTCTCCCGCAGAGCCTGCCCAGCACAGACCCGGCGGCAAGGAGCTCTGGGGCGGGGAGGGCGGGGAGAAGCAGTCTGCTGCGGCCCGCCCGCCCACGGTCCTCCAGCCGCTGGTCCCAGCCCTTCCCACGGCAACAGTGAGGCCGCTCACAGACACACCGCTTTCAAACCCCGGATTTTCATCACTCAGAACTGTATGGGTCAACCAAGGTCACACACACCCTCAACATCCTTCATTCACACTTACTAGGCCTGTGGTCGGCAAACTGTGGCCTGCGAGTCACATGTGGCTCTTTGGCCTCTGGAATGTGGCTCTTCCACAAAACACCACGGCCTGGGCGAGTCTGTTTGAAGAAGTGGCGTGAGAAGAAGTTTAAAAAATTTGGCTCTCAAAGGAAATTTCCATCACTGTACTGTTGATGTTTGGCTCTGTTCATTAATGAGTTTGGGACCACTGTACTAGACCATTCCACAAGCAACCAATTTTGGCTTTGTTAATCTTTTCTTCTGTAAGTTTTCCATTTGATTAAGTCTACCCTTATTTTCATTTCTTTCTTCCTTTGCCCCCCGCCCCATTCCTTTTCTAATTTTTATTTAGAATGATTAGCCTACTAACTTTCAGCTTTCCTACTTTTCTCAGACTATAAATCTCCCTCCATGTACAGCTTTGGCTGCATTCTACAAATTTTGATACATAATATTTCCATTATCATCCAGTTGCAAAGATTTTCTAACTCCCGTATCATCGTTCTAGACCCATGACATTTAAGAACTGGTTTTTAATTTTAAACTCTTGGGGATTTTATAGTTATCTTTTTGTGACTGGTGTTTTAAAGGCTGTTAACTGATTTCAGAGAGAGGGGAAGGGAAGAGAGTGCCCCCTGCGTACCCCCACCAGGGACCGGGCCTGCGATCCAGGCATGTGCGGACGGGAGTTACGTCCAGCATGGGCCACGCCCAGTGGACTCATCCACGCCGGCCCGGCTGTCACCAATTTACAGCTGGGTCTCCTGAGGTCAGAGTCTGACTGGCATTACTATTACAACGCTTTGGAAAGTGTGAGATTGTACTGTGGTCCAGTTTTGATCAATTTTTACAAAGATCTTCTGTGTGCTTGAAAACAAAGTTTCTGAACGGAATGTTACTTACAGGTACACCAGACCAAGAGTACTGATCCTGTTTAAAACAAGTGCTCGCCAGTTTTTCATTTATTTGTTTTTATCTGCTTATCCTATGGATGACTGAGCAAAGTTCCCATCCAATAGCCTTGTCCTCGACATGAAGTTCCTTACAATTTCCTGTCATGCAGTTCTGCTGCCGTGAGTCCTGTCAGCTCTCATCACCTAGAAATTCGGACGCCAGGTTCACCTGGGGCAGGGTTTTCAGCAGGAGCAGCATTCGCCAACGGCCTCGTGCTGGCTGCAGCGTTCCGGCCAGAGGCGCAGTCCTGCGTCTCTTCCTCTCCATGTGACCCGTCTCCCCGCTGCTTTTCCAGGTTCCTTTTCTCAGGATTGCTGGTGTGTCAGCAATGGATCCTGTGGCGTTTGGTGTGGCTGGTGTGTCAGCAATGGATCCTGTGGTGTTTGGTGTGGTTTCCTTTGACTATTGGAGGTCTCCGAGCTTCGTGGTTTATAGTTTTCATCAAATCTGGACATTTTAGCCACTGCTCCTTCACATGTTCCCACCCCCCGCTTCCCCGGAACTCGGTGCACACACACCTGGACGGTTAACTCACTCAAAGGTCAGTCTGCCTGCACTTTCTCCTTCGCGCTGCGGTTTGGAAGGTGCTGCTGCTGTGTCTGGAAGGTCACGGATCTTTCCTGCGGTGCTGATTATTAATACTGATCTCTCTCCTGCATTGTTCATTTCAGACATCACATTTTTATCTCTACAAGTTCTACGTCAGTCTTTTTTATACTTTCATTTCACTCACTGTGCTTATTTTCCTCAACATTCTTGAACACGTGCAGCTTGTATGTCACTTATTTCAATGCCTTTGTGAGCTAATTCCACCACCCGTCACTGTAGGTCTGTTTCTACTGGCTGATACTCCTCCTGGCTTAGGTCCTGTTTTCTTGCTTCTCTGCTCACCTGTGGTTTTTATTAGACGCCACTGAATGCTGGGTTCGCCGGAGCCTTTTAAACGCAGGTGGGGCTTTTTTCTCCGGGACTGCAGCTGCGTCACTCCAACTCAGCTGGGGCAGGTCCGGGCACCTTCTGTCTGCGGGCTAATTACTAGGGGCTGCACCGAGTCTACCCGAGGCCCTAAGTCGGGGTGGGGAACCTCTTCCTGTCGAGGGCCATCTGGGCATTTTAACATCACTCTCAGGCCACACAAAAGGATCCACTTACAAGTGAGCGGCTCTCTCTTCAAACACTGCATTAACTCCCCCACTGCCAGCAGGGCCAGACCAAAGGATTTCCCAGGCCTCAGAGGGCCCAGGGCCCACGCTCCCCACCTGCTGAGTGGGAAGGCTGCTCGGCAAAGATCTAACAACAAGCCGCCCACATCTCAGCGACACCACCGAGTGACAGCCACAGTGTGGCTCCTCGTCCCGGGGCCTCTGCTCCTGGCGCTGAGGATCCCCATGTCCGTGCACATGGGCACGCAGCCGAGGTCCCCGGGGCTGTGTGCACATCTCTGGGATCTCTAAGCGGCTCCCTCTGCTCCCACCAGCTGACCCTCAGATTCCAGCTGCCTGTCCCCTCCCCCAACTCTGATCTCTATTTTGTCGCTTCAGTAAGGCCTGTGAGCTGTTTGCCCCCACCCCCACCCCTGTCCTCTAATATAGAAACTGTCTCTAGGCTGAGATTGGCAAACTATGGCTTGAGGGCCAAACCCAACCTGCTGCCTGGTTTTTTTCTGTGGCAAATTTTAATTACTTTTTGTTGTTGTTGTTTAAAGTATTATAAGTAGTAGTACATGTTACCTTTTTCCATTGACCTCCCCCCCCACCGGCCTTCCTTAGCCCCCAGCACATGCCCTCACCTGCCCCCCCACCCAGTGTCTTGTATCCTTGGTTATGCTTATATGCATGCATACAAGTCCTTCGGTTGATCTTGCCACCTGTTTTGTAAATAAAGTTTTATTGGAACATGTCTACAGCCATTCACTTGCACACTTAGCAGAAAGCAGCCACAGAGCAGGGCAGAGCTGGTGCCACACAGCCCGTGTCTGCAGGCCCGCGGCGGAGAGGGAGTCCCTGCTGCAGAGTGAGCGGGACGGCCGCAGGCTCCCCCCTCGCCTGCCCGTGCCCACAACGACGTCTGAGGCTGCTGCTTCATGATTTTGTCTGCTTTTCAGGTTGGAGACGGGAATCAGGTTTGGAACGAGGGTGAGGTGAGCGAGGCACTTCCCTCAGGCACACACTTTAAAGGCATGCCCAAAACTCAGTAACAGAGATAAGACCGAAACTAATGCAAAAAATCGGTGCGGAGCAAGAGGTTCAACTCTGCGATAAAGACGGGGAGCGGTAACAGCAGTGAGCTGAGCTACACTGAAGCTGAGGCAAAAAGGAAAAGTCGCGAATTCTGGTTGTCTCTATTAAAAATTAGGTTTTCTTTCAGCATGGATTTTTTTTTGGCATCAAATATGATTTTTTAAAGGCGTTCCTGAAAATGCCATTAATCTCAGCTCCTGAGCTCCCCGGTGCTCCCGAAGCTCTGCACCTGCGGCCGGTGCTGCATGCTCGGCCGGCGCAGAGGGACTGGGCCTGCCTGTCACCGGACAACCTGCTGGGCAGGCGGGGCCTCCCACAGCGGATCAGAACCAGCAACGAGGGTCCCCTCTCAGACCAGCGGCCTCGGTGTGACACGGAGCCTAATTCTGTTTGCACCAACGGGTCTCAGTGCACGTGTGCCCGCACTCTGCGTGCGGACAGGGAGGTCCCACGAGAACAGCACTGGGCTCTTAGAGTCACTGAACACGCTCACGCCTCGAAGACACTGTGGCCACAGAGCACACTGTGCAGGGACGGCATCGGGCTCCGCAGTGACCCCGGGAGGCGTGCCCGCACCAGCAGAGGCGTGCTCGTGCTGTGGTGTCGGGAGAACCAACAGAGGTTCGCGCTGCGCCGCCACCCTGGCCACCTGCACCTGCACTATCTTCGGAGGCCACCGTGCCCACCTCTCTCCCTGGCCCGCCGAGGAGCCCAGGGCGTGGCGGCCAGCCGCTGCCGAGGTCGGAGCCTCGCGACCGGAGACTGGCCGGCAGCCCCGATCTCCGGACCGCACGTTCCATCCCGGCCGTCACCAGCTTTCTCAGGGTCAGCGCCAGGCAGGGGCGTCAGTCACTGCGGCTGGTCCTGACGCCTGTCAGCCATGGTGCCCCTGCCTGGTTTTGCTGCTTTGCTGGGCTGGCGCCGAAATACAATCGGGACCTAGAGGTCACCTCCAAGGAGGGACGGTCAGGGGTGCAGACCGCGTGGCCAGGACACGCCGCGGCAGAAGGCCACCGGGAGGAGTCGGGCACTGTGGTGCCCGTTGCTAGGCACGGGCTCTCCTCCCGGGGGACCTGCGTCCGGCTGTGCCCGCTCGGCCAGCCTGTTCGCTGTCTGTCTCCGCTCCTCACTGCCCGCCTCCCCCGGGAGACCCCGCACAGCCCCATCGTTATTCCAACCGGAGCTGTTCGAAGGGCGAGCCTCCCAGGCCGTCAGCTCCCGCCTGTCATGGCCGTTCTGCACGCTGGCTTTTGCTAACGCCGTCACGACTCGCTGCAGTCGCTCGGTGAGTTTAAACAGAGATTTGTTATGCAACATCAATCTCTCAGGTTCCCCTCAAGATTAATCAATATTTAGAATGTAAAATATCCCATCGTCAGCACTTCCTCACGGGTAAAACGGCGGCATCAGTAACGTTTCCTGCTGGAAAACAAATCTTCGTTTGTACGCTAGAGCAGTGCTGCCGCCCCCTCGCCCCCACCCCATGCCCCCCACCACAGCGCACCCAGCACCCAGCTCATCCCGGCGGCTGGGCACCGGAGACCAAGCGCGCTTGTCTGACCTCAGGGTCCATTCTCACAAGCGCCCGGGAAATGTTTCTGAGTGACACAACCTTCCCCCAATCTCAGGCTGTCTGTCAGGAGGAAAATGAGAGAATTTCCGTGTTAAACAGCAAAGTGACAGGGCAGGTTGGCCGGTTTCTCTGAACGACCCCATTCTCTCCACACTGGAGGTAGGAGGGACCCGCCCCGTCCATCTGCTCCCCGACAGGAAGAAGGGGGGAGGGAAAAAGGGGCCCCTGGGGACATAGGTCACCCATGCTTCCAGCTTCTGCTCCCGGGGAGGGAGGAAGAAGTGTCCAGTCATGTGAGAAAAGAGCCAGTCAGGGATGGAGGAAGATTTCCTGAGACAGAACACGAACCCCCCCCCCCAGGTCTGTGAGGGGAGGTGGGCGCCCGGCCAGCGGGGCTCGGGGGAGAGCACTGGCCCGTGAGCCAGGCGGTCCGGGTTCCATTCCCGGTCGGGGCCCGGGCCCGGGCTGCGGGCTCCATCCCCAGTAGGGGGCGCGCAGGAGGCGGCCGGTCCCTGATTCTCTCTCATCGCGGATGTTTCTCTCCCCCCCAGATCAGTAAAAGCGCGTTTAAAGGAAGAAGGACGGGGCACGGGTCGCCAGCTGCCCTGAGGAAGGCTCTGGTCTCCAGCCTCCCTCCCGGCTCGGCATCCGGAGGCCCCACGGCAGCTCTGGGGGAGGGGGGGGGCCGTCTTGGAGACCTGGCTGTGGACAGGGAAGCGGCCACGACATGGAACTGTCCGTGCGCACACGCGTGTGACAGGACAACGACCGCAGGGCAGTGCGTGCTGGACCCACAGGGGCGCCCGGGGACAAGGGCCCCTGAGGAGAGGGCGGCCCAGCCACGATCGGGAGAACCGCAGCCACGAACCGTTTCTGCCAATCTCAGGAAGTTAGACAGGCAAATGCAGTAAGAACACCCAAGTGTTGCCCTGACTGGGGAGCGCAGTGGTGAGAGCGGGGTAGGCCACGGCCACGCGGAGCCCGATACGCGGCGCTGGCTTCACCCTGCGCAGCACCCCACCTGCCAACCCCGGGTCGAATCAGGGTCTGCAAGACACCCCCGCCCCGTCCCCATCCCCGTCCCAGGGCTGTGAGGGGGCAGGAGACACCCCCCCCCCCGTCCCTGTCCCCGGGCTGTGAGGGGGCAGGAGACACCCCCCCGTCCCTGTCCCCGGGCTGTGAGGGGGCAGGAGACACGCCCCGGCCCCGGGCTGTGAGGGGGCAGGAGACACGCCCCCGTCCCCGGGCTGTGAGGGGGCAGGAGACACCCCCCATCCCCATCCCCGGGCTGTGAGGGGGCAGGAGACACGCCCCGGCCCCGTCCCCGGGCTGTGAGGGGGCAGGAGACACGCCCCGGCCCCGTCCCCGGGCTGTGAGGGGGCAGGAGACACCCCCCCGCCCCGTCCCCGGGCTGTGAGGGGGCAGGAGACACCCCCCGTCCCCATCCCCGGGCTGTGAGGGGGCAGGAGACACCCCTCGGCCCCGGCCCCGGGCTGTGAGGGGGCAGGAGACACCCCCCGGCCCCGGCCCCGGCCCCGGGCTGTGAGGGGCAGGAGGGAGCCGCAGCAGACCTCAGTGCTCCCGGAGACGGTGGGTGGCTGTTCTGGGCTAACCGGCCTCTGGCTACAACCAGACCTCTTACCGCCTGCGGTGACGGTGCCTGTAAACTCTGAGAGCACCGGCTGCGGCTCAGGAACCGGATCGAGGCCCGGACGCCGCAGGCAATGGCTCAGGCGCCCCCCAGGCCTGCCCCGAGGCCGCCGGAGCTCAGCGTCTCTGCACACGGCCAGCCGGCCGGCACACTTTACCGGACACCGGGCCGGCATCGCCCACTCGGCCGGAGCCCGGCACTGAGCGCAGCCCCGGAATGAGGACGGAGAGGGCGGCTTTCAGAGTCCGCAGCGGCTCCACGCCACACCGAGGCCTCTGCGCGGACCCAGAGCACGGGCGAGAGCGAGTCCTTCTGTCAGGAGCCGAGCAGGAGCCGGGCTGATCGGGGGCCTGGCTCCCACCTGCTCTGGGACCCGGACCCAGCGCATAACTTCTCTGGGCCTCGGTCGCCCAGCTGCAAACGGAGACTCCGCAGAGGCCGCGGGGGAGTGCGGGCAGCTGTGGCCGTCCACGCGGGGAGCCGGGTCAGTCGCCCTCCGGCTAAGCACAAACGCAGTGTTCACCAACGAGGAGCCCGATGACGGCGAGTGACACGTCCTCCGGAACCAGCAGCCCCCACGGCCCCAGGGCCGGGCCCCGCGCCCACAGCCGCTGCCGGGAGCCCGCTTACTAAGCAGACAGGTTCTCTCCGTCCCGAGTCCCCACAGGGCAGTGTGAGCACAGAAACGCCGCCACACACGTCCCACAGACCACAGACAACGCTGTGGTGACGAAGTCGGCCTGTCATTCTCACGAGTGCAGTTTGGACGGGGGTCCTCGGACTCAGGGTCCCTCTGCAAACCCACCGTGAGGACGTCGGGGGAGAAGCAGGCGCCGGTGTGGTGCTGCCCCGCCAGGCCACCACGCGCTGCGCTCCGCGTGGGAGGCCGCCCCGCGGACGGTGGTGCGGGGCCGTGGTGCTCACAGCGCAGCCCCGGCCGGACGCTGGGCCCATCCCGCAGCCCCGCCTGTGGCCAGGAGGCAGGAGACGGCAGACGCAGAGGAAGACGCTGCCCGGCACCGGGAAACAGGCGGCGCCGAACTCATCCCCACCATCAGGACGCAGCTCTCCCCGGGACCTCTGGCGGAAAACACCAGAAGGCTCAGAAGCCATTCATAAGCTTTCCAGAAGGCATGCAGTTGCCATGGTAACCCTGGCAACATATTTGTTGGTGCTGGGACATAGGAAGTATCGCTCCTAATGCACTTAATGCAGTTTGGGGCCCCGACTCACAGCAAAACAAACCGGAGCTCTGACTCTCAGCGCCCTCTGCGCCCCGGGAGGCGGGACCCCACACCCCTGGACGAGCAGCGCTCCCGCCCGACACGCTCACCTGCAGGCAAAGAAGCAAGGAAAGAAGACGTCAGTCCCGCAGCCACACGCGGTGTTTTGGGAAACAGATGAAGGGGAGTGTCTTAGGGCTTCAGGCAGAGAAGCGGCTACAGTGCGGCCACGTCCACCCCTGGAACCAGCCGCGCTCGGCCAGCCGGAAAAGCAGAGCTCTGGACGGATCAGCGCCGGTAACTTACTGAGGCATGTGCCCACTTCCTGAGGGGTCTGTCCAAACGCCCACACTGCCCTCGGCGAGACCCAAGGCTCATTACTCAGGACCTGCTGGACCCTGCGCCTCCCCTGGCCGCTGGGGCCGTCCCCACACTTAAACAGCTTCTGCCGCTGGCCACGCACGCTTTAGAGCCCCTGCCGCTCCCGAGCCGCCGCGGGCACCGCTGCACAGGCATCCTCAGCCCGGAGCCTGGGCAGCCCGGAGCCTGGGCAGCCCGGCCTCGAGCATCTCCCTGCCCCCGCCGGGCGGCCAGGAAGCGCCCCTCCACCTCTTCAGACAGGCGCCACGGGAGGGGCGGAGGGCCAGAGGCCTCGCCTCGGGCTTCCATAGTAACAGCCACGGGAACGCTGCATTGCAGTCTTTCGGAGGCCACGACCTGGGAGCGGAGCCGGGGACTCCCTCACAGGAAACGCCTCTATAAAATGCTGCCAACACCTAAGGGGACGGTCCTCCATCCCCAGCCTGCCTGCGGGGTCATCAGACTTGCGGTGCTGGTAAGAGCAGACCTGACAGTGAGGAAATGGAGCGATGGAGTGATGACACCGCTGTCGGCTCCCTCCGGGGCTGCCTGTGAGAGCCGCACTCCTGCTGAGCACGACTCAGCCCCTCCGAGGTCTCCTGCACACAGGGGCTGTGGCCCCAGCCCGGCAGGCACAGCGGCAGGCAGGGCCGCCCAGCTCCTTCAGCCAGCCGCCTTCACAGCACCGAGACCCAGCCTGCGGCCGGAGCCCGGACTGCTAACAGCGGCCTGCAGAGCAGGACTGGCCCCGAGCTCAGCAGCAGCTCCCAGGAGCGGCGCTCACTAAGCGGCCTGATGTCACCCGCTCCCTGCACACGCTCCCGCACCTGCTCCCTGCACACGCTCCCTGCACACGCTCCCGCACCTGCTCCCTGCACCCGATCCCTGAACACACTCCCTGCACATGCTCCCTGCACCCGCTCCCGCACCTGCTCCCTGCACCCGCTCCCTGCACTCGCTCCTGCACTCGCTCCTGCACCCGCTCCCTGCACCTGACCCTGCACACACTCCTGCACACGCTCCCTGCACACTCTCCCTGTACCTGCTCCCTGCACCCGCTCCCTGCACACTCTCCCTGTACCTGCTCTCTGCACCCGATCCCTGTACCTGCTCCCTGCACACGCTCCCTGCACACGCTCCCTGCACACTCTCCCTGTACCTGCTCCCTGCACACTCTCCCTGCACACGCTCCCTGCACCCGATCCCTGTACCTGCTCCCTGCACCCGCTCCCTGCACCTGCTCCCTGCACACTCTCCCTGTACCTGCTCCCTGCACACGCTCCCTGTACCTGCTCCCTGCACCCGATCCCTGTACCTGCTCCCTGCACACGCTCCCTGCACCCGCTCCCTGCACACGCTCCCTGTACCTGCTCCCTGCACACGCTCCCTGCACACGCTCCCTGCACCCGATCCCTGTACCCGCTCCCTGCACACGCTCCCTGCACACGCTCCCTGCACACTCTCCCTGTACCTGCTCCCTGCACACGCTCCCTGCACACGCTCCCTGCACCCGATCCCTGTACCTGCTCCCTGCACACGCTCCCTGCACACGCTCCCTGCACACTCTCCCTATACCTGCTCCCTGCACACTCTCCCTGTACCTGCTCCCTGCACACGCTCCCTGCACACGCTCCCTGCACCTGCTCCCTGCACACTCTCCCTGTACCTGCTCCCTGCACACGCTCCCTGCACACGCTCCCTTGCACCCGCTCCCTGCACCTGCTCCCTGCACCCGATCCCTGTACCTGCTCCCTGCACCCGCTCCCTGCACACTCTCCCTGTACCTGCTCCCTGCACACGCTCCCTGCACACTCTCCCTGTACCTGCTCCCTGCACACGCTCCTGCACACGCTCCCTGCACCTGCTCCCTGCACCCAATCCCTGTACCTGCTCCCTGCACACGCTCCCTGCACACTCTCCCTGTACCTGCTCCCTGCACACGCTCCCTGCACACGCTCCCTTGCACCCGCTCCCTGCACCTGCTCTCTGCACCCAATCCCTGTACCTGCTCCCTGCACCCGCTCCCTGCACACTCTCCCTGTACCTGCTCCCTGCACACGCTCCCTGCACACTCTCCCTGTACCTGCTCCCTGCACACGCTCCTGCACACGCTCCCTGCACCTGCTCCCTGCACCCAATCCCTGTACCTGCTCCCTGCACACGCTCCCTGCACACTCTCCCTGTACCTGCTCCCTGCACACGCTCCCTGCACACGCTCCCTGCACCCGCTCCCTGCACACGCTCCCTGCACACGCTCCCTGCACCCGCTCCCTGCACCTGCTCCCTGCACCCGATCCCTGCACACTCTCCCTGTACCTGCTCCCTGCACCCGATCCCTGTACCTGCTCCCTGCACCCGCTCCTGCACACTCTCCCTGCACCTGCTCCCTGCACCCGATCCCTGTACCTGCTCCCTGCACCCGCTCCCTGCACACGCTCCCTGCACCTGCTCCCTGCACCCGCCCGATCCCTGCACCCGCTCCCTGCACCCGCTCCCTGCACCCGCTCCCTGCACCCGCCCGATCCCTGCACACGCTCCCTGCACCCGCTCCCTGCACCCGCCCGATCCCTGCACACGCTCCCTGCACACGCTCCCTGCACACGCTCCCGGCACACGCTCCCTGCACCCGCTCCCTGCACCCGCCCGATCCCTGCACACGCTCCCGGCACACGCTCCCTGCACCCGCTCCCTGCACCTGCCCGATCCCTGCACACGCTCCCGGCACACGCTCCCTGCACCCGCTCCCTGCACCCGCCCGATCCCTGCACCCGCTCCCTGCACCCGCTCCCTGCACCCGCTCCCTGCACCCGCCCGATCCCTGCACACGCTCCCTGCACCCGCTCCCTGCACCCGCCCGATCCCTGCACACGCTCCCTGCACACGCTCCCTGCACACGCTCCCGGCACACGCTCCCTGCACCCGCTCCCTGCACCCGCCCGATCCCTGCACACGCTCCCGGCACACGCTCCCTGCACCCGCTCCCTGCACCTGCCCGATCCCTGCACACGCTCCCTGCACACGCTCCCGGCACACGCTCCCTGCACCCGCTCCCTGCACATGCTCCTGGCACACAATGGCGGTGGCCACGCAGCCTCGGGCAGACGGCGCCCTCCTGCGGGGCACACGCTCCCTGCACACGCTCCCGGCACCCGCTCCCGGCACACAATGGCGGTGGCCACGCGGCCTCGGGCAGACGGCGCCCTCCTGCGGGCACGCACACCGGGGAAAGCCCACAGGGACCAGGTGGTCCAAGCGTGTGGCGGCCGCACACAGGGTGGGGGTCCGGGAGCCGTGGGTCCAGGGAGATTCTGTGCAGACGGACGCGGAGCAGGCTGAGGGTGACCCGGCAGGGAAGTGAGATGGGGGAAACCCCCACGGCACACACAACCCTCGGCACAGCCAGTGTGTCCTCGGCCTGAACCTTCCCCCCACTCTCACCCCACCCCCACCCCACCACCTCGGACAGGTACCCAAGTGCCTGGCACCTGAGGTGCCCCCGGGAGGGGCAGACTCGGAGCCTAGCAGGCGACACCACGCCCCCCCAGGGGACCACCTCCAGGCAGAAGGCTGTCGAGTGGCCTCTGTCCAGCCTGTTGTACTCGCTCCCAGTGAGGGGCCAGTCTGGCCCAGCAGGCGCTGGGTAGAGGGCAGGTGAGAGTGAACGAGCTGAGGGTGCACGGCCCCCTGGTCTAGTACCATGGAACGCAGGTGGTGCCTGCCAACACCGCACTGCCTCCGTGACCCCCTCCCAGTGCAGGTTCCAGAACCATCCCCATCCAGCGGGAGCTGGGGCCCGCGGAGGGACCCACAGGCCGGCCACCAGGCTCCCGTCCTCTTCTGAGGAGCACCCGGCATCCTCTCCGCCTGACAGCGAGCCCCAGCCCAGGAGCCGCGGCGAGCCCAGCTGGGGAGGCAGACACAGCCAGGCCGGCCGGGGCCACACCTCGCCAGCAGCCGCTGCTTTTCCAGCTCCGACCGAGCTCACACCCGGCCCGAGGGGGCTGCTCCCGGCCGGCTGCTGCGGGAGGAGAGCTACCTGCGGAAACACTGCCCGTCCCGAGCCACCTCCCTCCGCAGGGGAGGAGGGTGAGCCGCGTCCTGACCCACCTCCACCTCCCTCCACAGGGGAGGAGGGTAAGTGACTCTGAGGCCCCTGGTAAACTCCTGCCAACTGGCAACCTCCCAGCCCCGGGGGAGCAGAGGGCGGGCAGCTGCGCGAGGAAGCCTCTGCTGTCAGTGCTGTGGACTCACTCCGGAGTGAACCGCTCAGAGGACCTGGCATCAAATGCCTCTGGCACACCCAGGCCGCGCAGCCTTTCAAGTCAGAGATCAAGGCTGGCCCTGGAGCTCGGCCCAGCTGGGAGGTGCTTCCCCACTGGTCGGGCTGAGGCCCCTCCCGAGAGGCGTGCCCAGGAGACCATGGTGCCGCCCTGAACAGGCAGTGCCCAGCGGGTGGGGGCGAGGCCTGGCAGCGGGGACTACCTGGGGGTGCACGCACTGCAGGAGAGAAACCAGGGGGGAGTGGGCTCTGGGGCTGGTGGTGGGAGGTCAGAGCAGGGGTGACGAGGAGGAGCCACTACAGGGCCATTCAAACTGCTTCCAGGTCAACCGTGGGAAAGCCAAGGGCCTGCCGACAGCCGGGTTGGTTAGCGCATCGTCCAGGCATGCTAAGGTTGCAGGTTCGATCCCCGGTCAGGGCACATACCAGAATCCACCAATGCATGCGTGCATAGTAGAACAAACAGATATTTCTCCCCCCCAACACCCTCTTGATATAAAATACATTTTTAAAAAATGCGAACCAAGGGCAGTGGGCAGGTTCCTATCATCTCCCGTCCGGGAGGAGGAGGGGAGGCGGCGCAGCTGCTGGCGCTCGCACCGGCACCGCCTGCCCGGTCTCCACAGCCCTGCCTCCCAGGCACTCCTCCCCACCAACCGCTGCCCTTTCTGACCTGGAGTTCTCGTCTATGGGGAAGGAGGAAGACCTATCCTAAAACCTTGGAGCTCAATTAATTTTTTTTCTTTAATTGTCACCAGAGGACAAGCTGAGAGCTGGGGGGTAGGGGGGAGAGAGAGAGAGAGAAGAGAGAGAGGGAGAGAAAGAGGAGAGAGAGAGAGAGAGAGAGAGAGAGAGAGAGAGAGAGAAGCGAGAGAGAAGAGAGAGAGAAAGGGAAGCGAGAAAGAGAAGAGAGACAGAGAGAAGAGAGAGGGAGAGAAAGAGAAGCTAGAGAGAGAGAGACAGAGAGAGAGAGAGAGAGAGGAGAAGAGAAGAGAGAAAGAGAGAGAGAGAGAGAGAGAGAAGAGAAGAGAAGAGAAGAGAAAAAGAGAGAGAGAGAGAGAGACAGACAGACAGACAGACACCGGTTGCTTGCCTTCCCCACGCTCCTCTCCAAGGATCAGCCCGCAGCCAGGTGTGGGCCTGGCGGAGAACCGCCGGCAGCCGGTCAGAGCACGGAGCCAGCTGTGCCACTCCAGCAGGTGAGTTCGTGTGGTTTCCTGTTGTCAATCCTCCCACAGGACATTTCTCCCTCTGATTTTTAGGGAGGGGGGAGGGGAGGAACATCGATGTGAGAGAGACAGGTTGATTGGTTGCCTCCCTTGTGCCCCAGCTGGGGCTGGGGATCAAACCGCAACCCAGGTACGTGTACTGGACCAGGAATCAACCCCAAAACCTGCCGACACTAACCACTGGGCACACCAGCGAGGAAGGCTTCGTTTGATTTAACGGATGTGAAAGGTTCCCGGAAGGATACACTTCTCCAAATGTGAGGCACAGCTTGCACACAGCCAGCACCCGCAGCACGCAGTAGCCGTCCGAAGTCGGCACGGTTAAACGCGAGAGGAGAGCCCTCAGGACGCCCGCCAGCCACTCAGCGATCCCGGCAGACGGCGCTCCTTAACCAGCAGCAACGAATGCATAGCCCACCCCGCGATCAGCGGGCAGAGTGAATGCACGCACACGGGACCTTGGCACAAATCACGGAGCACCCGCCGGTCTCGTCTGGACACTGAACGCTCAGGAGGATCCCCGCCATCGCCAGACGTTTGCTTCCTCAGAAACAGGCCTCCCGGTCACCAACCTCCATGCAGACTCGGGGGTGAGCGCACGCTGGCGGAGGGAGGGAGCAGCCATGCAGTCAGACCCTGACGCGGGGCCCACGGAGCAGGGCCCCCCCAGAAGAGGGGCGAACGTAAGACTATGAACTACAGCCCTGGCTGG
The DNA here is from genome assembly GCA_027563665.1 of Antrozous pallidus. NCBI lineage: Eukaryota > Metazoa > Chordata > Mammalia > Chiroptera > Vespertilionidae > Antrozous > Antrozous pallidus. The sequence goes on along the minus strand of CM050515.1, from coordinate 111,827,143 downwards.
GGTACTGACCGGTCACAGCGCCGGCCGCGCACCGAGGGGTGTCAGGTTTGATTCTCGGTCAAGGGCATGTACCCCTCTCACATCGATGGTTTTCTCTCTCCCCTTCTTTTCCTCCCTTCCGCTCTCTCTGAAAACCAAGGAGGAAAACATCCTTCGGTGAGGAGTGACAAAACAAAAACAAAAACATAAACGTATACTCCTACAGGCACGGGTTGGGGGGGGGGTCTGGAGGGAGAAAAGGGTCATCCAGGGGTTCAGGCATAAAACAAGAGTCACCAAGTCACCAGGAAGGTCCAAGAAGCCCAGTTATCAGTCACAGAACCTTTACAAACATAAATTAGAAGCAAACAGGCTCAAAGCAGCAGCAAAGCAGCTCCAGCCCCAGCTGGGGGCTCAGCTGGTGACACGTCGTCCCACACGTCCAAACACGCGGTTCGGGTCCCGGTCAGGGCACACGCCAGACTGGGCAGTAAGCCGCCTAAACCCACAGCTCACTGAGAGCCGAGCCCGCCCCGGCCTGTCCGCCGAGTCCCGGCCGCCGGCCGGCCCGGCGGTCGCGCGCTTCTCCTTCCGCAGGAAGGACCGTGTCTGCTCTCCGAGTCAGCCGCGTGGCGCCGTCCTGCCTGCCGGGAACTTACCGCGACCCCGAGTTCAGCGGCTTCTCGGCAAGTTACCAGAAGTTACCAATGTGCAGACGCTTCTGTCGGCTGAACCAGTCAAGAAAAGAAACGCCTTTAGATACGCACACGTTCGGGTTCGGTAGATCTGATGCTTTTTACGCTCCTGTGTTTCCACTTGCCCGGGCTGGTGAGGTTGCGGTCTGAACACCGAGTGCAGGAAGCCCGCACACGAACAGCGGGGTGATTTTAAATTGGTCTGACACGGCACCGCTCGCCAGCAACGTCAAACCGGCGGAGCGCCGTTTCTGTCAACACGCCGGCAGCAAACGGTGTTTCCAAAGAGACGAGACCGCCGGAAGCGAGTGGAGCCTCGCTGTGCCGCAGCGGCACCGCCGCTCTGCCGGCCCTGCCTGCGGCTGGCTCGCTTCCCGGCCACGGGCGTGTCCCCGGGGCGAAGGTTCAAGCCCGGCCCTGGTTGGATGAGCACATGCAGGAGGCAACCACTCGCTCGCTCTCACATCTGTTTCTCTCTCTACCTCTCCCTTCCACTCTCTCTAAAAATCAATGGGAAAAACATCCTTGGGTGAGGATTAACAACAACAACCTTAGCGTGTTTTTTAATCCCAGTAGAAGAAAATATTTAAGCACTTAGGCACACAACACGTTTCTGGACCCTTTAAAAATCCTTCTGTAATATACTACAACTAGAGGCCTGGTGCTCGGATTTGGGCACACTTAAAGGAAATTAATTAGGAGAAATGTGTTAATATTGCTATTTGCCCTTCCTCTAATAATAGAAATGTCAACCAAATTCATGATCAACAATGATAGATTGAAACACACGCATGCACTTGGTGCCAGCAAGTGCTTTATATGTATCACACATGCATGAGTCAACTTAGCCTTTTATAGATAAAGAATAAATTTGCTTGATTAGACCTGCTTTCTGATATAGCTACACTTTTACAGCCCAGTAAAGCATGCCAACTTCTCTTTCAGGTAATTGTCAGCAACACAACAGTAAATATCAACACAAAGCAGAATATTGTTGTACATTATGCAGGGAAAACAAAGGGTAAGATATTTTATATACATATATATATATATATATTATTGATTTTTTAACAGAGATTAAGGGAGAGGGATAGAAAGTCAGAAACATCGATGAGAGAGAAACATCGATCAGCTGCCTCTTGCACACCCACTACTGGGGATGTGCCCACAACTAAGGTACATGCCCTTGACCGGAACTGAACCTGGGACCCTCCAGTCCGCAGTCTGACACTCTATCCACTGAGCCAAACCGGTTTCTGCCAAAAGGTAAGATATTTAACTGCAGCAGTGTTTGACTATATTCTGCACTGTTAGAAAACCTGAAGTCATTTTCAAGTTCCACCATTTCTGACTTCTTTTCAGTTGGGTCAAATTTCTAAGCTCTCTAAATCTGTTTTCCAGCTAATGAAGAGAAAATAGGATTCCACCAAGTCTCCTACCTACCTACTCCAGGACTTCTATGAGGAGCAAATGAGAAGAGGCACGTGAAAACACTTCACAGACATTTGGGTTAGAGTGTAAAATGTTTCCACCTGGCTATACAGCAAGTCATGTTCCTGGGCTAAAGAAACTCTGAGGCGGCTAGTTGCTAGGGAGAAGAAGCTGGATGTTGCTATGTAACACCATTACCCAGTGCCCACAGGGACCGTTTCCGGACGGAGCTGTGGGCCACACTTCGTGCCACAGAGCCTCAGCAGCATCAGCTGAGATTTGGTGGCTGTCGCTCCAGGGTGGTGGCGGGGCCTGTGTCCCACTTGGGGGAAGTCGAGCGTTGCTTGTGGGTGCCGGGCCCACGGTGCCGTTTCTCTGTCAATGGCCAGTGCGCGTCACAGCAGCTCTTGTGTTGAGCGTCTGACCCTGGTGTTCAGCGCGCATCACAGCAACCGGACGGACGGACACTTAGCATACTAGCCTTTGATAGATTAATAGATAGATAGATAGACAGATAGATACTGCAAAAGCTACTTGGAAACTGACATGTTCACACACGCAGTGCAGATGCAACATTTGGACTGTGGTTCACACACACTCTGGGGAATCACGTTTCTAATTCCGTAAACATAGTCCATGAGAGCAAAGATTATACCACTGGGTATTTTTTACATTAGAGGCTGGTTCCCAAAAAAGGGTAATTTATGACACACAAGGAGTCTCTTTTAAACCCTGATAAACCATTTGCAAACATTCACCACGCCCCTGTCCTGCCACCATGCGCACCAGAGCGCAGCGTGTTTTCAAGTAAGTTTTACAACACAAACTCGCACCCTAAGAACCGAAAATCCATCACAAAGGCATCTTAGGTCTTTTGAAGCGGCAGCATCTCTGATCAAACCTGAAGCAGAGCGCGTGCCTCCGACTCGGTGTCGGCTCACTCGGTCTCGGGTCAGAAACAACTCTGAGCGGGAAGGAGTCTTCCACGGGCGCCAACACTCTACAGGGTTTGTCAAGTCCACAGACAAACCGCAGAAATAACAGTGGAAGCTGCTTCGGAACCAACCGTTTGCCTCCCCCCCCCCCACCCCCGTCCTCTTCAAAGGCCTGGGACACGCGGAGTTAGGCACGTTTGAGTAGTGGCTCTTCGTTTTCTAATAAAAGTGGGCGGGCTCTCATGCAGCTTGGAAATTAAACATTTATTTTTCAGAAAGCAAGCACCATTTCAGAAAGCAGGCCATTTTCAAAAAGGTGTCTTCCCGCATCAGCAATGCAGCTCAGAAGTACTGAGGGAGCAGCGCGCTGGCACGGTAAAACTCGGGAGACGCACGTGAAGGCGCTCGAACGCTGAAGCTCCTGGCCAGCCCGGGGCAGAGTGTGAGTGTGGACCCGGGCCCGGCCTGCCAGGGCTGGTGCCACCGAGGGCACAGGGGCACGGAGGCTCGGAGGTGGGCGCCTTGTCTGGAGCCTCCCTCTCTGCCAGACCCACGGAAGGGGCGCGGGATGGTCCAGGCGGCCGCTCCTCACACTCCCTGGTGCCCGTTCCGTGTGCCAGGCCGCGTGGGTGCCTGGAAGTGAGCACGGGCACAGCACACGTGCAACGGCAGGAAGTGCCAGCACCCACGGGCTGCCTCTCGGCGCGCCAGTCCCCCCACCCCCCGCGGCGGCGTCACGCCTGGCAGACAGACCCCCAGAGGCAGGCCCGCAGCCGGCCTGCGCTGCTGAGCGCCCAAAGCTCTGACAGCAAACCCCTCACCGGGCGGCAGGACTGACGCGGGCGAGGTCGCTGCCAGCCGCCGTACCGCCTGGTGCCACAGCCAGAGCTGCCGCTGCAGCACCTTCGTGCTGGCTGCCAGGTGCTGGCCAGCAAATCCCACAAGATCCAGGAATTCCAGACGCCCACCACCGCGGCCAAGGCGGGCTGCGAGGGGCAGCAGGCAGGCCCCGGGGACCGTGGCCGAGCCGGGAGTGGCCGGGCCGGAGCCGCAGCAACGGGAGCTGAAATCCAGATCGGCACAGCTGTTTGTTCCCCAAACTCCCTGAGCAGGAGTGGCACGGCCGTCCCCGGAGGCTGGGTGTGCCCGCTGGAAGCAAGGCCACCGTGCCCGCATCCAGGGGCCACGGCCAACGGGAGAGGTGAGGTGATGAGGGAGCAGCACAGCGGTGCCCGGTGCCCCGTGCCCGGGGAGGAGGAGGGTGGTCAGGGGAGGCCCCTGTGCTGGGACTCAGAAGCCCGCCTTGGGATGGGAGTCTGGGGGCCCAGCGGCAGGCCCCGCATGCGGGCGGCCCAGGAGGTACCACCAGGCCGCACACTCCTGTGCCAGGCCCTGTGCACAGTGACGGGGCAGTGGGCGGTGAAGGGGCGGTGGGCGGTGATGGCCCTATGGGCGGCGGCCCTGCTGGGGAGGGAGGGGCTCGCTGGGGAGGGAGGAAAGAGGGCGGAAGGAGAGCAGGCGGTGCAGCACAGGGAAGAAGCCTTCTTGGCGGCGATGCCAAAGGCTCACCCAACCACCTTCCTGCCCAGAGTCGAAGACGGCGCTGCATCTGTTCAGTGCCCGGGAACATCGGAAACAGTTCGCTGGGATGCCCTCCGAGGGGGTGCCCTCGGCCCTGCCCTCCTCCACGGCCTCAGGAAGGGGTGGGCACCAAGGGCGGCCGTCCTGCCGAATGTGGAGCCCCGCAGCCCCAGCCCCCCGCCCCAGCATGAGGCTGGCCCAGCGGCTGTGCGGAGCTCAGTGGAGGGCTGGCTGGGCGGCTGCCAAAGCCCCATTACGGTAACAGAACGGGTGAGTGACTCCATATCTTTAAGGTTAAATGCTCACTTGGGTGAGATCGAACGACAGAACCACAGAATCCAATAATGAAGTGGCTTCTCAAACTTCTCCACCAAAGTACCCCAGAGGCGTGGAGAAGGAACCCTGAGGGCAAGTGCTTTAAAGTGACTCAATTTATGTAAAACCGTAGGTTTCCCATTAAACATTCATGCAAATATTACATTTAACTCCGCATGACAGCCCCGTCCCCTCGTCCCCTCCGGCGGCGTCACCCGGCACAGACCTCCACGGGCAGGCCCGCCGCCCAGTCAGCTCGGCTTCGGGAACGGGCAGAGGCCGTTTTCTCGGGAAAGGCCTGCCAGGCCGGCCCCCCCCACCCCCCGCCCTCAGCCCGCCCCCAGCCTCTCTCCAGCCCGCCCACCCGTGCGGGGAGCCAGTCTGTCCCCGGCTCCCCCGCATCCTCTGTGCTTCCGAGTTGTCAACGCACCTCCCTGACAAGCTCACCCAGCGTGGCCGACACCACCTCGGGCCGGGCCCCAGGCGCTCCGTTTCCGAATCCGGTGGCCGCCCCACTCCCCTGCTCCATGCCCAGGCGGCTTCTCCCAGCTCCGATCGTGCGCCCCGGCCCACCTGCTCTGACTGCCCGCTGGCACCCGTCACCAGCGCCCTCACCCACTCTGGCAACCGCCGGCTCAGGGCACCCCCACACCCACCCACCAGCAAAGACCACCTACTCCGTCTTCAAAACGCCCGACCCACCACTTCCCATCGCTCCCGCCATGCCTCGTGCGGCTCCCGGACCAGCCAAGCACCTCCCCCTGGAGGCTGTGCTCCCTGACCCGCTCCAGCTCCTGCCCCCCCACCTCCACAGGCCTGCCCGGCTCCTGCAGCCCCTGACCCGCTCCAGCTCCTGCCCCCCCACCTCCACAGGCCTGCCCGGCTCCTGCAGCCCCTGACCCGCTCCAGCTCCTGCCCCCCCACCTCCGCACGGCCTGCCCGGCTACTGCAGCCCCTGACCCGACGCCCCTGCTCCGAGAGGCCCCCGACCGCTCTGCCAGTGGCACTCCATGGCGCTCTGGGCCAGAGGCTGTGCTGCCCCCCGCAGCCCCCATCCACTTGCAGACTGACTGGAGGTCAGTGGTCCTGACAGGCCAGCTCCCCACAGCCCCCCAGCCGCTCGCAGACAGACTGACTGGGGGTCAGTGGTCCTGACAGGCCAGCTCCCCACAGCCCCCCAGCCGCTCGCAGACAGACTGACTGGGGGTCAGTGGTCCTGACAGGCCAGCTCCCCACAGCCCCTCAGCCGCTCGCAGACAGACTGGGGGTCAGTGGTCCGGACAGGCCAGCTCCCCACAGCCCCCCAGCCGCTCGCAGACAGACTGACTGGAGGTCAGTGGTCCTGACAGGCCAGCTCCCCACAGCCCCCCAGCCGCTCGCAGACAGACAGACTGGGGGTCAGTGGTCCGGACAGGCCAGCTCCCCACAGCCCCCCAGCCGCTCGCAGACAGACTGACTGGGGGTCAGTGGTCCTGACAGGCCAGCTCCCCACAGCCCCCCAGCCGCTCGCAGACAGACTGACTGGGGGTCAGTGGTCCTGACAGGCCAGCTCCCCACAGCCCCCCAGCCGCTCGCAGACAGACTGACTGGAGGTCAGTGGTCCTGACAGGCCAGCTCCCCACAGCCCCCCAGCCGCTCGCAGACTGACTGGGGGTCAGTGGTCCGGACAGGCCAGCTCCCCACAGCCCCCCAGCCGCTCGCAGACAGACTGACTGGGGGTCAGTGGTCCTGACAGGCCAGCTCCCCACAGCCCCCCAGCCGCTCGCAGACAGACAGACTGGGGGTCAGTGGTCCGGACAGGCCAGCTCCCCACAGCCCCCCAGCCGCTCGCAGACAGACTGACTGGAGGTCAGTGGTCCTGACAGGCCAGCTCCCCACAGCCCCCCAGCCGCTCGCAGACAGACTGACTGGGGGTCAGTGGTCCTGACAGGCCAGCTCCCCACAGCCCCCCAGCCGCTCGCAGACAGACTGACTGGAGGTCAGTGGTCCTGACAGGCCAGCTCCCCACAGCCCCCCAGCCGCTCGCAGACTGACTGGGGGTCAGTGGTCCGGACAGGCCAGCTCCCCACAGCCCCCCAGCCGCTCGCAGACAGACTGACTGGGGGTCAGTGGTCCCGGACAGGCCAGCTCCCCACAGCCCCCCAGCCGCTCGCAGACTGACTGGGGGTCAGTGGTCCTGACAGGCCAGCTCCCCACAGCCCCCCAGCCGCTCGCAGACTGACTGGGGGTCAGTGGTCCTGACAGGCCAGCTCCCCACAGCCCCCCAGCCGCTCGCAGACAGACTGACTGGGGGTCAGTGGTCCTGACAGGCCAGCTCCCCACAGCCCCCCAGCCGCTCGCAGACAGACTGACTGGGGGTCAGTGGTCCCGGACAGGCCAGCCTGCTGGCGAGAGATGGGACTCACTCACGGCCGCATCACCAGCACTTGGAAAGGAGCCTGACTCACGGGGGCGGGGGGGGGGGGGCGGGTAGCGGGGAGCGGGGACTGGTGTCAATATTTGTTGAATGTTTCCAGCCTTTTTGGGAAACAGTATCTGCGTTAATGTGAAACCTTCATTCACATACTCGACACTAACACAGCGGTCTGTGCGCCCCAGACGCGCAAGTCCAGCCCACATTTCCCACGGCCTCCGCGTGACCCGCGTCCTGGCAGCACCCCAAGATCGGCCGACGGCCTGGCTGTGCGAGGCAGAGGCACTGGAAACACCCTAAGTGTCCGAGCACAGAGACCTGCACCCGGAAACGGACGCGGCCATAGAAACGCAGGAAGTCTTGCCATCTGAGCAGCTGAATGGGCCCCGAGGCACCGCCCCGGTGACCCGAGTCAGAGAACAAGCACCGGGCACTCACTCCGAAGTGGAACCTGAGGACAAAACAAGACAAGCTCCGGGGCCAGAGCACGGCCGGGGGCCCGGAGGGGGTGGGAGGGGGTGCGGGGGGGGGGGGCGGACACACTGGCAGGACACACTCCCGGCGGAGGGACGGAGGGCGGCACGGCCGGGGGGCCCCAGTCAGCAGCAGTTTCTCGGGCGTCGGAAAGCTGCTCGGAGCGTCGGTAAGCTCCCCGAAGAAGACGCTGTCTGTCAGGATGCCGGCAGCGGAGGAGACTGGCCGTGGCGGCCACTCCATCCGCCGTGCGCGCAGCTCATGGCTGCCCCACGCCTGACATCACTGTCAGGTTGTGCCGGTGACGCCTCGGTGGATAAACAGAAACTTCAGCACAATTACCCTCTTTTCCGGCGTGTGAGACGACTTTTAACCCAGGAAAATCTTCTCAGAATCACCATATTGAAATAGAATCTGATGTTTTTTTAATTTTCATTTGGTGTGCGTTGGAAGAGGGGTAGTCTTATATGGAGAGTGTGCCCCAAACTCTGTATTCTAACTGGAAAAGTTGGGGGTCGTCTCATGCGGGAAAATACAGTGCACAGTCCTCACATGAGCCACCAACTGAACGTGATGCTATTAAGACCACTTCTGGCCCTGGCGGCTCTCCGGGCCAGCGCGCCAGCTCAGACTGAGGGACAGAGGGCACGCCCGTACCTGGGGGCCGGCTCAGTCCCCGGCCCAGGGCTTGGGGAGCACGTGCAGGAGGCGACTAGTCAGCTAGTCGATGTCTCTCTGTCTCTCCCCGTCTTCCATTCTCTCCAAAACACCGACCGGGAAAACCCTCACTTCAGGATTAGCAGGACAAAACAAAAGGCGTACACACGGAATCACACAAGTAAGTTCAAATCTTCCAGAAGTCACATTAAAAAGCGAGCTCCCGCCGAGCACTGCCGCTGAAACAGGCCACAGAGGCGAGCGACAGAGCGAGAGGGGGGTGACGCCTGGAGCGACGCCCGCAGCCCCCACGTTTCCGGGCCGACACGGGGGCCAGTCTCCCAGCCAAGGTGTCGGGAGGGGAGACGGCCACACCAAGGGTGACGGCTGCTTCCCAAGACCACGCAGCTCTCAGGCGCGCGGGCGGGACGAGAAGCTCTGCGTGGACCAGTCCCAAGGGGCGGGGCGGGGCGGCCCTGACCCCCAGGACCTGTCAGGACCCCCAGGGATGGCCCGAGTGCAAACCGGCTCCGTTCCGAAAGGCAGTTGCCTGCGACTGGGCTGGAGTCTCCTCAACCTGAGCAGCCGAGCCCGCTGGGTGCTGAGCCCGAGCAGGAGGCCGAAGGAAGGGCTCGCCCCGGCCTCCCCTGGGGCCAGCTCTGACTGGGGCCACAGTCCGCACTCTGCTGGTGAGGCTCCACCTGAGCGCGGCCACAGGAGGGGAGCCACACACAGCGAGCCGCAGGAGGCCGGGGGCACTGTGGGGCAGCAGCCCCTCCCCTCCCCTCCCCTCCCCTGGGGCGTCTCCCCACGGAGAGGCGCAGTGCACCGCCCAGGGCCTGAGCCTCCCAGTGTGTCCCCACTGAGGAGACCCCGAGACAACACACCTCAGTGCAAGCGGGGGGGCGGGAGGGGGAGGATGGGAAAACGTTTTTCTTTTCTGTTTTTTTTAATATATTTTATTGATTTTTTACAGAGCGGAAGAGAGAGGGATAAGTCAGAAACATCGATGAGAGAGAAACATCGATCAGCTGCCTCCTGCACACCCCCTACTGGAGATGTGCCCGCAGCCAAGGTACATGCCCTTGACCAGAATTGAACCCGGGACCCTTCAGTCCAAAGGCCGACACTCTACCACTGAGCCAAACCGGTTTTGGCGAAAACATTTTTCTTTATTGTCACCTTCGCACAGCTCACACCTGTGCACCCTCCTGCCCATCCCACAGCTCACACCTGTGCACCCTCCTGCCCACCCCACACCTCACACCTGTGCACCCTCCTGCCCATCCCACAGCTCACACCTGTGCACCCTCCTGCCCATCCCACAGCTCACACCTGTGCACCCTCCTGCCCATCCCACAGCTCACACCTGTGCACCCTCCTGCCCATCCCACAGCTCACACCTGTGCACCCTCCTCCCCTTCTCACAGCTCACACCTGTGCACCCTCCTCCCCTTCTCACAGCTCACACCTGTGCACCCTCCTGCCCTTCTCACAGCTCACACCTGTGCACCCTCCTCCCCTTCTCACAGCTCACACCTGTGCACCCTCCTCCCCTTCTCACAGCTCACACCTGTGCACCCTCCTCCCCTTCACACAGCTCACACCTGTGCACCCTCCTCCCCTTCTCACAGCTCACACCTGTGCACCCTCCTCCCCTTCTCACAGCTCACACCTGTGCACCCTCTTCCCCTTCTCACAGCTCACACCTGTGCACCCTCCTGCCCATCCCACAGCTCACACCTGTGCACCCTCCTGCCCATCCCCACAGCTCACACCTGTGCACCCTCCTGCCCATCCCACAGCTCACACCTGTGCACCCTCCTGCCCATCCCACACCTCACACCTGTGCACCCTCCTGCCCATCCCACAGCTCACACCTGTGCACCCTCCTGCCCATCCCACAGCTCACACCTGTGCACCCTCCTGCCCATCCCACAGCTCACACCTGTGCACCCTCCTCCCCTTCTCACAGCTCACACCTGTGCACCCTCCTGCCCATCCCCACACCTCACACCTGTGCACCCTCCTGCCCATCCCACAGCTCACACCTGTGCACCCTCCTGCCCATCCCACAGCTCACACCTGTGCACCCTCCTGCCCATCCCACAGCTCACACCTGTGCACCCTCCTCCCCTTCTCACAGCTCACACCTGTGCACCCTCCTGCCCATCCCCACACCTCACACCTGTGCACCCTCCTGCCCATCCCACAGCTCACACCTGTGCACCCTCCTGCCCATCACACAGCTCACACCTGTGCACCCTCCTGCCCATCCCACAGCTCACACCTGTGCACCCTCCTGCCCATCCCACAGCTCACACCTGTGCACCCTCCTGCCCACCCCACAGCTCACACCTGTGCACCCTCCTGCCCATCCCCACACCTCACACCTGTGCACCCTCCTGCCCATCCCCACACCTCACACCTGTGCACCCTCCTGCCCATCCCACAGCTCACACCTGTGCACCCTCCTGCCCATCCCACAGCTCACACCTGTGCACCCTCCTGCCCATCCCACAGCTCACACCTGTGCACCCTCCTGCCCATCCCACAGCTCACACCTGTGCACCCTCCTGCCCACCCCACAGCTCACACCTGTGCACCCTCCTGCCCATCCCCACACCTCACACCTGTGCACCCTCCTGCCCATCCCCACACCTCACACCTGTGCACCCTCCTGCCCATCCCACAGCTCACACCTGTGCACCCTCCTCCCCTTCTCACAGCTCACACCTGTGCACCCTCCTCCCCTTCTCACAGCTCACACCTGTGCACCCTCCTGCCCATCCCACAGCTCACACCTGTGCACCCTCCTGCCCATCCCACACCTCACACCTGTGCACCCTCCTGCCCTTCTCACAGCTCACACCTGTGCACCCTCCTGCCCATCCCACACCTCACACCTGTGCACCCTCCTGCCCTTCTCACAGCTCACACCTGTGCACCCTCCTGCCCTTCTCACAGCTCACACCTGTGCACCCTCCTCCCCTTCTCACAGCTCACACCTGTGCACCCTCCTCCCCTTCTCACAGCTCACACCTGTGCACCCTCCTGCCCATCCCACAGCTCACACCTGTGCACCCTCCTGCCCTTCTCACAGCTCACACCTGTGCACCCTCCTGCCCTTCTCACAGCTCACACCTGTGCACCCTCCTGCCCATCCCACACCTCACACCTGTGCACCCTCCTGCCCTTCTCACAGCTCACTCCTGCGTATCTGCCCTCCTCACACGACCTGCCCTTAAAGACAAGAAGCACCTCGCTCTGTCGCCCGCCTCTGTAAGCTGGTACAGCGGCAGCGCTCTGCGGGAGCTCCTGGGCAGGGTTGGGTTAACTCCTCACGGAAGCATCTCCCGCCACAAGCAGCTTCAGAGCGTGCGTTTGGGGCGCAGACTGCACCGCGCTCCGCCAGCTGGGCAGACGCCCTGGCATCGGGTGGAGCTGCTGGGTGTCACTGCACTGAGAGGAACCCCAGCCCCTCCAGGGCTCCCTGCACAGCCGTTCCCGGACACACCGCTCTCTGAAATCCAGGCTGGAAAGTTCTTATTGTAAAACTAAAACTGATCCTCACGTGGCATACAACCCGTTTGCAGGAGCCTAAAAATGCAATCTTACCTACAAACGCCGAACAAAACTGAGAGCAGGACTCCTCTTTTTCTAAAAACTTCCACCCGCCGCCAAGGGTGTATCTTCCCTCCTACAGGAGAAGGCCTCAGCACTCGCTGCTCATTTCTCTGTAAAACGTCGGTTCCGCCTGCACGGACTCGGAGCTCCTGTCACCAGCACGTCCTCTGAAAGCGCGGCTCCGACACCTCCTCCGCTCGGAGCCACCAGGTGCCCGCGTCCTGGCCAGGCGCCTCCTGCACTCATCCTCCACCTGGAAACGGGGATGCCCACCTGCCTGTGGCAAGTAAGGGACAGGCCACACGGAGCCACTCCCCGCATCCTGCTCACCCAGGAAACTGCCACATGCACACCGTCACCCAGGTGTGGCACCCAAGAGCGCCGTCCTTCCGGTCTCACAAGACAAGACGCGGGCGCCCGGCATGGCCTGAGCCCCGGGGAGGACTGAGGACAGAGGAGGACTGAGCACCGGGGAGGACTGAGCACGGGAGCACTGTGAGCACTGGGCCATCCTCCAGCCCGGTTCGCATGCTGGCCCCCCCACTGCCTTCATTCAGGAGCCGCTGAGACCAGCAGCACACGGCTGCCCACTGAGCTCTGTGCATGGCGGGGAGGGTAGGGGGGGGCACCAGCTGCGGGGATCAGCCGCTGCCTGCCCCTTTCCCCCCTGCCTGGCCTCTGTAGGGCTCCAACAGGCGAGGAAAAAATAACTGACAGAAAAAGCCCCTATGCAAAACCCAGCGCCGTGGGGAGGGCGGGCCCCGTGAGCCCTGCTCCCCCAGGCCTGCACCGGTGAGGGGGTGAGGGGGTGAGGGGAGCGGCTTCCCATCTGAAGATGGCAGGCAGGGGGCACAGCACTGGGGGGACAGGAAACGGGAATGGGGCTCAGAGTGGAGGGGAGCAGGGCATGCAGGTGCCAGGAGAGGGGACACGGCACTGTGTGGGCAGGTTCCTCAGAGAAGAGGCTGTATTGGGGGGGGGGGGGGGGGCCTGGGATGACCCTGGGTGATGCCCCAGGTGGCAAGAGGCTGACTGGGCGGGCGATCAGGCAGGCGAGGGATCCTGAGACGCTGCCTGCCTTCGGCGTCACACCAGGGGGCTGTGGGCAGGGCTCAAGAGCGCCATGGCAGGGTAGGTGACAGCTAAGTGAGCACACCGGGCGCCTGGGGGTGGGGGGGCTGGCCACGCCCTCAGCCCTGGACACTGGCCTTTCTCCCGCAGCCTGTCAGTGCGCGCCCAGCCCTGCCAGGCCTGCCAACCCCGCCCTATTCTGCACCGGGACTCCCCTCTGTCCCTGCCACCCGCTCAGGGCAGCGGGGGCTGCGCCTTTTTCTCAGGCCCTGGCCCTCGGGGTGGTGCTGGCTCACCCAGGCCTCTGGCAGGAGGGACAGGACACCCGGCTGGAGCTCATGCGAGAGCCACGGGTACAGGCCAGCGTGGGGAACTGGGAGCAAGGCCGGGAAGTTTTGTTTCTATGGCCCCTGCTCAGAATCCCCACCCTGCCCCCAGTGTCACCCAAACCCCGGTTTCTCAGGAAGGGCTTCTCCGCACAGCCCGGTGGGCAGCGGGGCCTGTGCCCGGCCGGACCCGAGTGCCCGCTGCGCATTTAGTGCCCTCAGAGCAGACCCGCCGACAGTCACAACGAAAAACGTTCTTTATCCTCACGACCAGCTGACAGCTGACCACGCTGGAGGGGAGCCTCACCTTCACAAACGTCCCCCGAACAGGCGCACCCACTGGAACCCAGGAGCGCCTCGGCACCTCGGCCCCCGGCCCGGGAGCTGTGGCTGTGGGCTGCCCAGGCATCCTGGTATTTACCAGCTGGGGCTGTGCCCACTCAACACCAGCCCCACCCAGCCAGCCAGGGGGTTTCCAGACACGCCAAGGTCCCTGGGGGACAACCTTGCATCGCCCCCCACCATGATGCCGTGGCCAGTGGCCCTTCCCATCGTCTCTATAACAGGGACCAGCTAGAGCTGGGCTGGCGGTGAAAGGCTCCCCTAAAACCACTGGCCCCATCAGCCGCTGAAACCGAAAGCAGCGGGGCCTGCACCCGCCGCCCTGCGAGGCTCTGGGCCGCGACGGCAGCACCCACACTTCCTCTGGACGGCCGAGCTGCTCCCTGGGGGCGGCGAGCTCACCCCCAAGTCTCCCCGTTTCCACAGGAGGGAGACCCGAAGGGAAAGGCACTGCTGGCTGGTGCTCTGGAGGACACACATGAAACACGCTTGTGGAGCTGTCCTTCACGTGTGCAACGGGGACCACAGTGGCGGCTGCGTGCAGGGATCCCGCCTCCTCCCTGCCCGCAGCCAGACGAGGCCAGCAGGCTGCAGCCTCATGGGAGGGCGTGTCTGCAGTCCAGGGGGCGCCCACTCAAGGGGCTCCTGGCCCAGGGACCGACGCACCAGGACAGCGAGTGTCTTCTGCTGTGACTGTGTGGTGTGCACTGCCCTCTGAAGAGTCAGCAACCTCCACTCCCAATCAGCGGCCGCTAGCCGGTGGCCCGTGGACCACGGTGGTGCGTGAGGTCCGAAAGGTTGGCGACTGCGGCTCTACATCACTTCAGACCCCTGGTATCCGATTCCCATCGGCCACCGGGCCACGAGGTGACGGCTCTTCCTCCCACCAGTGCACTCAGCCCGCCCCGGGCCCCCGACAGGCTGGCGGTGATGGTGGTGATGACAACTGGTCACCCGCTCCCCACATTATTGAACCGAAAGCATCAAGTACACACGAAGGCACACACTCCCTTCGGGCCAGAGGGAAAGGAACCCGAGGCCCATGTGAAGGGTTAGAGACGCGTCCCTCCCAACACAGATCTGCTCTGCCGAGGGCGGCCAAAACCTCGCGGGCTTCTGGGTGCAGGGGCGGAGGCAGCCGGGGAGCACCCCCATTTTCCTGTCCGGGAGGGTCAGTCTGGCACACCGGAAGTCTCTCGGGGGTTGGAATGCCAGAACACCTACCTGTTACCTAGCAAAAGGCAAAAGCCATGACTTCCAGGTAAAACAGGCCACAAAACCCTAACAGGCTGCTGCCTCAGCCCCAGCCTGCTGGGCTCGGGGAGAAAGCATCCGCTGGCGGACCAAAGGGCCTCGGGTTCGATTCCAGGCAAGGGCATGTACCTTGGTTGTTGCTTCTCCCTGAGTTGGGCTTCGGTCAAGAATCGTGCAGGAGGCAAGCGATCGATGCTTCTCTCACATCCGTGTTTCTCCGTGTCTCTCCCTCTCTCTGAAAATGTCCTCGGGTGAGAGTTCACAACAACAACAGAACAGGCTGCTTCAGGCCGGTCCGCGGGGCTCAGCGCTGGGCACCGGCCTAGGAACCCGGAGTCACAGTCGATTCCCGGTCAGGGCACAGGCCCGCGCTGGGGGCTCAGTGCAGTGTGGGGCGTGCAGAAGGCAGCCAGCCGACTTACGATTCTTCTCTTCATTGGTGCTTCTGTCTCCCTCCCTCTCCCTTCCTCTCCGACATCAATAACAACAGTAATAATAATAAGCAGTAAGAGAAAGAAAAGGAAACGACGCTAACACCGCGGCTCAGACACAGGGTCCTCATGCCCACAAGCAGCCCACCGCCTGGGACGCCGCAGGAAGCCGGCTAAGCCCTTCCTGACACCCTCTCCTCTCGGTTTGAAACGCAGGAAACAGGTTCCTGGAAAACAGCTTCCCACATTTCCCCTCTGGGCCTCTTTCTCACTCTGCCCGCGGCCGGTCCGCACGGCGCCCCCCGGGGACACGGGCCAGACGCACGCAGGGAGGATGGAGACGCGTGCAGGCCACCGACGCCGGCGATGAGGACACCGGGCCGTCTGAGCACCGAGGCCGCCAGCAGAGCGGAGGTTCTGGGCAAACACGGCCGGGGAAGGTGTACAGGGAGGTGCCCGAGGGTGTCGCCTGCTGCTGGCTGGGTGCTCGGTGGGCCAGGAGGTTCTCCCCTCTCCCCAAACCAAAGCCAGCTGTGCCTGAGGCCAGAATGTTCTGGAGGTCAGGAAGGGAATGCTGTGTACAGTGTGCACCACATGATGCTCCAGAGAAGGCTGGGCAGCCCCTGCATGGCCCCAGGACTTGCCGTCTGCGGATCCCCCACCTGGACGGGGACAGGGAACAGCACCGACTCCACTCCGTCTGCAGGGCGCTGGGGCCTCAGAACTGGACGGAGGACCTGGGACCTCACTTTCTGTGCAGGGGCCTGAAGGTCAAGTAACTCGCTCAAGGTCATGCAAGCTGAGAGAGGAGAGAGGCCCATGGCCACATGGGGCCCTCCCCCTGGAGCAGGTCCGTCTCCTGAAAACCCTGCGGAGGTGCCCGGCGTGAGGGCGGCCTGGGTCCGCCTGGCGAGAAGCCTGGGCAGACGCCGGGGAGCAGTGTGCCCTTCTGCTGAGCAACAGGGTCCCCACCCCCCACCCCACCCCCACAGGGACGCATGTCCGTGTGCAGTCTCCCGACGGAAACAGTGAAGTGGGCCCCGCTTTTGTGTCCTTTCTGCTCATCTGAACGCGCAGCCAGGAGCCAGAATCGCTGACATGAAGCCACGAGAAGAGAAGAATACGTCGCCAATAAAGCAGAAGACGGACAGGCAGCCCGGGCCCGGGAGGGTCCTGCGATCCCCCGTGCCCCCCCCCCAGGACTCCAGGGCCTCCCACGACGACCAGGAATGTTAGGAAACTCCTTGGGATGGACTGGCCCACGTCCGGGCTCCGTGGACCATGAGCACTTTCCCTTCCAGAGACCCACGAAATCTGACGTCCCACACTGACGGCCAGTCCCCGGCAGCCACCGGACACGGACCCAGACCCTGCGGCGCCGGCCGGCAGCACAAACACGCCCCCTCACCAGCCCCACACCCTGTGGCCCCCGGAGCCAGAGATGCAGGGGAATCCGCACACGCAGGCAAACGGTGCTCTTCCCGACACCCAAGTCCACGCAGCTGGCCCTGCGCCGGGCGCTCTGCCTGCCCAGCAGCAGCGCTCTCCGTGCCCTCCGCTCCGGGGCTCAGGCTGGCCTGCAGGGTAGACAGCCTTCTCTGTCGCATGCAGACTGGGACCCTAGGAAGATGCCTCAGGCACCACACCTTATTTCCTGCTCTGTGCAGAGAGTAAGCCTGCCACAGAGCTGGCACCCCTATACCGAATAGAGGGAGACTCTCTGTAGAGTGTCCCTCCCCAAAATGTATGCACACACTGATTAGAAAGATGGTATTTATTAACACAGATTTCATTTCCAAAATTGCACTATCAGCTGTTCCAGTGTGTTCACACTTTGGGGGGACACCCTGGGTGTACTTTTCTGCTGTAAGAGACCTCAGGCATGACGGGAGGGGGTTCAGGAGCCCCAGGACTCCCTGAAATGCCATGCATCGATCGGTCACTGACACACCCACCGCCGGCAGTGGCTGCCGCTGTGGACAGAGGCTCGCAGCCCGGGAGTGGTGGCATGGGGAGTGAAGGGAAGGTACGCTCGGGACAGCGGGCCCCGGCAGCCGGCACTGCACTGGGCAGGCCTGTGGGCAGGGCTCCTGAGGGGTGCAAGCAGAGGACGCACACAGACCTTCAGAATCACAGCCCCTCTCCACCCTCACCAACCCCGCACTCCCCTGGAGCCAAAGATGCAGATTTCTGGGGTCCACTGCCCACGTGCTGTGACCTCAGCACACTTGCTGGGCTCACCGGTGCTGCGGCGCCAGCTGGGGGCCGAGAAGCAGGGCCCCCAGCAACGAGACTCAGGGCAGAGCCAACGCAGCCTCGAACATGCTTGTGAGGCACCCCTACCTCCACACGCCAGCCTGGCTTTCGCTGGTGCGTCTCCGCGGGTCCCCTAGGATAACACGGGGTGAAGAGAAGGACATCTAGGGTACACAGGCTCACTGATTTCTTCTCAATGAAGCGTCACTGAAGAACAGACTCTTCAGTGATGTGTGAGATGCTTACACTCCATGACACTCTTCAAAATGAAAGTGACACTTTCAAGGGATTTTAAAAATGACCTAGTAGGAAGGGAAATTTTACGGACCCAAAGTTAGACCTGAAAAACTCCTCCCAGCCTGACCGGGTGGCTCAGGGATTGAGCACCAACTATGAACTAGGAGGTCACGATCTGATTACTAGTCCAGGCAGATGTCCGGTTTGTGGGGGCGTCCAGGAGGCAGCCGATCGGTGATTCCCTCTCATCGATGTTTCTATCTCTCCCTCTCCCTTCCTCTCTGAAATCAATTAAAATATACTTTCTAGGGAAAAAAAGAATGAAAAACTCCTGGCAAGCGGATGATGAAGGCTGTCTGCTGGTCAGGTCAATAAAACATACCGTTTGTACAGGCAGCTAACACTGTATGCACAGGTGCATTCCAAAGTCTTATTCTCAAACTCCTCATACAGAACACGGAATGTGGCCTGGCCTTCCGACCATCCAGGCATGTGAGTGCAAGCGTCTGGACCCTCCAGACCGGACCAGAGCCGGACACACACCAATGAGGGGCCTCGATTAATGCCACCTGGGGCAGAAGAGGCACCCAGCTGAGCCCTGCCTGGTCAACCCACAGAACCATGAGATGGAGGCACAGACCGCTGTTTGAGGCCACTGATACTCAGGATGGTTTGCACGCAGCTCTCACCTCCCTGAGTGAAGGGAGGACAGGGTTCACATTCTGAAGAAACGCGAAGTACAGTCACAATTGGTTGGTAGCCAATTAGCAAAGCCAAAGACATCACAACGACAAGAAAACTAAAGACCAGTGCCCCTTATGAACCTGGATGCAAAATTCTCCACAAAATAATAGCAGACCAAGTCCAACAACACCTTATAAGGAATAGCCGCCACAATGAAGTGAGATTTACCCCAGGAAAGCAAGGGCGGTCCCCCATGAAAATCGATTACTGTAATACGCCACATTAGCAGAAGGAAGGGGGGAGACATGCGCTCATACCAAGGGACACACAAAAAAGCAGGTGACAAAATGCAACAGCCTTTCACGATAAAACACTCCGCAAAGCAGTAACTGAAGGAAACTCCCTACCATGATAAAGGCATTTGTTTTTGAGATCCAACATCTAACTTCGCAGTCAATGTGCGGGTGTGACATTCTCCCGGGGCAGAAACAGGACAAGGTGTCACTTTCGCCACGGCTGCCCAGTGCTGCAGAGGCCCCAGCCGCCAGCCAGCAAGAAAAGAAACGGCGGGCTCCAAACCGGAGACAGAGAGGGCTCTGCTGCACGTGTCACGACTCCACGTTAGAAAACCCCACAGAAGCCACAAACGCCACCAGAGGTAAGAACCAAACTCAGCAAAGCTGCAGGATGCATGATCACCGCACAAACATCAACTGAGGCCAACAGGAGTGGCTCAGCGGCTGAACTTCGACCTGTGAGCCAGGAGGTAACAATTCAATTCCCGGTCAGGGCGCATGCCTGGGTGGCAGGCTCCATCCTCAGTGGGGGCGTGCAGGAGGCAGCTGACCGATGATTCTCTCTCATCATTGATGTTCTATCTCCCTTTCCCTTTCTCTCTGATTTAATAAAAATGTACTTTAATCGGCTGTGCTTTCATATACAAGCAATGAAAAGTCTTTAGAAAATTAAGGAAACACTTGTATTTAAGTATCATCCAAAAGAACACAATATCTAGGAATAAATTAAGCAAGGAAATAAAGACTGGCCCACTGAAACAGCAGGGTCCTGCAGGAAGAAATAAAAGATACAAATACACGGAAAGGTGTCCCATGGGCATGGACTGGAAGACCAAATATTAAGATCGCAACTCCCCAAAGCACACACAGTGAAATCCCTACCAAAGTTCCACATTGTTTTTGCGGAAAGAGAAAAACGGAACCTCAAATTACTATGAAACTGTAAGGGATCCCAACTAGCCCAAGCATACTGAAAAAGTAAGTTGGGAGACACTTCTCAAAATTATTTCAACACTTTCTACAAAGCTCCAGTAACTACCTGGCCAGTGGGGCTCCGTGACTGAGCACTGACCTACGAACCAGGGAGTCATAGTTCAACTCCCGGTCAGGGCACATGCCGGGGTTGCTGGCTGGATCCCTGACAGGGAACATGCAGGAGGGAACCGGTCCATGATTCTCTCTTCATTGATGTTTCTCTCTCTCTCTTTCCCTCTCTCCCTTTCTCTGTATTCAATAGAAATCCTATCTAATAAAATAGCAATATGCAAATTGACCATACCTCTGATCAAGCCACACACACCAGCCAATCAGGAACAAATAAACCCCAACCAAGATGGCTGTGGCCACTGAGAGCAGGAGGGAGGCTTGGGTTTCCCCGGCAGCAGAGGAAGCCAAGTTTTCTGCCTGCCATTGCCAGCCTAGGCCTCCACTCAATGCTACAAAGTTTCAATTATAGAAGATACATAATCTCAACAGAAATGGTGGCAGCCACTGAGCTGGAGAGAGCTGAGGCTAGGGTTGCCCAGGCGATGGAGGAAGTCAAGCTTCTGCAGCTCTGGCTGGTCTAGGCCTATACTCTAGGCTACAATGTTTTAATTATAGAAAGTAAATGTCTCAACAGAAATGGCTCCTGCCATGGTGCGAGCAGAAGGCTTGGCTTCACTCCAGGCTACAAAGTTTCAATTGTAGAACATAAATTAATCCCAGATCCCAGGGCCTCTGCTTGGGTTGCTGGGGGGGGGCATGGCTGGCCTGAAAACCACCACAAGCCCCTCACCCAGGCCGCCCCATGCCCCAAGGGAACCCCCACCCTGATCCGGGACACACTTCAGGGCAAACCAGCTGGCCCCCACCCATGCACCAAGCCTCTATCCTATCTAATAAAAGAGTAATACACAGATTGACCATCACTCCAACACACAGGATGGCTGCCCCCAATGTGGTCAAAGATCCTGCCCCCATGTGGACACAGGATGGCCGTGACAACATGGCCAGCAGGGGAGGGCAGTTGGAAGGGACCAGGCCTGCAAGGGAGGGCAGCTGGGGGCTATCAAGCCTGCAGGGGAGGGCAGTTAGGGGTGACCAGGCTGGCAGAGGAGGGAAGTTGGGGGCAAATAGACTGGCAGGGGAGCAGTTAGACATTAATCAGGCTGGCAGGGGAGTGGTTAGGGGGTGATCAGGCTGGCAGGTAGAAGGAGTTAGGGGCAATCAGGAAGGCAGGCAGCGAGCAGTTGGAAGCCAGCAGTGCCCGATTGTGAGAAGGATGTCTGATTGCCTGTTTAGGCCTGATCCTAAATGGGCAGTCGGACGTCCCTCAAGGGGGTCCCAGATTGGAGAGGGTACAGGCTGGGCTGAGGGACAACTCCCTCAACCCCATGCACGAATTTCATGCACCAGGCCTCTACTATGTATGTGTATAATTTAAAGCTATAGTAACCAAAACACAGGGTGCTATTGGCAAACAGACAGACCTATACAATGGAATAGAAAGTCTGGAAATGTATTCAAACATCTGTGGCCAACTGGTTTCCAAGGAGGCTACCAGACCACCCAGGAGGAAAGAACAGTCCCTTCGACACACGGTGCTGGCCGACTGGGTGACCCCTGCTGCAGAACGAAGCAGAGCCCCTCGAACAATGAGCTGGCGGGCCAAGGCCTGCCTGTGAGCGCCCCAACTATAAAACACCAGCAGAGCTTCATGGCCTCAGACCTGGCATAGATTCTCATGATGCCACAGCAACAGCGACAAAATAAAAAATAGTGAAAGTGGACATCGTCAAAGTTAAAAGCTGTTAAATATCAAAGGACGTTATCAGGACTAAAGAAAACTTAGGGAATGAGAGAAAATGTCTGTAAACCATGTATCTATCCAAAAAATATAAGGAACTCTTACAGGTCAACAACAGAAAGACAAACCACCCAAGTGAACCATGGGCAATGCTGACGACACTGTTCCCCTGTGTTCGATGGGAGAGGAGATGCTCAGAGCCATTGGTCGTTAAGGAAACGCAAAACCACCGAGAGGCCACTTTACGCCCCGGCACAGTTTCCGTCAGAGAGACAAAGCAGACGCTGGCCCAGGGATGCGGGGGGGAGCCCTGGCACCTTGCTGGCAGGAGTGAGTTAAACACAGAAGTCCATTCGGCCCAAGAGAAATGAAAACACGTCTCCACAACCTTGTACACATTACTCGTCAGAGCCGAGAGGTGAAGACCACCCCAAAAGAGCGAGTGAACGCATACACAGAGCTGTGGCAGACACACCAGGGAATACTCCTCAGCCGTTAAAAAGGAACAAATGCTCGCGCGGGCCACAGCCTGGACGCACCTCGACCGCATGTGCTACGTGGAAGGAGCTGCACGCAAGGGCCGTCGTGGTGTCCGGCTCCTGTTACGTGGCTGTCTGCGACCCACGGGGACAGAACAGGTCAGAGGAGGAGGAGCAGGGATGACCACGCAGTGAGTATGGGGTTTCAGTGGGGTGACAAAAGCATTTGAAACTAGAAAGAACTGGAGTTTGTGAACGCACTAAATACCACTGAACAGTACGTTTTAAAATAGTTAATTGTATGACATGAGGGTTTTGTCTCAATAAAGAAAATGTGTTCAGTTATTGATCCTTTCACAAACTCTCACTTCCTGCCCCACGCCAGGCGCTCTCCAGGTGCGCGGGTTAAGGCGATGGACAGTTTCCTGCCCCAAACTGAAAAAGTCAGGCAAGGGACTAGACAGAGACAAGGGGCCCTCTGATTTAGGGTGTCAGGGAAGACCCCCTACAAGACGTGCCGGCTGAACAGATATAGAATGGATGGAAGAAGACTGTTCAGCTAAACAATGTACTAAAATACAAACCTATTGCAAACCATCACGTGCAAAACATGAGGGGCTCTGACTGCAGACGTTCCTGGTGGCTGTCAGTTTCTAGACCTTTTACTCTTTGTTACAAATCCTTTCCGAAAGTCCAATGGCTGCTGCTTCCGCCCGCCGCGGCCGCCGTCTCCCCAAAGGCCTGTCACTCCCGCTGTCCGCCCTTCCGGAAGCTCTCAGGAGAGGAAGGAGGGGGGATCCCGCGCGGGATGTGGCAGGTTCTCCCGGTCTCCCTGGAACAACCCCCCCCCCTTCCCTTTTCCTCTGCGAGAAGGTGAGGTGCAGGGAGGGCACGTCACTCACGCTCCGTCCGGGCAGGTGGACTCAAACCCGGCCTCCGCACAGAGCGAGTCTCACTGTTTCCAAGCACACTTAGGCCAAACTTTGAAAATACGACAGTGGCCCCGTCCTTAAGAAGCTTGTCACTGATCCCTTCCAAGATGCCCTGACACTCCGGGTGGGGGGGGGGGGGGGTTAGGCTCCAGAATCACAGGCTCCATGCAGCCGCCTCCACCCAGCAGCGCCAAGTGTGTACGAATGAAACGTGCCCTGTCCCTCCGGCAAGCGGCCCCAGCTCAGGGCCCGAGGCCCATCTCGCTCAGCCCATCTGGCTCAGCCCTTCCCGGCAGGTACGTGGCGCACCCTTCCTTCCGGCGGAGCAGCAGAGGTTCCGGCAGACGAGCCCACACCCTCCTCTCCCAACAGCCCAGAACGCCGCGTCCGGCCGACGGCGGAGAAGGCTCTGCCGCCACTCGGGTCGCAGGCGATGCGATGCGATGCGATGCGATGCGATGCGATGCGATGCGATGCGCAGCTGTACGCCAGCCCCAGGGGAGCGGTGGGATCTGAGTGTCCGGCCCCAGCCTGCTGTGCAGTGACCGGGCCTGGGGCCATGGCCACCACCACCGCGCTAGTGTCAGGACGCCCTGGAGAGACAGTAAGGGAATACGAGCTCAACCAGAAGTGGGGAGCGGGAGGGCCACCCGCACGTCCGCACTCGGGGTGCGAGGCGCTGCCTGGAGACCGCGGAGGACAGAACCTCTGAAATGGACGGGAAAGGGATTGAATGAAATGCTGCTGCCACAGGAAACAACGCCAAACAGAGAAGGAACGGGGTGCTGGCTAGAGAAGTGTCAGCGGCGGCAGAGCCGACTTGGGGAGACAGGCTGCCCAAGAGCGCACGCTGGACCGCCCGCTCCGCAGAGCTCCGCTCTGGGGAGAATGAGAACAGGGGACAGAAAGCAACATGGAAGGTCTGGAGTCTGCACAGAACCCAGAGCAGACCTCCTTCGGCGCCACTGCCCTCGGAGCACGTGCTGAGCCCTGAGCTCTGGGCCCCGGGGCCCGTGCTCCCTATTTTCCCATCTGTGAATGGCACCATCTTCTCTCCAGTCAGGCTGGCACCCGGGGCCTCACGGTGAGCTCGCTCACCCCACAGCCAGCTTGCTCACGCTCGTCCTCCCGGGACCCTCCTCCCAAGCGCTGTCCCAAGCAACGGGCACTCCTCCCTCAGCACCTCCCCCCGCCCCAACCCCGGCACCTGCCCCTGGTGCCAGCACCACCGGCCTCTCAGGCACGTCCTGGCACAGGAGCTCCTTGGAGAGTGATCACAGAGCATCTTACTCGACTTCCCAGCTTCAGCAGGTAGCACTGCTCCCGAGCAAGTGCTCAAACCCGCGCCCACTCAATAACCCTCCCCTCTCTGGGTCGGAAGTGGAGGCCAGGCAGCCTCCCGGGCAGATCTTGGGGAATGAAGAGTGCAGGGGACACTCCACTTGGGGTGACTAGCCCCTGCTGCCATTAGCTGACTTGGGAGAGCTACTACCGCCATGCTGAGCCTCAGCTGCCTCCTTATGAATTGAGGGAATTCCAGGCGAAAGCCATGTGGGCCCGAGACTGACCCCTTGTCCACACCCCCAGCCTCCGCGCCCAGCCCTGCGTGGAAGAGCGAACACGGTACGTTTCGCTGTCTGCCCCTGGCGAGCAGGACTGGGTGGTGGGGTGCCATCAACCGGGTGGTCAGGGAAGCCGACTCCGAGGGCAGAGGCTGCCCTCGCTGCTGCTGGGACAGAGGGCAGCGCGGTCAGATGCCGCCATGCCCACGCGCTGAAGCTGGGTGGACAGCCCCGGGGGACGCCAGGGGATCCCCTCGGGCAGCCCAGGGAAGCCAAGCATAAACACGATCTTACGGAGAACCTGCCATAGCCAACAGTCAGGGCACCGCGTGCTTGTTAGAAACACCAGACACATCGCAGCGCCCGCATCACAGGCAGCCGGTCTGGGCCGTCCTGCGCGTGCGCACGCCAGCTCTCCCGGGAAAGCGCTCCGAAAGCGAAGCACTTCATTTGCCCCATAATCACGTCCAAACGCCGCCGTTATTAGTCCAACAGGGGCAGCATTTAATTTCCAGAATGAAGCTGTGCCTCCGGGGCACGACTGCACAGGCTGGGCTGGAGAGCGCCTCCCTGTTCTCCTCCCCACCCCCAAAACCCCCAAGAAGGCGGCCTTGCCTGCAACAGGGTCCCCGTCCCCAAGCCCCTCCCACAGCGGCCCAGGGAGCTCACTGCTTCCAGAAGGGGCGCATGGGGCGCACAGGCAAGGTGGCGGCTGCGAGGGAGGATCGAGGATCGTGGCTCGCCCCACGCAGAGCCAAACCACAGGACCACCGTGTGGCCCTGTCCCGCCCTCCGCTCCCAGCCTCCGGGTACACATAGAGGGTCTAGCCCGGGGGAGGGTCCAGCCCGGGGGAGGGTCTAGGCCGGGGGAAGTCTCTGAGTTGGTCTCTGAAACCATCCTGCCCTCAGATCATCACTTGGTTAATCCATTTTGCTTCTCTCCCTCCTTACACAAACAAAGTTTCCTATAAATATGTATTCAGGTTTTGCCATAGAATCAAGTGTTCAAATTGGAAAGGAAATCAGGATATCAAAACCACAACTATGGCATCTTTCTTGGTAGAATGGCATCATGAGGAATTACCAAGTAACCTCCATTTAAAATAAATAAAATAAAAATTTTTATGCATGGAGTCAAAATCAGCATGGAGCAAACCCTTAAAAAACCATGAAATGAAATTATAGGGCCTGATTTCTATCTTGAGAACTAAAGAGACGTGGGTTATTCAGGATGGGGGAGAGGGCAACAGGGAGGGGAGGCCCTGGGAGGGGAGGCTGGGTAACGTGACCCCCTGCGCTTACCCTGACTCCCACCTGGAGAAGCAGGAGGGCGGCCCTGCATGGGCAGAGGCCTGTCACAAAGGGCCTGCAAGGGCAGAGGATGTGCAGGGACCCTTACTCCTGGACACCCCACCCACGGCGCGGCCAGCACTGCACCCCTGGCCAGCAGCAGGGCAGCAAGTCGGCAGGTGGCAGGTGACAGACACCAGGGGGACTTGGCAGGACGGCCATCCTCGGGCCATGCCTGCCGTGCTGTCATTAAGCTAGAGGCCCACTTCCCAGCCTCTGGACCCCAGGCAGCCAGGATCCTCTCCTTTTCCCAACTCCACCAGACCCGTCTTTACACGGGAGCCCACATAGGCTCAACTTTCTGCCTGGGGTCTTCACTCTGACTGAGAGGCCGGGTTCCAGACCCTCCCCTCACTGGGCTCCGGCCCCTCCCCTCACCGGGCTCCGGCCCCTCCCCTCACCAGGCTCCGGCCCCTCCCCTCACCGGGCTCCGGGCCCTCCCTCCCCTCACCGGGCTCCGGGCCCTCCCCTCACCGGGCTCCGGGCCCTCCCTCCCCTCACCGGGTTCAGGGCCCTCCCTCCCCTCGCCGGGTTCCGGCCCCTCCCCTCACTGGGCTCCGGCCCCTCCCCTCACCGGGCTCCGGGCCCTCCCTCCCCCCGCCGGGCTCCTGCTCCTCCCCTTGCCAGGTTCCGGGCCCTCCCTCCCCTCGCCGGGCTCCCGCCCCTCCCCTCGCCGGGCTCCGGCCCCTCCCCTCGCCGGGCTCCGGCCCGCCCTCCCCTCGCCGGGCTCCGGCCCCTCCCCTCGCCGGGCTCCCGCCCCTCCCCTCGCCGGGCTCCGGGCCCGCCCTCCCCTCGCCAGGCTCCGGCCCCTCCCCTCGCCGGGCTCCGGCCCCTCCCCTCGCCGGGCTCCGGGCCCTCCCCTCGCCGGGCTCCGGACCCTCCCCTCGCCGGGCTCCGGACCCTCCCCTCGCCGGGCTCCGGGCCCTCCCTCCCCTCGCTGGGCTCCGGCCCCTCCCCTCGCCGGGCTCCGGCCCCTCCCCTCGCCGGGCTCCGGCCCCTCCCCTCGCCGGGCTCCGGCCCCTCCCCTCGCCGGGTTCCGGCCCCTCCCCTCACTGGGCTCCGGCTCCTCCCCTCACTGTGCACAGGGCAGGGTTACCCCGACTTCCACAGACCCTGCCTTAAAGGCAGGTGCAGTCTCTCCCTCACCCAGGCTGACACTGTAACTAGAACATTATGGGAACTCGAGGCACATTAATTGAACATTAAATTAAATGAGCAAAAGACTCCCAAGTCCCAGCTAATGATCCACTTATCTCGAGGAATACAGAATCCAACAGAAGATTCCAACCTGATTTCTGCAGCTGACTGAAGCCAGGAGTCACCTACCCTGTGACCCTCACACCTGCCACCCTCACCCCACAGTTCCTGTACAGGGGGACAACATGTTGGCCCCCAAACAGGTTCCAGTGCTGACTGAGAAGGGCCTCACCGCCTCTCCCCTGGGCTGGCCAGTGCCCCGCCACCCACCACATCCGGATGGTGCTGTGCGAGCACAGTGAAGACTAAAATGAGAGCCATCTTGTATTTTTTAGTTAATTATGAGTAACAGGTATTACACAAGCACATCTTTTCCTCTTCTTTTACAACAGCATTTTCTTCTGTCTCCATGAGCTCCGCTGCCCCGCAGCCTGCGAACTGCAAGCTGCACACTGCTCACCCCTCTGCTCCCGCCGCCTGCAGGCGTGCGGCCTTCTCTCGGGGGCTTCACGCCTCCTGCTCAGGACAAGTCTAAGCAACATCTCCAGTCAGGCCTCGGCTGCCTCTCTGTTCGCGGTCCAAATGCACTGGCCTCACCTCCTTTCCCACTCCACAGCCTTCTTCCCCGCCCCCCTGCACCTTAAGTCAGTATTACCTCTCCTGCCCCGCCCCCAAATCATTCCTCTTCCTCTGTGAACACTTGTGAGGAAGCCCCCTAGGGGTCATGCATGACTCCCTGGATCCACGCAGAGGACCGTGGTCATAGACGTCTCCTGGGCTGAGTAGTTCTTAAAGTGACCACTGCAAGTAAACTCAGGGGCTGCATTATATGTGATCGGTTAGACCCCCGCCGCCTGGCAGTCTCGCCATCAGAAGATGAGAGCACAGAGATGGGCAAATTTAACGCGATTTCCTTTGTGTGCTTGAGCTAGCTCGGGCTTGCAACACCCCGGTGACAGTTTTCTTTCTCCCGGTACGCTTTCACGTCTTTCAAAGGACTTTACACGAGTAAATCACTCTCACCCTTCAGCTCATTAGCATACCTATCCTGACAACACCCAGAAAGCCCTCTGTTTACAGAGTGAAAAATGGCAGGGACCTGCCCTCGGTGTTTACCGAATCAAAACCCCCAACCCGGGAAGACAGCAGAAGCAAACAGATGTTTCAGGCACAGGAAGGGCCTTCTTCAAGTAGGAATCCTTTTTAGCCAACTGGCCACTGCTCTTGCCATCCTTCTCCAAAATGAATGGGAAATGTCCGAGGAAAATAATGGGTCCCCCTTCCCCTCAAAGAAAAATTCACATGAACATCTTAAAAATAAAAAAAAAGTCTGGCATTCTCCCTGCCAGCTCCCCGCTCCGCTCCGCGGGCTCCTGCATTGTGACCGCTGGGACAGATGGCGTCTGGGCCAGACCGCACATCTCACGCCTGGCCCCGCAAGGCCTGCTGCTGCCAGGGATGCTGGCTCCAGCGGTTTCTGTCCCCAGCGACGCTCACAGGAGGGTGCCCAATCTTGGTGACATTGTCACTTATCAGACTGCTGAGGCTTATTCGGTTTGGGCCCAACATTTTTTCATTTCCCGACTCATTCCGAACAGGCACCTGGTCACAGCGGGGTCCTCCGCCGGCCAGACTCCTGCCCAGGATGCGGGCCTCCCCACCGGCCATTTCAAAGATGCCAGCGCCCATCGAGGCGAGGCCCCGGGGGGCTGCCTTGGAGGGTTTATACGTGGGAAGGGGCAGACATCAGCATCTCCCACAATCCTTCCCCCCCCCCCCCCCCCCCCGTGTGCTCCCAGCAATGCGGCGGGGGTTCTCAGCTGTGTGCTGTGAATGTAAATTAAGAAGCGGCAGCAACAGCAACGCCACTCAACGCCCGCCGTGGACCCACAAAAACAAATGAACACACACACACACACATACACACACACACACACACACACGCCCCTGTGCCATTCGAAAACCGAGTCACAGCTTCACACGCAAAAGGTGAATAAGATTGTCCCCTTCAGGGGTCCGTGATCTGCAGGCTTCTTGAATTCCAGGCACGTCCGCACACTTCCTTTCCATCCCGCTGCCGTTCCCCTGCGGGGAAGGGGCAGGTTCCCGCACGGAACAGAACCCCGCTAAAGGGCTGACAGGGGGTGTCCCCGGACGGCGACGGGGAAACGTGGCAGGGCGGCCAGCCCGCAGCGGGAATGCAGCCGGGCCGGCCCCGCGCTCGGGCGCCGCGCTGACCTTCGGCGGCCGGAGGGGGAATGCGTGCATCTGCCCCAAACCGGGCCGCCCGCCCCGCAGCGCCGGCGTGAATCAGGCGGCGCTCTCTGCAGAGGAATGACTCAGTATAAACTTTTAAATAATGGCTCACACACCACCGCAGCCGACCGGCGACAGCTCGTCCGTGCGGGCGGCCCCGCGGCCCCGGTCCCGGCCCCGCCGAGCGGCAGATGCTGCTCTCGCCGCCGCGGGGGTCACGTCCGTAGGAGGCCTGGGAGCCCGTTTCCTGAAAAGCTGCGGATCCCCGGCCCACTGCCCCGACCCGGCCTCGGGCGCAAAGTTTCCCGAAGTTGAGACGTCCGGGGGGCGGGCGGCCCGGCGGGGACCGGGCGAGGCGGCGCCGCACCGGGCACTCGCCGCCGGGCGCCGGGCCTGCGCCGCTCCGGCCCCGCGCCGCCGCCGAGGGCGCGGGATGGAGCCCGGGATGGAGCTGCCGGGCCGCCCGCCGCCGCCCGCCCGCCCGCCGCCGTCCCTTACCCCGCGGTCCGCCGCCGCTCGTGGCTCAGGGGCGCCGGGCGCGTCCTCCGCCGCGGTCCGCAGCGTCCTGCTCCCCGGGCAGCCCCATGTCGGGGGGCGGGGAAGGGCCGGCGGCCGCCGCCGCCGGCTGGAAAGTCCCTGCTGGGCTGCAACCGGCTCGCGCACGCGGCGGCCGCGCCGCCCCGCGCTCCTCGCGCCCTCGCGCTCCCGCTCGCAGCACTTCCTCTCGCGCTGGAAATCCCCGCCGGCGCCGCCGGAGCGCGCCCGCCCCGCCCCCGCCGCGCCCGCGCCCGCGCCCGCGCGCGTGGGAGCCGCAGGACCCGCCGGCGCGGCCGCCCCACGCGCACGCGCGCACGCTCGAGCCCGGTTGCCAAGCCCCCCCCCCGCCGGCCTTAGCAACGGCGCCGCGGCGGAGGCCCCTCCCCCTCTAGTCCCTCCCGCCTGCGCCCCGCCCCTGGCCCCGCGCCGGCGTCCCCCTTTCCGGGTCAAAAAGCCACGCAGGCCGCGTGGGGCCCGAAAGGTGCAGGTTTCCTCGCGGTCGGGAGTGATGGTGTCGCCCGGTTCACCAGGGCAGCCCTCACACACAGTCACTCACACCGCACACAGACACACTCGGGCACCCACACCCACAGACCCACGCGTTCAGCATGCATTCTCCATCTCACACACACACAACACTCACATACACATAGCCAACACTTTCCACACGGACACACTTGTTCACACTCACACTCATCACACTCAGACGCACAGGTACAGACACGCTCACGTGCTCTCACATTCCTACTCACCCCGTGTGCTCTCCAGCACGCGCGCACACCCATACGGACACACCTGCTGCCCCCACAGCCTCATGCACACCAGCAGGAGGCGGGGCCAGGGCACTTTTCTGGCTGAGAGGTCTCAGCACCGGTTCGGCTGGAGTTTCCTTCCTCCTGGGGCCCCTCCACACCCAGGAAGTTGGTCTTGGTCAAGTGGGAACAGGGTGGCCAGTGTGCCATCAGCTCCCAGAGTTCTCAGCTGGCCTGGACACCCCTCCTTCCTTGACCCCAGGCCTTCTGGGGCCTGGGCAGCCTCCAGGGCCAAGGTCACCTTTCTCTCCAGAGGCCTCAGCCCTCTGTCCCCTAAGCCATCCAGGGTTCCTCTGCGTCCTCCAAGATTACCCAGTCCGCAGGGCCTGGCAAGCCCTGAGCAATGGAGGCCCGTCTCTGGGAAGCTGCGGGCCAGCCTGCAGGGAGCCAGGCCACTTCCATGCCTCGCTGAGGAGACAGAATGGACTTGTTATTTTTCTCTTCCCAACAAGACTTTGTACAAAGATTCCTGGCCCCAACACACAACATAATACACACGATGGATTATAGAGCTGTACACCTGAAACCTATATAATTTAATGAGCCAATGTCACCCCAATAAATTCTATAAAAAATAAAAAAGATTCCTGGAGTGTAACCAGCGTAAGCCAGTCCTTGTATTTCTCTGTGACTCATGGGACTAGAGGCAGGAAGTCAGCGCCTCCTGCTGCAGCTTCCCCATGGGCTGTCCCAGAACTCTGACCAGGCTGACCAGGCTGACGGGCTCCTTCACCCAACAGGTGCAGCCACCAACAGGTGCAGCCACAGCGGTGGGGCCTTGCTCCCCAGACTCAGCCAGGCCCCTGCGGCGCCCCCGCTCAGGCCACTAACAGGGCACAGCTCTTTGAATTCAGACCAGAGAACCAGAGGTGCTGCCATTCACAAAGCAACCGTGTCAGTGCAGGCCAGTCCTTGCACACAGGCCCGAGCTCTGAGTTGAACTCGAGTCACCGGACTGGCTCCCCCTCCCCTCGTGGTGGGTGCCCCTTCCTGCTTGTCAGAAGTTGTAGTGACACTGACCTCAAAGGATTGTGGGCCGGACTGCATTCCCTCCCCGAGGCTCCAAGGCCTTTGCACGGTTTCCCACCTCCTCCCAGGTCCAGGCCTTGGCCGCTCTGCCAGGTGCTACTCCCCCCTACTGCCTTGCTCTGTAAACAGGGGAACTATTTAAGACTTGGCCAAAATCAGACTTTGCCAAAAATTTCCCAGGCTGAACTACGTTTGATTCTTATAAAACAAGGCAGACATTTCAAAGTCCTGCCAGAGGTTTTTCTGTGACTCCTATTCTCTACCAAAGCAATTCCCGGCACCAAGTGGCATTCCGAAGGCAGAGGTACAGATGCAACCATGGCCGAGGCCCCCACCCTCACCCCAGCTGTCTGAGCAGCAATGGACCCCCGTGGACAGGGGATTGGAGGTGAGCGCACAAAGAAGTTTGCCCCAAACTCGGCAACTGCTTTGGAGGCCAGCCTTCTGCCCTCCGCAGTTATAGCTGCTGAGCAGCAGTGATGATGGACAGCAAGAAGAACCAATCACAGCTCTCTCCTCGATGCATATCAAAGGCGGAACTGTTCCCTATGGCAACGTGGAGCAGCAAGCTGACAGCATTTCTGGACAAAGACTTGTCTCTCAGGAATGTATGTAACATTACATGTTTGCTGCATGTCTGGGAGAAGTGCACACAGAAATTAGAGGGACTCATATCCATGTCACAGCTCAGAAGGAAGAAACATCCGCTGCATAGTGTTAGGGGGCTTCATGCCAATGAAGGGGTGTCCCAAGGATCAGGCCCTCAGTGACACGTCCCCCCAAAGACCATCGCCCCAGGGGTCCAATTTGAGCTGAACCTTGCTGGCAACTTCTCCCACTGAGACATGTCAAATATGCACCAGGAGGGACCTCGACACATGGCAAATGGTGACACTGTCTGCTCCGTTCTTTCTGCCAGGCTGTGTGCGGGCCCTGTCCTCGTGCCCTGTCATTCATGTGAAGCATGTGAAATGAGCTATGACCAAGAAAGTCACCTCCAGCTAGAACCCCCAAACTCGGGCACACAGGCCTTGGAGGAAAGCTGAGGCTGGTGGTGGGTGAGCTGGGTCTCTGAGCAGTTCCCAGGGACAGCAGATGGGAAGGGAGTTTGGGAGGAAGATGGGAGTTCCCAGTCTGGAGACCAAAAGGCGTCTGAGCAGGCCTGTAATTGTCAGACCTCTGCTCTCCAGCCTGGGCAGCGAGGATGAAAATGACCAGATTCACAAATTCAGGCTGTCCCTACACCCTGGCTCCCCCATTGCTCTCAGACGGTCATCGCTGTGAGTGCTTTGCAACATAGGGGATGTTTCACAACTAGCCAAGTTTGAGTTTCCCGCTACTGTTTCTCAACATAAATGCAAATGTGTGAGCTTGTCACAGGGCTCTCACGGTGCTAGTGCTGCCGCTGCCCTCCCCCATTCCAGTAAGAGCTTTCTGGCTAGTCGGACTGAGAGGTCCCGGTGTGATTCCTGGTCAGGGCACATTTTGCAGCTTCAATCCCCTGTGGGGGCCGTGTAGGAAGCTGCCGATCAATGCTTCTCTCTCATCATTGATGTTTCTCTCTCTCTTTTTCTCCCTTCCTCTCTCTGAAACGAAGAAGAATATATTTAAAAGGAGAAAAAAGAGTTTGCTAAGCACAGCTGTCCTGTACTTCCTGAAGTCCGGCCACAGGCACCTGGGGCTGATTGAAGGGACAGGGCCGGAGGGGACCCCCACCTGGCTCTGTGGACGCCTGCCTGGGCCTGGGCATCTTGGGAGGTTTCCTGTACCTCTGAGGCTGAGGTGCCCCGCTCCCCCTGTGCTGGGGTGTAATAGGCACGGCCTGTGAGGCCCCGTGGGGGGAGGCTGCCAGGTGGGCACCTGAAGCAGTGACTGGCCCAGGGCCCTGTCACAGGAAATGGCCTTTCCCCACTTGCTGTTTCTTTTTGAGTCTGAGGCAAACCAAAAAATTTCCCCGCAGATGGTTAAGGAACCAAAATCGGACACTGCCTTTGGTGTGGGGTTTTGCCCTCCGGGCGGGCACTTCATTCTGCAACTCCAAATGCAGAAACTGCCCGAGGCCCCGAACAAAGCCCTCTGGGCAGGCACTTCCAGGTCACCCCCCGAAAGGCCATGGGGAGCTCCCTCCGAGGAGACAATTTGAATAGGCCTGGGCCTGTCTGAAGTCGTCTGGGGAACTCGGAAATGGGACTGGGATGTTCCCTCCTGCTCTGACTCAAGCAGATGTGACATCTTGTTTCCCCAAAGAAAGCAAAAGATATGCCGCCGCCGTGCTCAGTGGTTGAGCCTCGACCTATGAACTAGGAGGTCACGGTCAGGGCACATGCCCAGGTCGCAGGCTTGACCCCCAATGTGGAGCATGCTGGAGGCAGCCAATCAATGTTCTCTCTCATCATGTTTGTTCTCTCTCACTCCCTCTCCCTTCTTCTTTGAAAACACACACACACACACACACACACACACAATTTTTTTTAAAAGGTAGAAAAGAATAAAGAAAAAGTTCCCCATTTTTTTCCAGAGCCTTGATTCCACTTTTCCTCCATTTTTAAGGAAAAAGGAGATTGATTTTACCCCTGGGTCAGAAAAACATAACATCCATTTACGGATCTGTGAAATCATTTATTCGTTCATTCATTCACTCATTCATACAGCCACAATGTCCACTAAGCAGTTGAGAAATCCGATCTATTCTGAGCCTATTCTGCTTGTAAATCCCCAAAGCTGCCCCTCCTGGGGGCCCCAAGAATTAATGCCCTTGAAGGTGTCCCCCATGCCTTCCTTCCCAAGTCACTCCACCTGCGCCGTGTAACCCCTGGAAGGCCTGTGAAGACAGGCGCCACGCATGCGCCAAAGGTGTCTTCAGAATTGTGTTGTGAGGGTTTTGCCCGGAGCAAGGGTCTGGCTGCCACCTGGTTGTCAAAAGACCTGAAACGCTAATCTGTAATAATAAAAGTGTAATATGCTAATTAGACCCACCGTCCTCCTGGACGAAGCCAGGGCTGGGCAGGAAGCCTGGGTCCCAGGTGTGGGGGGGGAGCCGGTGCTGGCAGCCGGGGAAGGAAGGCCTGTTCTTGTCCAAATTTCGTGCATCGGGCCTCTGGTAATGCAGTAAAAGCTCTGACATTTGCCCAGAAAACAAGACAGCCAAAACGTACACTTCCAAATACCTTTTGCAGCTAGGCAAAATCCAGTAGCATCATTTTGCAACATCCATCCAAGTTAAGATCCTTTCAAAATGTTGGCATTGTCCCTAAGCCATTCCTTGCTACCCACCCACCCCCCTGGCCTTCCTAGCACTTGCCCTTGCTCCTTACCACTCTGCCCAGCAGGACCCCCATCTTTCCGGACACCCATGCCCTCACTATCCTCCTACCGTCCCCTTGTTCTCCCTACACCTCCTTACTGTCCCCGACATGCCTGCCATTCCCTGCCACTCACCTCACTGCTCCCCGTCTTTCCTCAGCCACCCAGTCTCCCCCGCTGAAGCGCGTCACTCTCCCACCATGCTCGGCCCCAGGCCCAGCTGTTAGGCCAAGGCTGAAGAGTGGGCAACCCGGGGGGCTGGGAATGGACGCCAGCACCTCTAAGTGCATCTGACCCCAGAGCTCAGACCCAGGCCCATCTCCTTCCTGGCACCCCATCTGCTCTCCAGTCCCTGAGAAACTCCAGCCCCTCCTGCAGCCGCTGCCAGGACCGGGCCTGCTCCCACGCTCACTGTCTGGGGAGGAAGCTGCACACATTTCGATTCCAGAGTTTTCAACCGAGAACACAGACCCCCATCCTGTGCAGGGGAACCACGAAGGCACCCCCCCCACACACACACTTGTCCTGAAGTCCCCTCCTGGGTTCCGCGGAGGGAGGGAGGTTAGGGGGCCGAAGGGCCGGCTGGACAACCGGATCTGGGTCTGGCTGAGGACGTGAGCTCCTGGCCCGCAGGCACTTTCCCCAACCTTCATGGAGGCGGCTGTGCGCCAGACAGGCCAGAGGCTGGGGTGGAAAGAGAAATGAGGCTCACGGGGTGAGCAGACCCGCACACACACAGAGTGACGGAGTGTCGGGGTGACACGAAGGCCCTGCTGTTGGGACTGTGCTCCAAGTCCTCAGGAAGCCCCCTTGTCTGTGTCCCCCACGTTCACAGGGAGGCGGACATTGTCTAAAATCAGCATGCGGCCGAGACCGGTTTGGTTCAGTGGATAGAGCGTTGGACTGCGGATTGGAGGGTCCCGGGTTCGATTCCGGTCGGGGGCATGTACCTTGGCTGCGGGCACATCCCCAGTGGGGGGCGTGCAGGAGGCAGCTGATCGATGTTTCTCTCTCATCGATGTTTCTGACTTTCTATCCCTCTCCCTTCCGCTCTGTAAAAAATCAATAAAATATATTAAAAAAAAATCAGCATGCGATCTCTAGGACTGCACCACAAATGCGGCCATACGGATCCCCCTCAAGGTCTCCGGGGCCGGGGCCGGGGGTGGAGAAGGGCCAGCCAGGGGCCTCTGACCCGCTCTGACTGCATGGCTGACATGAGCCGTCTGACCCCTGGCCCTCTGGCCCTCTGGGTGCTCCCCACGCCTCCGAGCCATCAACCAAGACTGCTCCCCGCCAGCAGCGCTCCCCACCCACACGGTGCCTGCGGCTCAGTGAGGAGTGCCAGGGCTCCCGGCGTCCTGGAGGCAAAAGGGAACCGGCCCCGAGGGACCCCCAGAGCAGGGCCTTTGGGGCGGGGGTAAAAGTCAGGGTCACGGGTCACCTTTCCAGGTGCCACGTCCCAGAGCCAAGGAGCTAAGTCGGCAGGCGTGGCGACGCTGAGCTGCCCCTTGCAAAGCACTTTTGGGGTCTCTTGAATAAAGATTTCAATATTAAACATTAAGATTTTGCGATGATTAAATTCTCACTGGGCATGAGGAAAGAGCTATAACTACATTTCAGTGCAGCATTTGAAGGGATTTAGTGATTTTCCATTAAATTTTTTTTAAATGTCAAGGGCACAGATCTTTATTCAAGGGCTCGGCCTACGGCAGGCTTCAGATTTAAAAAGACCCAGCCCAGCGATGGAGCTGGGAGACAAAGACAGGGGGGCGAAAATCTACAATTCAAACATTCTGAAGCGGTTACGTCTTCAATTGGTTCAAAAACCCATCTCCGTGGAAAATTCTGTAAGCTTCGATGCATAATCAACTCAAATGAACCCTTGTACGAGCTTGCTTTCTGAATAAAATGATCAAGCTCAGATCAAAGGCATTGCTGAGGGAGCCGGTCTCACCACAGAACATCCAAATGAAGGCCCGGGGATATGCTCTTCGAGGAGACGGGCCAGACCCAGTTCCCTCCTTCCTCCCCCCTCAATCTCCTTCCCCCAGCCCCACCTCACGCCAAGAAAGCATGGAGCGGTGCAGGCTTCAATTTGATGGAGCCATGGGTTCACTGCAAATATTTATTAGCTATTTAGTAAATACAATTAAATTTCTGGCTGAGCTTTGCATGACTATTTCATTAGAATTAGCTAAGGCCCACTTTCAAGTCTAAGTGGGTACCACAGAGTACAGCGGTGTAGACGTGAACGTGCCGAGAGCCGGCCGGCATGGCCTAGTGGCTGAGCACTGACCTGTGAACCTGGAGGTCGCAGTTTGATTCCCGATGAGGGCACATGCCTGGATTGTGGGCTCAGCCCCTAGTGGGGAGGTGACTGGTCAATGATTCTCTCGCATCATTGATATTTCTCTCTCTCTCCCTCTCCCTTCCTCTCTGAAACCAATAAAAACATATTTAAAAAAATAAAGTGCAAATGAAGAATGGGTGCTGATTACAGCAGGCGGGCAGCGGCTTCCTGTCTGTGAGGAGCGAAGGGCCTGGCCCGGGAGCCAACACTGGGGCACATGCCCATGTCTGTGCCTTCCACGCACTGCATGTGGGCAGCACCATCTCCCCCAGCACAGGCAGAGAAACGTGGGCTCCCTCCCCAGGAAGGAAGTGGGCAGGCAGGTGCTTCTCTGGCTGCGCGTCACGCCAGCGCCCCCGGCTGAGAGCCGCCCAGAGAAGACCTCCGGCCAAAGTCCTACAGTCACAGCCGGCACAGCAGGTCACCCTCCCTCTCCGCGCAGGGCCCGGGTCACTGCCCTACCCGCCACCCCTTACAAAGAGGACCTGGCCTCGGGATTCTGCTCCCGGGTATCTCCCCCAGAGCCGTGGTCTGCAAAATGCGGCTCGAGAGCCACATGTGGCTCTTTGGCCTCTTGAGTGTGGCTCTTCCACAAAATACCACGGCCTGGGCAAGTCTACTTTGAAGAAGTGGTGTTAGAAGAAGTTTAAGTTTAGCCGAAACCAGTATGGCTCAGTGGATAGAGCGTTGGTCTGCGGACTGAAGGGTCCTGGGTTCGATTCCAGTCAAGGGCATGTACCGTGGCTGCGGGCACATCCCCTGTGGGGGGTGTGCAAGAGGCAGCTGATCGATGTTCCTCTTTCATCGATGTTTCTGACTTTCCCTCTCCTTTCCTCTCTGTGAAAAATCGGTAAAATATATTTTAAAAGAAAGAAGAAGTTTAAGTTTAAAAAATGTGGCTCTCAAAAGAAATTTCAATCGTTGTCCTGTTGATATTTGGCTCTGTGGACTAAGGAGTTTGCCGACCACTGCCCTAGAGGAAGGAAAACACCTGTGCACGTGTGTTCATGGCTGCCTTAGTCACAAAGCCGCAAGCTGGGACCCAGCCCAGCTTTCCTGCACCTGCTGAACGGAGAGCCGCGATGAGGGCTCTCCCACAAGGAATACCTTGGGCAGTAAGTGCACCAGGCTCCGGCCCCTGCCACCACGTGGCTGAACCCTGAAATCACGTGTCACATGGAAGCCCAGGCACGACCCCGCAGGCCCCGCTGGGCGAGATGCTCAGAACCGCACGCCCAGAGAGGATTGGATTCATGGTGGCTGGGCTGGAGGGCGGGACGAGGGTGACCACTGCGGGGGTGCGGTTTCTCCAGGGATAAAGAGCTTGGTCTAAAATTGGCTGCGGTGCCCTAAGCTGGTGTGGCTCAGTGGATAGAGCGTCAGCCAAGGACTGAAAGGTCCCAGGTTCCATTCCAGCCAAGGGCACATGCCCAGGGTTGCCGGCTCAATCCCCAGTAGGGGGCGTGCAGGAGGCAGCCAATCAGTGATTCTCTCTCATCATGGATGTTTCCATACCTTCCCCTCCCTCTTCCTCTCTGAAATCAATAGAAATACATATTTTTTAAAATAAAATTGGCTGCAGTGACGGTTGCACACTGTGGCCACACTGACCACCACTGGACTGTGGGCCTGAGACCGGGGCTGCGGACTGGACTCGGTTTTCCAAAGGCTCTCCCTGGAGGGTGCAGGCGGCGCCTAAGCTCCAGCGGGACCCCGCCCCCTCCCTGCGGTGGGCTCACCTGGGCTCCGGGGCAGGTGTGCGTCGGGCACCTCCTCGGTCCTCGCAGTTTGGGGCGCGGCTCCCGGAGGTGGCGCCCCGCGCATGGCCATCCAGGCGGACACAGACGGGCCGCTCGCCCCGCTCCACCCTCGCCGGCTCCTCCCACACGGGTGGGCGGCCTGGACGACACTCGGCGGACATAGTGGGTGGAAACGCCTCTTCCAGCTCCTAGAAAGTTCTGGAAAGCCTTCCCCTCCCACAGGCAGAGCACAGCAACATCTGAGGGTTTGGCCACAGGGGAGGAGTGGCTTTTTTAAAAAGAATGATAAAAAGTAAAATAATAAATTAAATTAAATTAAAATAAGAAGTGGCTTTTAGGACAGCCTGGGGCTACGGCTGGCAGCCGCCCATCTAGTTTCCCAGGCCCAAACCCCGCCCTGCACGCCTCAGGGGGAACTCTGATTGGCTAAGCCATGGTTCCCTAGCCCGTGATTGGCTTATCCCTGCGCATGTGCCCAGGCCTAGCCAATGCCTGTGCGAGGCTGGCTACGGGGGTTCTGGGAGAGGTTCTCAGGGACACGAGGACCAGGGGCCACGAGGGCCTCCCGTGGCGGACGTGGGGGCTGAGCCCGCGACACCCCGACTCCCTGCAGCCCCCCTGCGGCCATGCGGGCTCCCCTGACGGTGACCTGGTTGGCCCAGAGCGGTGCTTCGTGGCGGAGGTCAGGACTTCCTTCTCCGTGGCCCGTGGCTCCGGCTCCCCGACCTTCCCGGCCGCCGTGGGCGAGGCCTCTGACGGCAGCAGAGAGTGGCGAGGAGCGGGGGCACCTTCCCCAGCGGGTTTGTGGCACGGCCACGGGGTTTTCTCCTGGGCACACCTCTCTCCCAGCCCCCGCACCAGGGCCTCGCCAGGCAGGCCTGCAGGCGCCTCCCCCGGGGTGCCTGCCCCAGGACCCGCCACTGTGGGGAAGGCGGCCCTGGCCCCGCGGGCACCCCGCCATCCACTGGGATCTCCCCTTTGTGAACCTGGTCCTGGGTGCCAAGAGGAGAAGACGTCAGGACCCGCCCACACTGTGCCCAGAGGTTCTCCCAGGGTCTGAGTCAGGGCCGCAGCCTCGCCCATGGTCCCTCGGGGAGAAGGCCCTGTTGCGGCTGCAGGCCAGGCTCCCTTAGGAGACTGCAGCCTTGCAGACTCTGGGCTGTCCAGGAAGGCAGGAGGCCGGGGGCGGGTTCCACCGCTGCCTCAGTTTCCCCATGGTCAGTGGACAGGTCCACAGGGTTTCCACATCTCTCCTGTCTCAGATGGGCCAGGATCCAGCGGTGACAGTGGCAGGAGAAACACAGGGCCACCACTCCCTCTCCTGGGGAATTCATTAATTCATTCGTACATCCATTTATTCCGTTCCTAAGGCCCCACCTCTGGGGCAGGAGGACAGGATGGGTCTTTAGGCGGCGAATCAGAGATGGGCTGGGGCAAAAGACACCAGATGCCATGCGCTCAGGACACAGGGACCCTCCGCGGTCATTGCCAGCTGTGATGGGGATCAGGAGCAGATCTGAGTCCTGTCCCGGGCTCCAGGCAGAGGGCTGAGGGAGGATTTAATGCCCAGCTGGACATGCAGGAGGGAGAAGGCGCCGTGCATGCTGGGGCTTCAGGCTCTGGCTCAGAGGCCGGGGTGGGAGGGGCTAGGAGAGAGGGTCTGGGCGGAGAGGACTGTGCTGAGCTTGGATCTTTGCAGTGGGGAGGCCCAAGAACGGTGTGGGGGTACGGATGGTGGAGTTCAGGGATGGGTCATTGAGGTGAGGACAGGGAGCCCGAGGAGGAGAACCCACAGGCCCTCACCAGGCGTTCCTTCCCAGCAGGAAACAGGGTTGTGGCCAGAGACCACGTCCTCTGACCCTGAGCTCCCCCTCATGACCACGAGCCTGACCGTGAGCCTGAGCACCTTGGCGGAGGGAGGAGCGAATCAGGGAGCGGAAATAAGGCCTCAGGGCATGCACAGCCAGGACGGGCATCGCTTACTTTGGGGTAATCAAAATAACCTCTCCCCTGAGGGGCCGAAAGCCCCCAATTTCCCAGTAGGGTCAACTTTAGCAAGAGTGAGGTGCAGATAGCCTCATTGGTTCCGACAATTGGTTCCACCTCTGCCTCAGTTTCCCCATTATCAGTAGTCACTATCAGAATTGCTTTTTCC
Organism: Antrozous pallidus; assembly: GCA_027563665.1. Lineage (NCBI taxonomy): Eukaryota > Metazoa > Chordata > Mammalia > Chiroptera > Vespertilionidae > Antrozous > Antrozous pallidus. The sequence continues at coordinate 111,785,626 of CM050515.1, read as the reverse complement.
CACAATCTCACCCAGGCGCCCTAGCCTTTGAGCTTGAGGCCCCAGATGGGAAAATGAGGCCTCATTTTCGCTCACTCATACCCCAAGTTCCTGGTCCCCCCAACCCGCCGCCTCAGCCAGCTTCCCACGGGCTTTAGAGGATTGAGTCGCTGAGGCTGTCAGGCGCTCCGTTTATTAAGATCTCATTTCTCTGAAAAGGTCTCGTAGAAGTTTTCTCTTAAATAATTAAAACGAAATGCCCCAGAAGGCATGTTCGGCTCTGTGGTGTCCTCGGGTGGCTCCCTGGGGCCACACGCTCTCTCCCACGCTGTCCCCGGAGGGCCTGCCTGCAGGTCCCGAGCTTCCGAAGTCCGTCTCTTCTCCTCTCAGGCCTGCTGGGCACAGGGGCACTGGCCACGGGCCAGGCCTTCCCACTATGCCGCTGTCCTGAAGACACACAGGCCAGAGAAATCATGCGACATCAGACGCTGACTCCAGCCGGCCAGTCCCCAAACAAGGCTTTGTGTGTCCCGCGCGCGCCAGGCATCTATACTTAGGCTGTGGGCGCCACTCGCCGGCGCCGGCGAGCTCACCACCTCCAGGGGCCAGGACGTGGGGCGGGGCTCAGCCCTCCGTGGCCATTGCTCCCTCGTGACAAGGCGGGAGGTGTCCGGTGGAGGGAGGCTGCCGTGATGGCCCCCAGGACGGAAGGCAGACTGAGCACGCTGGCCAGCTCAGTGTCCTTCCCACGAGATCTGGCCAGGCGTGTCTCCCTCCCGCTTTCTCTGGTCGCGAGCCTCCCTCGCAGGACCCCGTGTGCACTCTGCACGGGAGATGCTCAGCCTGGATGCTGCTCAGTGCATGGCTGCTGTCCTACTGGGTGCCGGGCAGGGCGCCAGGTGGGCGTGTGTTGGGCTTTTGGCCAGCTCTCCCCGCAGCGGGCCGGTGGAGGGGCCGTCCTCGCTCCTGCGCTGTGGCCACTGCCCGGTCCCCGTGTCAGAGACCGGTCTCGGCTTCCTGAGCCGGCAGGTGGCTCCCTGGGGCCCGTCCGTGGCTCCGGCTGCACATGTGCTGTGGCTGAAACGTGAAGGGTTTGGCTGACCTTTAACTCTGGGAGGCGATTTGTAGGAGCTAACCTTGTCACCATCATCATTTTCTCTGGGTGTCCCTGCCCTGCACCCCGACTTCTGCCCAGCCATGGTGGACAGTGCTGTCAGGCCCAGGCTCACGGATTCCTCTGAAGAGGGAAGGCCACAGCCTGCACCCGCGGAAGGAGTGGGGTGCCATCACCCCAGGGGCAGCCCTCCACCAGCTGGAGCTGAGTCTCCGTTTGAGCACCCCCTCCTGATGGGCTGTCCTGAGGTGCAGGCAAGGCCATTTCCAGATCCCCACCCCCACGCAGGACTGAACGCCCCGCGCCCTCACTGCTGGCCGCCGGCCCGATCCCCCCATGAACAGCCCACGTCCAGCTCCGTGCTCACCCTCTGCTTCCGGGCACTTGGACGGGCCATGACCTCTGTGCCCTCCAACCTGCTCATGGGAAAGGGGAATGGAAGCCAGCCGCGGGGAGCGCTGGGAGGTCTGAGGATGACCAGGAGCCTGACCGTGACCACAAACGCTGCGGGAGGGCACGCAGGCGAGAGATGCCCACGGTCGACAGCGTCTCCCCACGTGGCTCCCGCGTGCTCCTGGCGGCGGCTGGCGGCGTGCTGCTGGCTGGTGCCGACTTGTTGGTCCTGGGCTGGCACAGCCACAGTCTGCACTGCGCCGCCTCGCTCCTGCTGCTTCTGGAGAATTCAGGCAAAGCCCAGAATGTTCTGCCAGTGCCTGGCAGCCACAGGAGGGACAGGCCGAGGCCCTGCGCCGCCTGCTCTGAGAACACAGAGCCAGCAGCGGGAGAGCCGGGCGGCGGGAAGCAGCGCAGAGGGGACCCAGAGCAAGCAGCCGGCCAGCACGCAGGCGCCCGAGACGCTGGGACAGGCTGGGGGCTCCTCCCGGCCCCTCCCGCCCCGGGATCAGCACCTTAAAGATGTTATGTCGTCTCAGTAAATGGTGAGACGCTGGGGCCTGGACTCGATAAGAAACGTGCGACATAGGTGACACGGGGAGCCGTCCCCACCCAGACAGGAGGTCAGTTTGATTCCGGTCAGGGCACACGGCAGGTTGTGGGCTCCATCCCCGTGGGGCGTGCAGGGGGCAGCAGGCCAGTGCTTCTCTCTCATCATGGGTGTCTCTCCCTCTCCCTCCCTTCCTCCCGGAATCAACACTAACGTATGGGAAAGGCCCCCCGTCCGCTGACAGCCGGCCCAGCGGAGCGGGGAGGCAGCCATGAGCCAGGCCACGTGAGTGGGTGGGTGTGGGGTGAGCCCTGGGAAGTGACATGGTCCGCGGCAGGTGGTGGCAGAGCGGGGACACCTGTGGCCTCTCTTTTTGTTGCTCTGATTCTGGGGTTAGGGCTGTCGCCGGGCAGCCCCAAGGGTGGCCTCACGCAGACGGGCTGGGCCGGACGCCAGCTCCGGGAGAACCCGCTGGCGCGGGGGCGGGGGCAGGGGGCGGGGGGGGGGGGGGGTAGAGGGGGCGGGGGGGGGATGGGGGGGCAGGGGCGGTTTCTGCAGCAGGAGGATCTACGGGAAACCTCTCCCCCAGGCCTCGCAGGCACACGGTCCGAGGCGCCAGGGAGGCGAGGTCTCTGGGGCCCCAGGCCTTGGAGCTGAAGCTGCTAAAAATAGCTGGGGCCTTGCCCCTGAACCCCCTCCTCCAGGCCGCCCGGCAGGTGTGAGACAGGAATAGGCCGCGACCCCGGCACAGGCCTCCACCCGCGGGGATGAGCCGGACAGCGGAGGGTGGCCAGAGCCCATCTGCAGGGCAGTGAGGAAGGGCCGGCCGGGCACGGAGGGGGCGGGGGCGGGGGCAGCACGCCCAGCACAAGGGGCAGGCCCGGCAGCGCCTGGTTCTCGGCCGGAGCACGCTTCGGTCTCCGCGTGGCTGCAGGGCCGCTCCGGTGCCGCCGCCCGGCCACGCTCTGGGCCCCGCGACTCTGACCCCGCCGGGCGATGGGAACGGGTGCTGCTGGGCCTGGCAAGGGCTCCGGGGTCCACAGAGGGCCCGGCCCTGCGGCCGACAGCTCCAGGGCGGGGCGGGAGCAGGGGAAGGGGGCTATGAGCCAGGCCACGTGAGTGGGCGGGTGTGGGGTGACCCTGGGATCATGTGTGGGTGACATGATCCGAGGCTAAAAAGGTCCGGTCACCAAAATACAGCCGTGGTGCTGGCGTCGGGGGGGGGGGGCCGGTGCGCTCTTGGGCGTCGATATCATGAGTTCAAAATACCCCACCCCGTGAGGACGCCCGCCTGGCCGGACAGGGGCCACGGGGGGGCCTCCCACTCCTTTCTGTGAGCCGTGGAGCGGCAGGCTCCGGGGCCCGGGTCCGAGCACAGCAGCCCCGGACCTGGGACTGGGCGCTGCTGGGCAGCCTGGCTGTGGTCACTGGGGCCGCAGACTTGGGGGCGGAGCTGACGTGTGAGCACAGCCCAGCCTGTCCCATGGCGGCTGTCTGCCCCCCAGTGCCCACAGCCCTGGGCACCACTGGGGCCTGCATGGGGCACACAGCCCCGCGGGCCACAGGCGCCAGTCCCACGCTCAGCGTCCCCTCGCTCGGCCAGCAGTGTGGGCGCTCCCGGGCAGCGCGGGCGGAGACAGCTGGCCGTGGAGGAGGAGAGGGGGTGGGGGAGAGAGAGACGCACCCACTGCCCCGGGCCCTCCTTGCTCCCGCTCCCCTCACTCTGGCCGGCGGGCACCATCGCCGTGGGAGGGTGGTATTTAGAAACTCATGAGCCCCCCTCGCTCCGGCCTCCCGACAGCCGGCCGGGCTGGTGCAGCGGGCACCCTCGGTCCAGGGGGACTGTTGTCCCCACAGCCCACGCCTCTGCCCAGGCTGGACAGCGCTGGCCTCGCAAACAACCCTCTGCACCTTGGCGGCACTGCCCAAGGCCTCCTGAGGGACCCTGTGCTCCCCCAGACCCTGAGGGCCCAGGATGGTCAAGAGTCCCTTCCTCAGGGACCCCGGCTCCAGGTCACTGTCACCTGAGCCCTCCCTGCCCAGCTCAGAAGCCCTGACGGCCGTGGCGGGTGGAGCTGGCCCCTGCCCTGCAGGGGGTGCCCATCAGCCTCATGGGACCCCTGCTCGCCTTCTTGTCCTGCCCAGGTCTCCTGGCCGCCTCCCCACCCTTCACCCCCACCCACCCTGGCTCCCCACCCCCAGGACACAGGAGGGCACAGCAGGGCTGGCTCTACCACCTCAGAGCCTTCTTTTTTAAATGAACCCAGGCGGCTTGGCCAGCATGGCTCCGTGTTGAGTGCCAACCTATGAACCAGGAGGTCATGGTTTGATTCCCGGTCAGGGCACATGCCCACGTTGGGGTGTGCAGGGGGCATGATTCTCTCTCATTGCTGATGTTTCTCCCTCTCTCTCTTCCTTCCTCTCTGAATAAAAATATATCTTATAATAAAAAGCTAATACGCAAATCAACCAAACAGCGTAACGACCATTCGCTATGATGCACACTGACCACCAGGACGCTCAGCGCAGGAGCTGCCCCCTGGTGGTCAGTGCGCTCCCGCAGCGGGAGCTCCGCTCAGCCAGAAGCCCTGAGCAGGCTCACAGCAGCGCTCAGGATGCCTGGCTGCCAACAGTTGGACATCCATCCCCCCAAGGGCTCCCGGACTGTGAGAGGGCACAGGCCGGGCTGAGGAACCCCTCCCCGAGTGTATGAATTTTGTGCACTGGGCTTAAAAATAAATAAATCAGTGTTCTGCAGGCACTGGACCAGGCTGAGCCAGGGGCCGAGCGCCTGCTTTACTGGGGCTGATGCAAGAGCCACAGCACCACCAGGGGTCTCCTTGCCCACTGCCAGGGGCTCCAAACCTTCCCCAGAGCAGCCTTGACCCATCCTCAGGACTCGCAGAGCAGGTGTGACCCGGGGCGGGTGTAACCTTGCCCTGTTCCCAGGAGGAGGGGAGGTCCAGAGGAAGGCTGCAGGGAAGCGCCTGGAGGGGCCGGGGCCGGGGCAGCTGGATGGGGCAGGGCGAGAGGAGCAGCTGAGCCTCCAGGGCCCTCCTCACCCTGGGACCTCCCAGCGCCGATGTCCTCTGGGAGTGGACCGAGGCCAGGACAGGGCTTTGCTCCCAGACTTCTCTGGGGCCGAGCTGGAGAGCACAGGGAGCCCCTTCCCCGGCCAAGTGCCGGATCTCCCTAAAATGGCTTCTTGGGGACTTTGCACCCCAAGCCTACCAGAAGATCCTGGGCACAGACAGGCCCTAAACATCACGGAACTCCCCTCCCCACAGCCCCACGTGCACAGGGCACCTCCACAGCTGCTTCTGGCAGTTTCTCCACATCCTCACCGCCTTGATGTTTTTTAAACACAGGGTCTCCATGGGGATGTGGAGAAAAGGGAACCCTCGCACTGTTGGGAACACAGATTGGGGTAGCCACGGTGGACAGCAGTACAGAGGTTCCTCAAAAACTTAAAAATGCCCCATCCAGGCCGCTCAGTTGGTTAGAGCGTCGTCCTGGTGTGCCAAGGTTGTGTGCGGGTTTGATTCCTGGTGGGGAACACACAGAAGCAACCAGTGAATGCGTACATAAGTGGGACAGCAAATTGATGTTTCCCTCTCTAAAAAAATTAAAAATGGAACTGTCTTATGACCTGGTGATTCCACTTCTGGGTACTTATCTGAAAAAAACCCAACACACTAATTTGAAAAGATAGATGAACCCCCATGTTCACTGACATGTTATTTACAAGAACCAAGCTATGGGAGCAACCCAAGTGCTCAACAATAGCCAAGTGGACAAAGTACACACACACGATGGAACATTAGCCACAAACAGAACAAAATCTTCCCATTTGTGACAGCTTGGGTGGACCAGGAGAGTATTGTGCTAAGTGAAATAAGTCATCCAGAGAAAAACAAATACCACATGATTTTACTTCTGTGTGGGATCTAAAGCGCAAAACAAACAGACTCACAGATACGAAGAATAAACTGATGGTTGCCAGATGGCAGGGGTATTAGAGGACTGGGTGAAAAGGTGAAGGGATTGAGAAGTACAAATTGGTGGTTGTAAAATAGTCATGGGATGTAAAGTACAGGATAGTCAATTAAATTGTAACTAGAGCCTGGTGCACGAATTCATGCACCAGTGGGGTCCCTCAGCCTGGCCTGTGGGATCAGGCCAAAACCAACTCTCTGACATCCCCCGAGGGGTCCCAGATTGCGAGAGGGCAGTTTTCGGTCTGCACCCTGGAATCAGTCTCCCTCCTCTCTGGTTCCAGGTGCATCACCCGAGAACCACAGCTGCCAAGTCACCACAGCTTGGCAGCTCCTGCATTGAGTGTCTGCTCCCTGGTAGTCATCGCGTGTCAAAGCTACCAGTCAGATGGTTCAACAGTCAGATGGTCTCTTAGGCTTTTATACAGAGGGAAATGGAATGTCAAACAATTAAAAAGAAAAAACCTTCTTCGGTGACATGAGTGGTTTCTGTCCTCTGTCTACATCTTGGAGACCTATCTAGTCTTTGATCCACACGCTTACCACTTGCATTGCCGTCCATCCAGCCGTCCATCTTTGATGCCAGCGAGAGCCACCCCTTCAACATCACCAACTCACTTTTACATTTCTCAGAATGAAGTTGTGCAGAAAAATTCTCTCAATTTTTGCTTATAGAAAATGTCTTTCCTTGGCCGTCATTGTGAAGATTTTGCTGGATGAAGAGTTCTTATTTGGCAGTTTTTAATTTTAGCATTTTGATGTTCCAGAATTTTCTATCCTCTATTGTTTCTGCTGCAGTTAATCGTGTCATCGTCCCTCTGTGCAACCCGTTTTTCTCTCACTTCCAAGATTTTTCAAGATTTTCTCATTCCCATTGGCGTAGAGGGGTCAGCTATGGTGATCCTTGAACTGGTTTCCATGTTTTCATCCTGCTTCAGGCTCACTGAGAATCTTGGATCTAGAATGAATATGGCTCACAGATGTGGGTGGTTTCTGCCATTTTATCTTCAGGTGTGTGTCCCGTCCCTTTCCCCATTTCCTCTCCTCTGAGACAATTACATGTGTGCTGGCTGCTTCATATGGTCTCACATAGCTCTGAGGCCCTGTTCACTCTTCCTCTTTGTTCTCTCCATTTATTGCGCTATCCTGAAGTTAACCAATTCTTCTGCCACCCCTAATCTGCTATTCAAACCATCTAAAAACACAGAGAGATAAACAAGATGTCAGCAGCAGTAAACACCTGAAACTGCTGCCTCGCACAACCACTTCAAAACTACAACTAAAAGACAGAATGGACGTCATGCAGAACACAGGAAGGCTGGCAGAGGGGAAATTCTAAACTACAAGGGGAGAGAAAAGCACACGGAGACTCAGGAGCTGTGGAAGAAAAGGCAGAGGTACTGAGGCTCGCGTGGACAGGGCTGGCCCGAGTACGAGGTTGTCTTTTTCAATCCAGAGGGAGGCACAACCTTTCGACTGCTCTCAACTCCAGTTCCAGGCAAGACTCTGGGGACCCAAACTCATATGGGGGGAAATTGGACTGTCTGGCTTCGGGCGGAACTCGAAGGCAGCTTTCTCTCAGAAGTGCTTGCAGAGATCACCGAGGGACACGAGACCCGGGGTCCTCTTAGGGCAGGGCTGTCAGCCATTGCTGTTTGCTCTGCCCTGTTAATTCCCTGAGACCCTGCCCACCCAATTTACAACCCCAAGCTGTGTGCAGGGGCTTTTACATATGAATGGCCTGGCCTTTTGCAGCCTAAACTTACCTAACAAACTGCAGCTGGGTCAGAGAGCCCAGAGCCTCCAAAAGCCTGCATTGCTTCAGAGCTGGGCCTCATCTGGGCATCTCCAAACCCCAAACAAAGAAGAAGAATCGGCACATCTCTCCGTAGGCCCCGCTGGGTGGCCTCAGGCAGAGCTAAATTTGCACCTCCTTGGATCTCCCAGTGGTCAGAGTGGGACCATCCAGATTGCAACTCCTCAGATCCATAAGGGACACTCTCAGGGGGCAGACTCAGTGAGCACCAAAGCCCCACTGAAGCAAGTTCTGCCCCATAAGGGTGTCTCCAGCACAGAAGTTCTTCCATCATAGACACAACTGATTCTCATAGCTAATTGGCCTGGAGGTCAATTCCCCCCAGTGATACCAACAACAATCAAGGCTTAACTACAACAAGACTGTGCACACAGCCCACAAGGGATGCACCAAGAGTGTCCACCTCAGGTAACTGGGGAGGATGAGCCACTGGGACCTATGGGAAACCTAACACTCCAAATCACTCTATCAACACAGGAAACAGCCATAATGTGGAGACAAAGAAACAGATCACAAATGACAGAAATGGAGGAAAGCAAACTACTGGATTTGAAAAAATAATGACAGAAAACTTCCTCCACTTGCTGAAAGAAATAGACTTACATGTCCAGGAAGCGCACAGAACCCCAAGCAAAAGGAATTAAAAGAGGACCACACCAAGACACTTCATAATTAAAATGCCAAGGGCAAAAGACAAAGAATATTAAAAGCAGCAAGAGACAAACAGTTACCTACAAGGGAGTGCCCATATGACTGTCAGCAGATTTCTCAACAGAAACGATGCAGGCCAGGCGGAGGGAGTGGCAAGAAATATTCAAAGTGATGAACAGCAAGAACTTACAACCAAGATTACTCTACTCAGCAAAGCTATCACTCAGGATTGAAGGTTAGATAACGAGCTTCACAGATAAGAAAGATAAAGGAATTCATCACCGACTAACCAATATTATAGGAAATGCTGAAAGGTATTCTTTAAGAAGAGGAAGAAGAAAAAGATAAAGTTAAAAATTATGAATAACAAATACATATCTATCAAAATCTAAAAATCAAGTGAATAAAAAATCTGAAGTGAATCTAAAAATCAAGTGAAAAACCTGAACGAAAAAATCTAAAAACGCATTTTTCATTTTAGTTTTCATACTGTTCAGCTCTAGAAATTGCATTTAACAACTTTTTAAAAATCTCTTGGTCTTCCTGATCTGTTCACTTATTAAAATAATTATCCCTTGATTATTGATACATATTTGTAGTATAATTTGAAGTGATTGCTAAGTTCAGCACCATGGTCCACTTGGTGACAATTTCTGTTTTTCCTGATCCTACATTTTTCTGATTCTTTGCATGTTTTGGTTGAAAAGCAGACATTGTAGTGATTCTGGATCCTGCTGGGTGCTCATGATGATCACTTTGTTATTGTTTTGGAGCGCAGGCAGCTGGCTCGTATTCACACTACAAATTCCATCTTACCCCACCCACAGTTGCAACAGCTGAATTTGCTCAGTCCCTTCGGCTTTCCAGCAGCAGCTTCGTCACCAGCTTTCCTGGGGCGGGGTGTACGCCCCTCTGCCTGTATAGTTGGGCAGTCAGTCAAGGATTTCAGTAGTTTTTTTTAATACATTTTTATAGATTTCAGAGAGGGAGAGGGAGATAGAAACATCAATGATGGCCCTAGCCAATCTGGCTCAGTGGATAGAGCATCGGCCTGCAGACTGAAGGGTCCCAGGGTCGATTCCTCGTACCCAGGCAGGTACCTTGGTTGCAGGCTCCTCCTGGGCCCGGGCCCTGGTTGGGCGCATACAGGAGGCAACCAATCAACGTGTTTCTCTCACATCATATTTCTGTCTTTCCCTCTAAAAATCAATGGAACAGTATCCTCTGGTGAGGATTAAAAAAAAGTCAGCCATGATGGAGAACCACTGATGGCTGCCCCCTGCACGAGGCGCCCCCCCCCCCCCCCCTCCGGAGATGGAGCCTGCAGCCAGGCCCGGGCCCTGACCCGGAATTAAACTGTGACCTGGTGGTTCACAGGTCAGCGCTCCACCCGAGCCAGGCCGGGGGGCGGTTCCGGGAGTTGGCGGTCCGGTCACTCCCTGTGTGGGTCCCTCGCTTCTCAGACTCCCTTTAGGTCCGGGCAGACCGCGGGCCGCAAACCCGGGAGTAAGGGCACCCACCCCTCGTGCAGTTGAAACTCCACATACAAGTTTTTTGGGTCCTTTTTTCTTTTAAAAAATGTTTTATTTTTTAGAAGGAGAGAAAGGAGAAACAGCAATGAGAGAGAAACATTGATCGGCTGCCTCCTGCACGCCCCCTGCTGGTTTAAGCCTGCAACCCGGGTACGTGCCCCAACCAGGAATCGAACCACCACGGCTTGGTCCATAGGTCGATGCCCAACCACTGAGCCACACGGTCCGGGCAGGCCGGCTCTCCAGCACACGCCCGCACCAGAGGGATGGAGACAGGAAGCCACGAACAACCGTGGGCGCGGCCACGCCCTGTGTCCCCACGGCCCTGACAGCTCACACGTGCTGCCTGGCGGGGCCTCCCGGACGCAGCCTGTGGGACGGGACCAGGCCCTGGCTCAGCGGACAGACCTTGCAGTGGCCTGGCCTCGGCCGTGGCCAGGGGAGCCCCGCAGAGCAGGTGGGAGGGCCTGCCCTGGGGGTCCCCTCGGCTCAGCACCGCAGTGTGATCCCAGCCGGGAGGTCCCCGCTGGGAAAGGAGGAGGTTCTGGGAGACAGAGGCTGGACAGCGGGTCCCCAGCCCCACAGCTGTCCACCCTCAGACCCTCAGGGCCAAGGCGGGGGGCGGGGGTACGGCTCTGGCGGAGACGGGGTGCAGAAAACTGTTTCCTGTTTTATCACTTCAATGGCTTGAAAATTTTTATTTAACTTTAGCAGATATTGGGAATAGAAAAACGAACTCTGCAGAATGTCACAGATAAATTTTTCCGGTCCCCACGAACACACGTTCTCCAATGGCTGAGGACAGTCACGTGTGAGTGCTGGCGTGGGGACGGGCAGAGAGTAAAGTGTCACTCCCACAGCACCGGCCAGCCTTCCCTCTGGAGCCCCCGGGGGACTGCGTCACCCGGCAAGATACACAGCATCTCCGTCATCGCCTCAGCCTCAGCCTCACACCTCTCTTAAAATCCCGTTTTCAGCAACCACGAAGCACGCGGAGCTGAGCCGGCGGGCGTCCGCCCGGGAGGGCGCAGTCGGCCTCGCGGGGTGTGCTTTGTCGCTGGGAACGGCGGCCAGGCGCAGGGGCGCCCGCTGCGGGGCGCGGGCCTGGTGGGAGCAGCGAGCTTCCCGTGTCGGCTGGAGGCGAAGCTGCACCCGAATCAAAGCTGGAGTCCGGGCTTTAGGCCTGAGGGTGGGGGTGGGGCAGCCGGCAGCAGACAGTGGGGTGGGGAGAAGTGGGGGCTCTGCCCTCTCCGAGGAAAGCGGGGACCACCTTCCCAACCCCCAGACCCCCCGGGCCCTGCACTCTGCCCAGGCCGGTGCAGGGAGCCGGTGTGGACCGACTCCGCCCGAGGCCCAGGCCGGCTGCCCCCCGTTTCCTCCAAAACCGAGTGCACCCCCGCCCCACGAGTGCCAGACAACGGGTCTGGACAGGCCTTCCAGTCCGGCGTGTCCGGAGCGGGTGGGGGGGGGTGACCCTGTCCTGCGGGGAACGGGGAACGAGGAGCCGTGCTTGCTGTGGACGGACAGACTCCCTGCGGGAAGACACAGCGGAGGAACCTCCCGGCAGAGGCGTGGGGATTACACCAGCAGTGGAGGCGCCGGAATTACCGCCCCCGGTGTCAGTCATGGTGGAGAACCACTGATGGCTGCCCCTGCACACCCCCCCCCCCCCCCCCCCCCCCCAGATGGAGCCTGCAGCCAGCCCGTGCCCTGACCCGGAATTAATGGTTCACAGGTATTCACCCCGGGGCGAAACTGGTATCCATAGTAAATTCCATGTTTTGAAATTTGGGGGGAAGAGAAGGGAACTGTTAGGTGTTTCAAAGACCAACCTTTCGGCTCGTGGCGATAACACCCGAGTCCGCACGCGAAGTGCCGGAGCCGGCCGCGGGCCCATCAGGCTCCCCCGCGGGCGGGGGGGGGGGGGGGGGGGGGCTGGACACAGAGCTGGCGGGATGGGGAGCGAGAGGCCCGGGACCGGCAAAGCCTAGCGACGGCCCAGCCGGCGGGGCAGCGACGGCTTCCCCGGGCGGTCGGCTTCCCCGGGCGGTCGGCTTCCCCGGGCGGTGGCTCTGCGGGGCCGGGCTGCCGCTGTGCTCCCAGCGGGACCGGAGGGTGGAGGCACAGAAGCCTTCAAGACCCGCGAGGCGGCGGTGGCGCCAGGCTGTGCCCGTGCTCCGTCGGCAGAGACCCTGGAACAGCCGCAGGCCCGCCTCCGGGACACGGCTGGGCGACGCCCCTCAGCCAGAGGGCAGGCGCACGCCCAGCGCGGCGCGGCCTCGTGAGGCTGCCGGCAGCCACTCAGGACGGGCCGCTGTCCGCTGCCGCGTGCAGGTTGAGGGCCGTTTTATAAATTTGGGATTCAGGAGTGAACATAAATAAAAAACGCATTTAAAACAGAACAAACGGGTCTGGCCAGGCACGCACCGGCGGCCGGTTTTCGGTGCCGGCTCACCCAGTGCGCGTGACGTTCAGAAAGACAACGGGGTAGCTGGAATTTAAAGTGACAACGAGCTCACCGACGGGCGTGTGACACGTGAGGAACCTACACACGCAGGAAGCTGCTTGCTTTGTCCCGCAGTCAGGCTGAAAACCAACTACGTTTTCACACGGGTTTTCTAATCAGAGGTTTGTGAGCGTCGGAGGGTCTTACAGGTTAAAGACGATCCCCGGACCGGCGCCTGCGAGCCGCTCCGAGGAGCCGCCGAGCCCCGGCCGCGCCCGGACCGGGAGCCGCTGCCGCGGAACTATGGCCGTTTCCAGCCGGCCGGCGCGACATTCAAGTAACAAGGTGTTTCCATGGAGAAGCGAGAAAAACTTTACCTAACACTTTACACAGCTACATAAAGTTAAATAAAACAAACTTTTAATGCATATGCAATACAATTTATATCTTTTAGGATTCCTAAACTAAAACTATCATTTGTTTGGATGGTACTATATTTTGCACAATAACTTATACTTAGGAGAAATCTTCCACAAAAATAGATATAATATGACATTCACATTGATACTCTTTAAGAAGACAAAGCTGAGGGGACTCGGTCCCTGCCCCCGCACCGCGCACGCCTGTGCACCGAAGTCTGATATGTTTAAAAGGGTCTTCCCGTCGGTCAGACCAGTCACTCGCTTTCAGCAAAGTGGTTTCTTGCGTTCACATCATTGCAGACAGTGAGGACAGCTGAGGACACAGTGCTATCAGGTGGGGAACCGGGGAGCAGCCAGCGGCCAGGCCAAGGCGCCCCCTTCCTCTGTCTTCCTTTTCCCGGGAGACAGAGCCCACGTCAGCTGCTGCGCCGGCGGGAAGAGCAGCGTGGCGGCGCCGAAGCCAGAAAGACCAGCAAGCACGCGGTGCCGACCGGCAGACGGCTGGCCTCGCCTCGCCGCAGGACGGCCCCCCGCGCCCATGGCCAGGGGGACGGTTCCCGAGGAACAGCCGGCCGAGGGGAGGACGACCTGCAGGCGGAGGGAGAGCCCCTGCTGACTCGGGGAGGAGGAGGGCGGGAGGCGGGAGGCCTCGAGAGCAAGGAGCCCAAAGCCCCTGCCCAGGCCGCGTCCCGGCGGCGAAGAGCAGACGTGAGGGCGCCCCACGTCCCGCACCTGCAATCACACAGGCTCGCGACGCAGAGGCCGAGCGCGGCGGTTCCTGGTGTCCTCTCGGTCCCTGGCCGGCAGGCGCCCTCGCTGCGGACTCGGTGCAGGGACAGCGGAGCGAGCTCAGCAGGTCCCATCTTACTGCCCCTCTGAAGGACCTTGGTCCGATCCATTAAACCAAAGGTCCGATTCCAAACGAGCTATGATTCTAGCTGACCCTCTTCCTAGAATCAGCTGACTTTAAAAAAGGCAAGGTGCTTGAGTCAAAACACATCCGATTTTAATTGCATATTTTAAATTCTTAAGAATTGCTTATGCGCCTTAAAGCCTCGCACTTCTTTCTTTTTTGGTATGGAAGGCAGGGAAGTGTTCAATGATGGGAGAACGACCCAGAAGGCTCCTGCAGCGGGTCCGGCGCGGGCTGTGGGGAGGGCGGCCAGGCTCACCCAGCCCACAACCGCTCCGGTCAGCTGAGAGCAGAAGCGGCTCTGGCCATGTCTAGAAAGTTCCACTTGCTCCGTCCGACCAGGCAGCGCACACCCTGCGGGCTGTCCGCTCTCATGGGGCTCCCCAGCACCAGCCACCTGCTCCCGCCTCGCTCTGCTACGCGGTGGGATGGGAGAGGGCGGGGCCTGAGGTCACGGGGTGTGGAGTGAGGGAGCCAGGCTGCCTGGAGGGAACCATGTGCGCTCCAGAAACCCCCGGCTACTCTGTTCCTGGGCTGCCGGACGTGCCTGCTCCTCAGGCGGCGGGCGGCTCTCCACACGGGGTGTCATCTTTGGCAAGCGATGGGCGCAGGAGCTGCGACACGGAAGCAGACAGGACAGCGAGGCCGCAAGAAGGCACCGAGGCCCCGTGGGAAGCACCAGCGCAGGGGGCGGACCCCATCTCTTGGAGTTGGTTTGGGGGAGCGGCACCCATCCTGGGGGTGCCATGCTGAGAGCTGAAGGCAGAGGGTACAGTCCACGTTCCTTTTAAGTTACGTGTCCACAGAGAGCTGCTGCGGCCGGCGGGGCCGGCGGGAAGGCGGGGGCGGGCCGGCTGCTCAACCATCGCCGGCCGCTTCCGGAAGCAGGACCGCATCGGGGCGTTTGGCACGAGGAAGGTCACCGCGTAGTCTGCCCACGGCGATATCCAGAAACATGATCTCTTAGGTGGGGTCCTCCGAACCGAACCAGAGAACCCTCTAGAAGCCAACAGGTCCAGTTGCGGAGAATGACATGATGCACGAAGGAGCGGTCCAGGCCGTGCAGGAAGAGGCGGGCCTTCCAGCGGCCACCTGCTCCGAAGCTGCGGGCGGGCGGACGGGCGGGCGGGCGGGCGGACGGCGGGAGAGCTGCCAGGGGCCGGAGCTCTGCCCGGGGAGGCGGCCCAGGGCCAGGGCGCCGTGCAGCCGCCAGATGCCGGCGCGTAGACCAAGCGTGGGGTGCACGGAGCTCTCCGGCTAGTGGCGCCGACGTGGAGGAACGAGCAAAGAATTAAGGCAGATGCAGCGCAGGACCGGAAGTGTCGCCATTTTTGGTAATAGCTGCTTGTCCACAGATGTGAGCAGATGATGCCTTGTCATACCTGACATCGGGTGACACAGACGCCCATCCCAAGTGTGGGAAGCTGTCCGAGTTTCTCAGGAGGCAGACGCGTATCTGACGTCAAGAACAGAAGCAACCTGAGGAGAGGAGAGCAGAGCATCAGCCCGGCCGGCGGTGGCTGAGGCTGACCTTTGAACCAGGAGGTCTCGGTTAAGTTCCTGGTCCGGGCACCTGCCCGAGTTGTAGGCTCCATCCCCAATGGGAGGGCTGCTGGAGGCAGCTGATCGCGATTCTCTGGTCATTGCTAGTTCTGTCCCTCCCTCTCCCTTCCTCTCTGAAATAAACTAAAAAATTTTTTTATAAAAGAAGAGCAGGAAATGATGTAAATAGTCTGTTCTGACATCCTGCATGGCGAGAGGTGGGCCTGCTGCCCGCCCTGTGCCCAGCGGGCACACAGCTCCTGAGGCGGCCCAGGAGGGGGCTGCACAGCGTGGCCTGCAGCCAGGTGCCCGGCTCCGAGCCCGCTCTGCCCCTTCCCAGGTGTCTCCTGGCAGAGTCCGGTCATGGGGCCCGGCACCAAGACAAGAACCCGGCCAGGGAGTGAGCGTGCTCGGCGAGGGCAGCGCGGCTGGAGGCTGCTGGGCTCCTGAGGGGACACAGGACACCGGAGGCCCCGGTGCTGGCAGCCCCTCATTCACAGCTGCCACGGCGCTCCTCCACTCTCCGCCCTGTCTTCCCGCTGGACGCCCACCCCAAGGCCCAGCCTAACGGTCCCTTGTGGGTTGCCAGGAAACAATGGCTCCGCATCCAGAAGCTGCACATTCAGGGGCGCTCAGGTCCCGGGAGGGCTGGGCATCCATCGAGAGTCTTCTCCGTACGCCACAGAGCCCTGCACTCACTTCAAGGGAGCTCCTCCTTCCCCACCTCCGCCCCACTGCGCGCTCTGCCCGACACCCAGCCCCACGCCCACTGCTGGCTCCTCGGCGAGCCTGGATCTCGGCAGCCCAGACCCCAGGCTCCCCGACACGGAAGCACTCTCTCCGGCACACTCGGTGTCCTGCCCCGGAAGCACTCTCCCCTGCCCTCGGTGTCCTGCCCCGGAGGCCTCACCGCTGAGCCCGAGCGGAGGCCGGGCCTTTAGGACACTGTGTTGCTAAAGGGAAACTGGCCCGGGGCGAAGTCACGGCCAAAGACGAAGGAAGAGGCCTCGTGAGGCTCTGATGCTGCTGCGAGCCAGGGCCCGTGCACCGGCCACACTTCCTCCGGCTCTCAGGTGGGGTCACTCTACCCAGCGGCCCGGGTCAGGGCGCTGCCGACAGGCCGGACACTCACTCCGGACGGGGGGAGGGGTGTCTCGGACTGTTCCGGCTTTGGTGCCGGGCACCCCCAGGCTGCGGGAGGCTTTGGGGGGCCTTTCCTGGTGCAGCCACACCACCCGGGAAGTGACCAGCTCAGGGAACAACGCCCACGAGGAGGTGGCGGAGATGGCGATGCCCGGGCCCTGTGCTGAGGACGGAGGGCACACGTCCGCCAGGCAGCCAGGCCGCGGTGGGAACTGGAATAAGCCTGGCCCAGCAGCAGGGAGGGATGGGGGTCCCTGCGGCCTCAGGAGCCCCTGCCTGACCACCAGCCTGACCGTCCCACCAGCCGCTGCAGAACGGCCGGGGCTGCAGAACCGTCCCGGCCGGGCAGAGCGCACAGCGGTCTGCGAGGCGCAGGAGGCGGCAGCACCGGGTACCGGCTGCGCTCCGCGGACACGGGACACGGGACACGGGCACTTGCCGCTCGCCCTCCCAGCAGAGCGCTCCCCACGCTGAAGAGACGGTGGGGAAGCAGGTGCCAGGAGGGGTGTACCCAGGAATTCCAATGCAGCAGCACCCAGGACGAGCTCACGCAGATCCTGGCATCTCGGGCTGAGGGCCCCACGGACCACGGAGGCCGGGCCCCGCCCTCGGGCGTGCGGGCGGGCGGGCGGCGGGAAGGGCTCACCTCCTCCTCCTCCTCGGGCACCTTGATGGCGCTCTCGGGGGACCTGACGGGCTTCTGGCCGCCGGGCCCGTTGGCCTCCTCTCGCCCGTGCTCCGCCTCCCACTCCTGCAAGACCTCGTCTATGTTGAAGCGGCGTCGGTAGTTGACAAAGAAGTTTTTCACCTGCACCACCGACTTGTTCCCGATCACGTCCGAGATGGCCTGGAAGTCCCGGCCGTACTTCCTGATGGCTGAAGGGAACGCCGGTCACAGGAGCCGATGGAGCCCGCCGGGCCGCCTGTGTCCGTAAGGAGACCTCCGGGCTCACCGGCCACCCAGTCCCAGACCGAGGGGCGGCCCGGGCACCCCCCCGCCGGCTCACCAGGGACAGGGCGGCCCGGCCACCCCCCCACTGGCTCACCAGAGACAGGGCGGTCTGGCCACCCCCCCACTGGCTCACCAGGGACAGGGCGGCCCGGCCACCCCCCCACTGGCTCACCAGGGACAGGGCGGCCTGGCCACCCCCCCACTGGCTCACCAGGGACAGGGCGGCCTGGCCACCCCCCCACTGGCTCACCAGGGACAGGGCGGCCTGGCCACCCCCCCGCCGGCTCACCAGAGACAGGGCGGCCCGGCCACCCCCCCACTGGCTCACCAGGGACAGGGCGGCCCGGCCACCCCCCCACTGGCTCACCAGGGACAGGGCGGCCCGGCCACCCCCCCACTGGCTCACCAGGGACAGGGCGGCCCGGCCACCCCCCCACTGGCTCACCAGAGACAGGGCGGTCTGGCCACCCCCCCACTGGCTCACCAGGGACAGGGCGGCCCGGCCACCCCCCCACTGGCTCACCAGGGACAGGGCGGCCCGGCCACCCCCCCAATGGCTCACCAGGGACGGGGTGGCCCGGCCAGCAGACAGCCCGTGAACACACCCCCGAAGTGACTGAGGGCACGGACACTGAGCACCCATCCTCTCAGGGCCCAGGACTGCAAAGCCCCGACCTCACACCCTGACCCTCCGTCTGCTAACGAGCTCCTCACACTGACGCTGACGCTGACGCGGCCGTGCCCGCTCCGAGTCTGGGAGCCAGCTGGCGGTGATGTGGCTGAAAGAGACTCCACGGCAGGGCCTGGCCCGGAGTCTGCTTCCCCGAGAGCGCACTGGGCAGGGGCGTGGGGGCGGCCCCCGGCTCTCCGGAGGGCTCTCTGCGGGGGCGCCGTACAAACCTTGCACGGCGAGCAGCTGCTCCTCTGTGGTCCAGCGCGCGTTGCACTTCTGAATGACCTGGACACCAACGAGTCCCGTTAGCCGCCACCCACCCTCGAGCCGGCCCGTCTCAGGCAGGGCCTCACACTGTCCCCAAGAGGGTGAGGGGTGCGACTGGGACAGCGGGGGCCGTGGCCCTCCGGCCGTCACCCCGGCAGGACCTCTGTGGCCCCAACAGGCCTACCTCGGGGAGGCGGTAGGGCTCGATCCCCCCGTCGAGTTTCTCTTTGAGAGCGCTGTTGGTCTGTTTAATGTTCTGGATCTACGAGAAAGACTGTTGTTTCACAACAGAAAAGCTCTGAAGGAGGGCGGGCTGGTCCTCGGGGAAGTGGGCGGGGCTCCGCAGGAAGTGACTGACAGCAGGTGAGGATGGAGCAGAGCCAGAACAGGGAGCGCCTGGGCGGGGGGGGGGGGGGGGGGGCGGCTCCGCGCTCCGGGCTTGGGGAAGATTCTGAAGTCCCCCCCCCCCCCCCCCCCGCCGCTCCTCTGAACCAATAACATGCCTCTTAAAAGCATTTCCTTCATTGTTTAAGCTGCTCTGATCCCGTTTCCTGTCATTTCCAGGCAAACGGTTCCGACAGGACCCGACAGGGGCCTCCAGGGCTGCCTTCGAGTCAAAAAGCCCTGCTCTCCGCCTGCTCTCCGCCCACTGCCCGCCACACCAGCAGCTGCGGGCAGAGGGGGTGCAGCCGCAGGGGGGCAGTGAGGCTCCGCAGAGGAAGCGCAGATGCTCCGGGGAGGCAACAGCCCGATCCCACAGCCGATCGGGGCGAGCACTTCCCATGCAAGCAGAGCCCCCATGTCCTGCACTGCAGCCCTCCGCACCTGGAGGGGGCAGCGGGACTGACCTCTCTGAAAAGGGGCCGGGAGGCCGAGTGGTTCCAGAGATTAGAGTGCAGCTGCGGCAGCTGCCAGCATTGGGCTCTACACATCCCATGAAAACTGAATTTGCTACAAATAAAAGAACCCTTTAAAATGACTAACACTGCCACAACTGGTTTGGCTCGGTAGTAGAGCATCAGCCTGCAGACTGAGGGGTCGCGGGTTCGATTCCGGTCAGGGGCATGTACCTTGGTTGCAGGCACATCCCCAGTAGGGGGTGTGTAGGAGGCAGCTGATTGATATTTCTCTCATCGATATTTCTAGCTCTCTATCCCTCTCCCTTCCTCTCTGTAAAAAAATCAATAAAATATATTAAAAAAAATAAAAATAAAATGACTATAACACTGAAGTAAATGTTTTCATTTTATAAGCCTATATTTTACAGTATGCACATTTCACATAATAACACCCCAGAATTTATCTAGGGCAGGGGCCAAATGCCATTGCCGTAAGGAGCCGGAGTGCAGCTCAGTTTTTGTGGGCTATACATTGCCTCGAATACTCAACTTCTGCAGTCCTAGCATGCAAAACCACTAAAATTTGAATTTCACATAATTTTCATGTCACAAAACAACATTCTTTTTTTCCTTCATTGACCAAAAATAGGCAGAAAGCCAGATTTAGCCCTGGGGGCATAGTTTGGTATCTTTGCTCTAAGCCTGGGTCCCAGGTGTGGGGCAAGGCAGAGGCAGTTAGGGGCAATCAGGCAAGCAGGGGAGCACTTAGGGGCAGGGGTGATCAGTCAGGCAGGCCACGAGCAGTTAGAAGCCAGTGTTCCTAGCTTGCAAGAGGGATGTCCGACTGCCAACAGTCACACATCCCCGAGGGGGTCTCTGATTGGAGCGGGTGCAGGCTGGGCTGAGGGAACCCTCCTCCGTGCATGAATTTCGTGCACCGGGCCACTAGTCTATGTATATAAAAACCTAATACGTCAAGGGCCCCCTCGGGAGTGTGACCTGGAGTCTGATGGCTCGCTATGCCGTGTGCTGCCCACTAGAGGGCGGTGTGGAAAGGAAGGCCCGGCCAGGAGCCGGGAGGCCCCGAACAGCCTGAGAGGCAGACAGGCCCGGACCCAATCTATGCCTGCTTCTGTGCCTTTCCTTTTCCTGTAAGACCCAAACGCATCCAGTCACTGGTGGGTCTGAAGTCAGAACAGCAGCCAGGCCCTGGAGAAGGCGGGTGAGCAAGAGGCACGGTGGAGCGGGCGGCGCTGCGCTTGGGGTGACAGTGACCGAGGGGCACAGTGGGGCTCCGAGAGGCC
Source organism: Antrozous pallidus (assembly GCA_027563665.1). Lineage (NCBI taxonomy): Eukaryota > Metazoa > Chordata > Mammalia > Chiroptera > Vespertilionidae > Antrozous > Antrozous pallidus. The sequence continues at coordinate 111,765,095 of CM050515.1, read as the reverse complement.
GGCCGGGCGTGCTCGCCGTGTGGAGACCAGGAGCACACGGACGGCACTGAACGCACACACTGCACTTCGCCTTCCAAGCGAGCGGAGGCAGCGGCAGCGAGCAGTGCTAGCTCTCCTGCCCGGTCCGAGGTGCCCGCTGGAGACGGGTGGGAGACGGTCGCGGTGTGAACAGGGGACCCCAGGCCCGTCAGCCCCGTACCTGGCGCTTGATGGAGACCAGCTCCATGTCCAGCTGGCGCAGCACCGTGGCGGCCGCGGTGGCGTTGGCAGACACGGCCTCCACGTCTTCCTGGGAGAGAAACATGCCTTTCGGAGGTTTCCTTTTGGCTCGGTTCTTGGCCTGGGTGCCGTGCTTCTCCTTCTTGATCTGCGGGACGGTCTCGGTGGGGGGCGCCTGCACAGCACACAGATTGGGTGACCGTGACTAAAATTTAAACGCCAAGCGGACAGTAAACGCTATTTCCTTGCCGCGGCTCCAGACGGGCTATGACAAACACCGGCTGCATGGGCACCGCACCCCCCGCCCTCACGGGAGGCAGGCAGACGCTGGCTGCACCCTCACTCTTACTCAGAGGCTGACAGCAGCGCCTCAGCGCCCTGCACTGACGGGAGGGCCCCTGCGCTGCCCCAGAGGGTGGGGCTGCTTGTCTTCACAGCCCCACCGTGCACAGGGCAGGAGGGAGGGAGGGAGGGAGAGGGAGGGAGGGAAAGGAGAAAGGGAAGGAAAAGAGAAAGGGAGGGAGGGCCGTTGGTTCAGCACATGTATAAAGACCCATTTAAATTCTTTAATCTTTATACAAGTTTAAAAATATACAACTTTCAATATGAAACTGTGACTTCTCACACTTATGGGGGGGGCGGGCGGGGATGACACTTAGCTTTTAGGGCAACTATGCCCTAAAATCTCCTTCAAGAACTATAAGCTGTTACTTAAACGCACGGCTGCTGCTAATTTTGTAAGTACTTTCTCTCCGAATCCAAAACCTGCAGACACGGAGGCCGTGGAGCGGTGGCCAGGAGAGCACACTGTCTCCCTGACCACCCTGAGAGCAGTGCATGTGCTCTGCCGACAAACTGAAATCCCTCCGTGTGTGAGACCGAGCAGACTGGTCATGGCAGTGAGTCCCCGGCGCCAGCAGAGGCCCATGATGCCGCATGACACTCTAGTGTGCAAAGTACGATTTAAGCATTTTTTCTTTTTGAGAAATTGAGCTATATAAGAATTACAGAAATTAATATAAAATCAACCTTTTCCACTTAAAATGTTCCATTAAAGAACCTAATCGTGCAACAAAACAAAGCTTACGAACATCCCACGTCCAATTTGGTGTCTCAGCCAGCCTTATCCGCACTAAGCCTTACAGCAATCTTGTCTGGCCCATGAGTCGCCGACAGAGGGCCATCGGTCAGGAATGACCAGTTCCCCATTTGGTGATACAACCAGACCAAAGAAGCCTTACAAACATGGCTAGAGCACGGTGATCCACAGTCCACATCCAGAAATTAACTGTAGCCGTAACTGGTGTGGCTCAGTGGATAGAGCATGAGCCTGCGGACTGAAAGGTCCTAGGTTCGATTCCGGTCAAGAGCATGTACCTTGGTTTCGGGCACATCCCCAGTATGGGGTGTGCAGGAGGCAGCTGATTGATGTTTCTAACTCTCTCCTTCTCCCTCTCTGTAAAAAATCAATAAAATATATATTTCAAAATTAACCGTAATGGAAGAAATCAAGTGCACGAACACCGTTATGAGGCGAGCCGTTCGGCACGTTTGTGACGGCAAAAGCAGGCGCAGAACCGTGACCACCCACCAGGATCGTTCATCTCCTCGAGCGTGAGGCGCGGGGCGGAGAGACATAGAGTGTGCGGGAAGCGTGCGGCTGGGCTGGAAGGCCCGTAAGGAGGATTCTCCGAAAGGCCGGGGCCTCTGGGGGGACCTGGCCGAAGGCAGCAGCCCCTGCCTTGACCTTTCCAAGCAGGTCCGATGCCCGGATGTTGTACTAGAATCTCCATGTTCGGCCTTAAGCCCCGACCTTGGAGAAGCACGTGCGCTCCCAGGATGCTCACGCTGATTGTGTCTGGGGGTTACCCTCAGCTCAGGTGCCGTGACGGTCACAGCCAGAGGGGCGCGGGCTCCGCGGCGGCGACAGTCCGGACGGTGTGACGCCGCTCATCCGGCGTGCCGGGCCGTCAGCCCCGGCAGTGTGCACACAAATGTGTCTGACGTGAAAATACGCTCAAACAGAGCAAATCTGAAAGGTTATGAAATTCATATGCAGATAGATTAAGATCCCACTTATGTATATTAAAATAAATACTCAGAATTAAGTATATAGTTATATACTTAAAAATATTGTTTACAAATATATTTTTATTGATTTCGGAGAGGAAGGGAGAGGGCGAGAAAGACAGAAACATCAATGATGAGAGAGAATCATTGATCGGCTGCCTCCTGCACGCCCGCTAATGGGACCAAGCCTGCAACCTGGGCCTGTGCCCTTGACCGGACTCGAACCCAGGACACTTCAGTCCGCAGGCCGACACTCTATCCACTGAGCCAAACTGGCTAGGGCTACTTAAAAACATTTAAAAAAAATTTTTAGGGAGCGAGAGAACAGGGGAGGGAAGAGGGAGGGAGAGAGAAAGAGGGGGAGAAGATCCATTTTTCCCCCTTATTTATACATCGTTGATTGGTTTTCTATGTGCTCCAAGCAGGGATCGAGTTTGCATCCTTGGGGTATAGGGACAACACTCTCTCCACAGCTACCCAGCACCCACACACTTCTCAGAGGAACCTGTCAATGGTGACAGTGTGGGTAAGTGGCTCCCTTTTCCCCTTTTCGATGAGCCGTTTTCGCACTCTGTCCATAAAAAGCACCTGGTACTGATGTCAAGGTTAGGTATGCCTGGCCTTCTGCTTTCCTGCTGGACCAGCTTTCTCAGGCCCAGAGCCTCTGGGAGGGACAACTGTCGCGTTTACTGAACTGCAGGCTCTGCCTTCAGAACAGCTCACGTGACCCCAGTGAACGCCCCGTGCGCAGTGGGCCGACACCGCAGCCTGAGGAGCCGGCCGGCCCTCCGGCCACGCGGCCGGGCCTGCTGCAGGCAGAGCTGGACTGTGGGGTCCCCCAGAGCCACGGAGCCCGGGTTTCCTCGAAGGGCCCACAGGTGCTTTCTTCAGTGCTGTGAATGGGCAAAATAGTGCCAGTCTGCAACCCGATTCAAAAGGCTAACATGCCACCCCCCCATTCTCAGTGGACAGGTCACAGAAGCCATCCACATTATGGGGTCTCATGAGGAGGCCCTCATCCACTACAAACCTCCGCACAGGCCTTTCGAGACGTGGGCGATTCCACCTCACCGGTGAGGCTCACCCCGTGACCTGCGCTGCAGCTCCTGAGTAAGGAGGGCAGTGTGCGGACCGGGGGTTGGGGGGGGGGGGGGGGGGCCCTCGCCTGGCCTCAGGAGCGCCCTCTAAGGCTCACTGAGCCAGCGCAGGGGAGGTGGCAGTGAGAACTCGCGAGACAGACCGTCGCTAGTCACTGCAATCTCCCTCCAAGACCGCTCCTCCTCTGGCTTCCCGGTGAGGGCGAGGCCGGTCTCCGAGGCCAGGTCACCACTGCTCTGCACGGGCACGGGACGCCCTGTGCCGCCGGGCGATGCTCCCTCCAGGGACGCCTGAGACGAGGAACGCTGCGCTTACGAGCCAGTAAAACGCCCGTTTGCCCAGCGGGAAATACCTCCTTTTTGCTCTCCTTGTTCGGATCAATCTCAAGGTCAATGGGATTGTTTCCATTCGCTTCTTCCAGTTCATCCTCACTGAAAGATGAGAAAAAGTTACCGAAAAGTTATTTTGTATTAACCTGCTTAACATACAAATAGAAGCATACGTTAATGTGATATAAAATTAGTATGTTTACAATTTAAGTAAAATACCAATTCCACAGTTCTTTTAGTCTAAATGATTAAAATAAACTATTAAAATGGGTTTCTAACTCCCAAACTGGCCTAGCACCCTGTTGCTTTATATAAAGTGCTTTCTCTCAACCGAAAAGATCAATTTAAGACGTTTCCTTTAGTTCTCGTAATTACCTGGTGGAGAGCCGGACACGACCATTTGCTACAACCGAGAAAAGCTCACAAACGCGGTCCCAACACAGAACTAACCGCGGTCAAGGCCGCCCGCCCCGACCCCAGGCTGAGCGCCACCGGGCTGCGGCCCACGCCTCCACGCAGCCTTACCCACAGAGGACAAGCGCCCGGTGGCTGCGGCCCACGCCTCCACGCAGCCTTACCCACAGAGGACAAGCGCTCGGTGGCTGCAGCCCACGCCTCCACGCAGCCTTACCCACAGAGGACAAGCGCCCGGTGGCTGCGGCCCACGCCTCCACGCAGCCTTACCCACAGAGGACAAGCGCCCGGTGGCTGCGGCCCACGCCTCCACGCAGCCTTACCCACAGAGGACAAGCGCCCGGTGGCTGCGGCCCACGCCTCCACGCAGCCTTACCCACAGAGGACAAGCGCTCGGTGGCTGTGGCCCACGCCTCCACGCAGCCTTACCCACAGAGGACAAGCGCCCGGTGGCTGTGGCCCACGCCTCCACGCAGCCTTACCCACAGAGGACAAGCGCTCGGTGGCTGTGGCCCACGCCTCCACGCAGCCTTACCCACAGAGGACAAGCGCCCGGTGGCTGCGGCCCACGCCTCCACGCAGCCTTACCCACAGAGGACAAGCGCCCGGTGGCTGCGGCCCACGCCTCCACGCAGCCTTACCCACAGAGGACAAGCGCCCGGTGGCTGTAGCCCACGCCTCCACGCAGCCTTACCCACAGAGGACAAGCGCTCGGTGGGGGCTCCCCTAGGAAACGGCTGGCCACCAGTGAGCCAAGATGGCGTGGCCAGAGGGCTCGGGTTTCCAACAGCCACATCCCTCTTGCATTCGGATGACCACGGCCCCGGTACCCCACTCTCCCCCTACCCACCCCCACGGCCCAAGGTGGTACAAGTTCTGGCTGAGGGCGCTCTGCCCCCGTCCCTGCCATGGCACCACGGCAGGTCCCACCGGAGACAAGCAGGGGGCCCTGCCCTGTGGGCGCCTCCTGGCTGCACCTGGGGGAGTGACGTGCCAGCTGGGGTGTCACCTCATAGTCAGCATGGTCCCGTGTTCTGGTTTAAGCTGACTCGGTGAGCAGACTGCCTCTGCCTGCAGTAACGGCCTCACTCACACTCGGCAACGAGACCGGCCCTGGAACGGAACACCATGTGCCTGCAAGGCTCCGCCGCGCCGAGGACAGCGGCGAGCAGGCCTGCCCCCTCTCCGGCCTCCGGCACGAGGAGAGAGAGGGCAGCGGCGAGCAGGCCTGCCCCCGCTCCGGCACGAGGAGTGCTGGCCATACAGTGACATGCTCATTGCAGGCTGAAGACCAAACCTCCCCAGACACCTCGGGGAGCACTGCACGGCCCAGAGAGGGAGAAAGGGGGGCCTCGGGGAGCACTGCACGGCCCAGAGAGGGAGAAAGGGGGGCCTCGGGGAGCAGTGTACGGCTCAGAGAGGGAGAGAGAGGGGCCTCGGGGAGCACTGCACGGCTCGGGAGGGAGAAAGGGGGTCCTCGGGGAGCACGGCACGGCCCAGAGAGAAAGGGGGTCCTCGGGGAGCACGGCACGGCCCAGAGAGAGAGAAAGGGGGGCCTCGGGGAGCACGGCACGGCCCAGAGAGAGAGAGAGGGGGGCCTCGGGGAGCACTGCACGCTCGGGAGGGAGAAAGGGGGGCCTCGGGGAGCACTGCACGGCCCAGAGAGGGAGAAAGGGGGGCCTCGGGGAGCACTGCACGGCCCAGAGAGGGAGAAAGGGGGGCCTCGGGGAGCACTGCACGGCTCAGAGAGGGAGAGAGAGGGGCCTCGGGGAGCACTGCACGGCTTGGGAGGGAGGAAGGGGGGCCTCGGGGAGCACGGCACGGCCCAGAGAGAGAGAAAGGGGGGCCTCGGGGAGCACGGCACGGCCCAGAGAGAAAGGGGGGCCTCGGGGAGCACGGCACGGCTTGGGAGGGAGAGAGCAAGGCGATGCGTGAGCATCGCTCCTGGGCCCAGAGGGCTGAACTCTCCCAGAGGAATGCTCAACTCTCAACTTGTCCCCATGCGGTGTTCTCTTTAATCTGAAATCATAAAATACTCTTCGGAGATGGGGCCACGTTATTACTAGTTTATAAAAATGATACATTATGCAAAAGCAGAAAATGTAACTTAAAAAACTGCCTATGTTACCACCAACCTAACCACAGACTACGTGCTGTGTGCTAGCAGGGCCAGGCCAGAGGAGCGGGCAGGGTGGGGCGGGAGGAGGGGGCAGGGGCTGGGGCCTGGGCCTGGGCCGGGGCGGGAGGAGGGGTGGGGTGGGGCGGGAGGAGGGGACGGGGTGGGGCGGGGCGCGGCAGGCGAGGCGGTCTGGACTGAAGGCCTGTGTGCAGAGCCTGGCGCCTGGCGCGGTGCCTACAGAGGCCGAGGCCTGATGACCAAGATGCCTCTTCCCCGAACTCGCGTACACCTCGCGTTCACTCAGAAGACAGGTAGCGCCTCTGTCCCGCGCACAAAACAGGTCGGAGAGGGAGGGAGGAAGCCCAAACCGCACTGGCGCCCACCACCCCGCCCACCACACGCCAGTGCGTCCCCGCAGGCACGTCCGGCGGCTGCACCCGAGCCCTGGCCGCAGGGCTCAGCGGACACGGTCGGCCCGTGGACAGAAGGTCCGGGTTCGATTCCGGCCACGGGCACGTTCCTCGGAGGCAGGCTCCTCCCAGGCCTGGGCCCTGGTCAGGAGGCAACCAACATGGATGTTTCTCTCAGCCCCCCGCCCTCCCCTCTCACTGAAAGATCAATGGGAAAGTCTCCTCGATGGGGACGAACAAAGAAGCTGCTGGAAAAGCGACGCCAGGAGAGCAGAGCCTGCCGCTAGCGCCGCCGGCCCAGGGCTGCAGGCGGAGCATCGTGGCCCGGGTGCACCAGGACTGGGGCCGGGCCCGGGCACATACCGAGTCCCCCAGGAGGGTACAGACAAGGGGACAGCAAGGAGTACCCCCCCCCCCGCCCCTTCCTCGAACCCATTTTTTAAGCCGCCCTGCGGGGCAGAAGGAAGGCGGAAAGGCCGGCGGAGGGAGAGGACAGGCTGCAGGGAAGCCCGGCGCTCGGCCGCAGCCACAGCGAGGGAAGCTGCGGGCGTCCGGTCCCCGCAGCCACCATCGCGCCTGTGTCACCAGCTCACCGCGTGCCAGTGCCCCCGGAGGTCCCGGGGGAGACCGCAGCCCGGGCGCCACTCACCTCTCCTCCCGCTCCCGCTTCTGCTTGCGGGCGTGGCGATCCATCACGCTGGTCTTGGTCCTCGTCTTCTTCCACGAGTAGTAGAACTTCACCAGGCTGGCTATCGACTTGTCCGGGAGCTGAGGGCGAGGCAGAGCCGCCTCAGGCCTGCACGCACCTTCCAGAAGCCGGTGTGCCGACACCGAGGGCCGCGCCCACGTGCTCAGAACGGCAGCACTCAGCCCCTCCGCCGCACGGCGGTCACAGGAGGCTCCTCATCCGGCTCCAAATGACTCAGTGTGACGGCAAGTGACACTCGGCAGTTCGAGAGGAGCCCGTTTTCACACGCCTAAAGCTTCTAGCTCATTCTGACAGAACCGGGTCACTTATAAAAGGTCACTGAGCCTCAATGTCCCAGCGGTGGGGAAGGAGCCAGGGGAGCGGCCTGGACAGAGAGATAAGCAGCCCTCCCCAGGCAGAGTGGGGCGGCTGAACGGGGGGGGGGGGGGGGGGGGGGGGGGGGGGGGGGGGGGGTCCACACAGCCCTCCAGCTGGGAAGTGCCAGGAGTGCTCCCTGTAGCACTGGAACCCGCCCCCGCGAGTGCTCCCTGCAGCCCTGGATCCCGCCCCCGGAGTGCTCCCTGCAGCCATGGATCCCGCCCCCGGAGTGCTCCCTGCAGCCATGGATCCCGCCCCCAGGAGTGCTCCCTGCAGCACTGGATCCCGCCCCCGCCCCCAGGAGTGCTCCCTGCAGCGCTGGATCCCGCCCCCGGAGTGCTCCCTGCAGCCATGGATCCCGCCCCCGGAGTGCTCCCTGCAGCCATGGATCCCGCCCCCGGAGTGCTCCCTGCAGCCATGGATCCCGCCCCCAGGAGTGCTCCCTGCAGCACTGGATCCCGCCCCCGCCCCCGGGAGTGCTCCCTGCAGCACTGGATCCCGCCCCCGGAGTGCTGGGGGGCTCGTCTACCCACCATCTGCTGGATTCTGTGGAAGGTCTTCCCGTGGAAGCTGAAGGCCTGCTCGAACAAGACTTTGTCTTCCACCGTCCACTCGTCCGGGAAGGGGGTGAAGTTGGGCAGGTCAGCCAAGGACTTCTCGATATTGTGCTTGTGCCAGAAGAGCATCCCCAGCGCCTAGAGAAGAGCGTGAGATCTGAGACCAGACAGAATGCCCGAGAACAGGAAACGGGGCTGGTGAGGTGCACCCCCCAGACAGAGCTGCTCCGGCACCGCCACGTGGCTGTCGGGGGGACGGCCTCCTGCCACCGACTCTTCGGCCACCGGCCCGGGACACGCAGGCACCCCCTCCCGGCTGGACTCCGAGCCCCGCCGCACAGCAGGGAGCGGCTCTGGCCCCGAGCGGAGGTCACTCCTCGGCCCTGCCCCCGCAGCAGCCGCCGCCCAGAGCAGCCCTGCCCTGTCCTTCCTGTGCCCGCGCCAGACAGCGGGGCCGGGGGAGCCGTCTTGGCACCACACGGTTGCGGGTTCAATTCCTAGGACATATACCCAGGTGATGGATTGGAGTACATACAGGAGGCAACCAATCCATGCTTCTCTCCCCCACCTCCCTTCCTCTCGCTCTAAAACCCACAAAAACGTATCCTCGGGTGCGGACTGGGAAAAAACAACCCTGCAAACACGATGTTGTGGGGCAGGTTGGCTCAGAGGAAACATGGATGAGGAGTAACTGAGAAACGGGGAGCTCAGGACTTCCTGAGGGGTGTCCCATCGCCCTCCGAAGCGAGGACCATCACACTTTTGAAGACCAGAATCCTTGAAAACTCATACAAGGATATTTCGCAATCCATCAGCTAACGATGGTTTCACTAATAACAGAATAAAACACGGACGAGTTTTCTGGAAACTCAGGCAGCTCCCGCGCAGGGTTAGGCAGGAGAAGCGGACAGTTCTTGCTGGGAAGATTCTGGAACCACCTTCTTCCAGCTGCCTTTTTACGCAGTTCTCCCGGACGGGACGTTAAAAGTAAGGCCAAGGCTGTGACCCTCATTTCGGGCACGTCCGGCACGGGGCCGGTGGCCACGCCAGCGCCTCTCGCCGCACAGCCCGGACCGATGCCAGGAAAGCACCACCCAACTTCGCTCACTTCGGGAACAGCGGCCAGAAACGGGCGGTAACAGGCTCCGAGCCACTTCTAAACGGAGCCTGAGCCAGATTTTACACCTGAGGCGACTCAGGACACTTGATATGGAAACAGGACAGGCCCGAGGGTGGCAGCCTGAGTCAGGACAGCTCACACAGTCACGCCCCCGCACCCACCTCGAGGCCGGCGCCGCCGCTGTGACCACCCACGCCCCCCAGGGGCCGCTGTTACCTGCTCCATGTTGTAGCCGTGCTTCTCCTTGGCGATGGCGATGTACTCGTCCACTGAAAGACAAGGCGGGCGTGAGCGGGCGGCCGGGCGGAACACACTCACCATGAAAGCTGTCTCCGCAGCCAGACCTGTGGCTCTTTTCTAAACTTGGTCCTGCTTCCCTTCCAGGAACAAGCGTTCAGGGCCCCGGAGGTCAGCATTCGTAAGCAAGCGGAAACGTTCCGCCGGTGTGTCTTCAGGGGCCGAGGCTGCCGGACAGCCGCCTCTCGCTGTGTCTCGAACCCGCAGAGCAGGGAGCGAGCCGCCCTGGCACTGCTCTCCGGCTCTCGGGAAACGGCCCAAACACGAGCGTGCTTCCTCCGTAACTGCTCTCTTTTCTCCGGAAAGGGGCTCCTCTCCACAGCTCCTCCTCAGGGTGGTGTGGGCTCCTCCAGGTAACCCACAAGACTGAACCCCCAGAGAGCTGCACGAGACAGTGAGGTCCCCCGGCCTGCCCTGCCCGAGGCTCACCCAGTGGCCCCGGCCCTGACCGTGTCCTGGAAGGTCAGTCTACCGAGAGGACGGCCCGGGCGAGGGCCGGGCTCTGAGAGCTGCTCGCCGGTGCAGGGCGCGCGGCCGGGCACTGAGTCACGCCACAGCCTCGGCCCCTGCGGCAGAAACGAAACCTACTCTGACACAGCAACTCGGACTCCCCTCTGAGCGCGCACGCTAACGCCAGAGAAAGTGTTTCTCGCCGAAGCCGGTGTGGCTCAGTGGACAGAGCGCTGGCCTGCGGACGGAAGGGACCCGGGTTCGGTTCTGGACAAGGGCATGTGCCTTGGCTGCGGGCACATCCCCGGTGGGGGGTGTGCAGGAGGCAATTGGTCAATGTTTCTCTCTCATCGATGTTTCTGACTCTCTCTCTCCCTTCCTCCCTGAAAAATCAATGAGATACATTAAAAAAATAAAATGTTTCTCCACTGACAGAGGGAAGAGGTCAACTCAACTCACCCCGTCACTCCGCAGCCACAGTGCAGCGCCTGCTCGCGGCAACGCCGGCCCCGCTTCCTCAGCAGTCAGGTCCGCAAGGCCGGCGCCACTGCGCTCAGAACGGGAACCCGGTGTCAGCGGCCCTCAGGACCAGCAGGGCCATGGCCACCGGCTGGCGACGCTGAGTAAAACGGCCCCGGGCGCCTCGTGAGCACCCAGCGCGGCTCCACAGCCTGGACCCACCAGCTTTGGGGCCACAACACCACACAATGTCTGCCCGCACCTGCGCGCACCAGCCGGGCGCCCCCTCGGGGACTGAGCTCAGGAAGCCCGTCTGCCCCCCTGGCTGCCACCAGAGTTAGCGAAACCATCGGCTGGAAAACAGAAACAAAAGCGCTCTGAACGCTCGGCTCTCAGCTGTGGTCCTGTTCTAACCCGCACACTGGCCGGCGGGCGGCGTGTTCTAACCCGCACACTGGCCGGCGGGCGGCGTGTTCTAACGGGCACACTGGCCGGCGGGCGGCGTGTTCTAACCCGCACACTGGCCGGCGGGCGGCGTGTTCTAACCCGCACACTGGCCGGCGGGCGGCGTGTTCTAACCCGCACACTGGCCGGCGGGCGGCGTGTTCTAACCCGCACACTGGCTGGGTGGCGGCGTGTTCTAACCCGCACACTGGCCGGCGGGCGGCGTGTTCTAACCCGCACACTGGCCGGCGGGCGGCGTGTTCTAACGGGCACACTGGCCGGCGGGCGGCGTGTTCTAACCCGCACACTGGCCGGCGGGCGGCGTGTTCTAACGGGCACACTGGCCGGCGGGCGGCGTGTTCTAACGGGCACACCGGCCGGCGGGCGGCGTGTTCTAACGGGCACACTGGCCGGCGGGCGGCGTGTTCTAACGGGCACACCGGCCGGCGGGCGGCGTGTTCTAACCCGCACACCGGCCGGCGGGCGGCGTGTTCTAACGGGCACACCGGCCGGCGGGCGGCGTGTTCTAACGGGCACACCGGCCGGCGGGCGGCATGTTCTAACGGGCACACTGGCCGGCGGGCGGCGTGTTCTAACGCGCACACCGGCCGGCGGGCGGCGTGTTCTAACGGGCACACCGGCCGGCGGGCGGCGTGTTCTAACGCGCACACCGGCCGGCGGGCGGCGTGTTCTAACCCGCACACTGGCCGGCGGGCGGCGTGTTCTAACGGGCACACCGGCCGGCGGGCGGCGTGTTCTAACGGGCACACTGGCCGGCGGGCGGCATGTTCTAACGGGCACACTGGCCGGCGGGCGGCGTGTTCTAACGGGCACACCGGCCGGCGGGCGGCGTGTTCTAACGGGCACACTGGCCGGCGGGCGGCGTGTTCTAACGGGCACACTGGCTGGGTGGCAGAGCAGCTGAGGTGGCACGGAGCCCTGGCGGGCGCCCAGCAGAGTGGGAGTAGCAAGGTGGCCTGTAAGCATCACCCCCTCTCCTCCTACAGGTTCCCCAGCCTCACCGCCGAGGGGAGGGAGAAAGAGCCCACACCCCAGGCCAGCAGGCACACGCAGCAGGAATGCTCGCTCCCAGGCCCTGGCAGGGGAGGAGGTGACCTGTAGGAGAGTCCTGTGTGACAGCCACAACAGAGACACGGGGTTGTTCTTTCCTCGCCCCAGGTCCAAACACCCGCTGAGTGGGTGCTGGGCGATGGGGCATGTGGGTGGGGTGGGGGCTCCTTTCCCGCGGGACCAAGGGCCGGGTTAGCCCTGGAGGAAGGCCAGGGGATCCGGCTCCGGCTGGCAGCGAGGGCCTGGCGGGTGGACACTGGGCATGCATGTCCGCCGGAGGCGCTTCTCTCAGCAGCTCGCGGCACCCCAGCGTCATGCGGAATGAACAAGGGTCTGAACCAGTAATCCGGGACCGGCCTTGCCTTCCTAGCCCCCCACCCCCGTCCTGAGCTCCTCCTGACAAATCAGGCCCCAGGCGACCACCACTTCTGGCATCCGGACTCCCACTCCCTGACTCCCACAGACGTGCCAGTAGCTGCTGGGAGGACATAATGAAAATGAAGGGTAAGTGTTTTCTTAAGCAAAACAGAGCTTTCAGCCTAAGGAAAGAAAATGCACGGGCACAGGCCCTGGAAGAAAATGAAGGATGAGTAGACATTTCCGCAGGGATAAGAGAAACAGGAAGGGAGCGAGCCCCAAGGCAGGGAGCCATCAAGCAAGGTGTGATCAGGGCAAAGCCCACTGGCTACGGAGCCCCGGGACACGTCCTGGGCCTGGGCCTTTGCCCCCGGCACCCTGCCCTCCCCTCCCCAGGGGTCAGTCCCGCAGCCCGGGGTGCAGGAAGCCGCGGACTTGCCTGTGCACTTAGCTGACCCCCAGCTTGTCTGTCAGAGTTCAGTGCTCTCTGCTTCAGAGGCAGCCTATCCTGCACAATGCAGTCTGTTCAAGACTTGAAAATTCCCACGGAAACCACCCAGGAAAACACTCTGACCTTAAATGACGATGCATAAGATGTGCAACACTGCTAATTTAAGGAATTACACAGACTGTACGCAGCCTTTGCTTTTTTGACAAGTACTTATGTTAGGGAAAGCACAGGTGCCTGAGTTATGTTTTGGCGGTAACATCACTTAAAGGCAGAGTATGTGTGCATGTGATTCATCAAGAAATTTACAATACAGTCAATAATCCTCCTATACAGCCCTATATAATAAAAGGCTAATGTGCAAACCGACGGATCAGCAGAATGACCACTCACTGTGACGCACACTGACCACCAGGGGACAGACACTCAACGCAGGAGCTGCCCCCTGGTGGTCAGTGCGCTCCCACAGCGCTGCTCAGCCTGAAGCCGGGCTCTCACCTCCTCCAATGCAGGCAGGTGGGCGGTAAGGAGCGAGGGATCCTGGACTGCAAAAGCCCTAAACTGCGAGAGGGCACAGGCTGCCCCCTACCCAGTGCACAAATCTCATGCACCAGGCCTCTAGTCCTATATGATCCTATATAATAAAGAGGTAATATGCAAATTAACTCTCATGCCCTCACAAGATGGCTGCCTATGACCAGGTCAGCAGGGGGGTTAGAGAGGGATGACCAAATGACTGAACAGCAGGCTGCATAGGGAGACCCAGCCAGCAGGGGGGCCGTGAGGGGTGACCTGGCCTGCAGGGAGTGAGGGGAACAGTTAGGGGCGACCAGGCTGGCAGAGGGGGGCAGGTGGGGCGACCAGGTCAGCAGCTGGGGGACAGTAAGAGGCGACCAGGCCAGCAAGGGGGGAAGTAGGGGGTGATCAAGCTGGCAGGGTGGGGGTGGGGCAGGCCAGCAAGGAGGGGGCACTTTGGGGTGATCTGGCCAGCAGCAGGGGGCAGTTAGGGGTGACCAGGCTGACAGGGGAGGCAGTTAGGGGCGATCAGGTTGGCACACAGAGGCAGTGAGGGGCAATCGAGCCAGCAGGATGGGTAAAGTTAGGGGTGATCAGGCAGGCAGGCAGGCAGGTAAATGAGCAGATTAGGAGTCAGCAATCCAGGATTGTGAGAGAGATGTTCAACTGCCGGTTTAGGCCTGAAACCCACAGTCAGACATTCCCCATAGGGTCCCGGATTGGAAAGGGTGCAGGCTGGGCTGAGGGGACACCCCCATGCATGAATTTCATGCACCAGGCCTCTAGTCCTATCTAATAAAAGAGTAATACACAGATTGACCATCACTCCAACACACAAGAGGGCTGCCCCCATGTGGTAAAAGATCTTGCCCCCATGTGGACACAAGATGGCCACCACAAGATGGTCAGCAGGGGAGGGCCATTGGAGGTTCCAGGCCCTGCAAGGGAGGGCAGTTGTGGGCAATCAGGCCAGCAGGGGAGGGCAGTTGGGAGGGACCAGGCCTGCAAGGGAGGGCAGCTGGGGGTGACCAGGCCAGCAGAGGAGGGAAGTTGGGGGCAAATAGGTTGGCAGGGGAGCAGTTAGACATCAATTAGGCTGGAAGGGTAGTGGTTAGCGGGTGATCAAGCTGAGAGGCAGAAGCGGTTAGGGGCAATCAGGGAGGCAGGCAGGGGAGCAGTTTGAAGCCAGCAGTCTGGATTGTGAGAAGGATCGGGCCTAGACGGGCAGTCGGACATCCCTCGAGGGGTCCCAGATTGGAGAGGGTGCAGGCTGGGCTGAGGGGAACCCCCCCATGCATGAATTTCATGTACCGGGCCTCTAGTATTGTAACAACTACGTCTGGTGCCGGGTGAGTGCAGGAAGCATTAGGAGACACTTGTCAAGTATGACTGTCTAACCCAGTGGCCAGCAAACTCATTAGTCAACAGGGCGGCAAACCGCAGCTACAGCTCGCATGCCAGTTTACCGACCACTGATCTAACCACTATGCTGTACACCGGAAACTAATGCAAAAACTTTAACTAAAAACTAACATTTTTAAAAAGGAAATTCACAAATCCCTCGTCAAGAATATACTGAGTTACCCTTACTATGTACAGAGTGCTCTGCTGAGCAGCAGGCCGAACTACAGAAGATAAGCTGGCTTCCTTCAGTAGCTGGAGACCACCAGGCAGACACCAAAACCAGCCAGATGCCGCACGGGCAAGCGGAGAGATGAGCGATAAGATAATGACGACACTCGGCGCTTCCCGAAGACTGGGTAGTTACACTGAGCAATGACAGCAGCTGGCAGTCGATATCCCTGTGCCGGCCCTGCTACAGGATTTTCTTTCCGATCCTCTCCAGCCCTTCAGCCATCACCCTCACTCACCAACGGAGGCACGGATGCTCAGAGAAGGCAGGCGACCTGGAAGCTCAGTGTCTGACTCGGGACCTGGGAGCTGAACCTGCTCGGGCCTGCCCTCCCTCTGGAGTGACAGAGATGGAGGGAGGAGAACACACACAGGAGCGCCCCGGGGACAGAACAGAGCGAGGCTGGTCGGAGGGGTGTCCCGCGTGCATGGGGTTAAGGAACTGGCACTCTGGCTGGTGAAGGCAGTGGTGAGAACTGGCTGCCGGAGCTACGCTTTGTTCGTGTGTCTTCATGTTTAATCCAGGGAGCTGCAGCCCTTAGTGCCACTGTAGGAGCCCCAAATCCACCTGCAGACCTGAGGAAGGACGCAGACCAAAGCCGCCAGTCCCCACCCGCCGGCCCTGGAGCCCAGAGCCGGCCGCCTGTGCGGCGTGTCCGCCAGAGCGGGCAGGCACCGTGAGGCGGGGAGCTTCTGACACGGCTCACCGTGACAGTCTCGGCAGCAGCATTAGGTGCCGAACAGGAAGCATGGCGCCAGTGTGTCTCTTCAAGAATGTAATAAACATTGTAGCATCTCCTTTTACTATTAAAACACAGAACGAGCGATCACTGTACCTCAGACTCCAAAAGACCTAAATCATGTACGGAAAGCAATGATGCCACCTGGTGGGCATAACTGTCACTACCGCTTAACATTTCAATGAGACCCCCCCCCCCCACACACACACACACACACCCCAATTCAGGGGGAAAAGGGACACAGGACACAAGACAAGCCACCGAGGCTGCCAGAGTGACACAAGGAGCCAGCGCTCCTCAGTCAGCAACCACACACACTTTCTCACCGAGACGCCGTTTCTCAAAGCGGCTCTGCTAAAACCCCACTTTAGAGAAAAAGTCGCCCAGCTGGTTTGGCTCAGTGGACAGAGCATCAGCCTGTGGACCGAAGGGTCCCAGGTTCGATTCCAGCCAAGGGCATATGCCCGGGTTGCAGGCTCGATCTCCAGTGTGGGACGTGCGGGAGGCAGCCCAGCAACGATTTTCTCTCTCATCACTGATGTTTCTATCTCTCCCTCTCCCTTTCTCTCTGAAGTCAATAAAAATATATATTTTTTTTTAAAGAAAGAGAAAAAGCGCCCCACCCTCCTGCACTCAGTAAATACAACACAAGCCGGCCCAGTCCGGCCCAGTCCAGCTCAGTCCGGCCGACACAGGGACCAGGTGGAAATGGGAACCGCGAACGCCGGCCACCCTCCCACACCCGCAGGCAGCTCAGCAGCTGCCGCTCTGACCCCGGCCGTCCCCATCAGGATCTGCGTCACGACTGGTCAGTTCACCGCCTCTGCCCGCGCCCTACCGTGTGAGAGTGGAGTGTCTGCACCCTTAAACGTGTCTGCCGTGGCTAACACTGAGCAATCACTTGAGCTTGAACGTGAAAGAGTCCAGGCAGCGAGTGGCCCTCCCTCCCCGCCTCTCCGTCAAGTCCACGCACTCGGGACTCGGGCCCTCGCGGGCAGCCGCACTAGAATGATTCTGCTCGCTCTCACGCTTTGCTCTGCACGTGAGCTAAAGCGGAACCGTGCTCAATCGAGGTCTGCAGCTCCCTTTACTAAGGGCAACAGTGCCCCACACGAAGGGGGGACCCGGCAACATCGCCTGGGCCTCAGCCGCACAGCTGGGCGCCTCCCCGACCCTGCGTCCGTCCTCGGTTCCGGGGGGGGGGGCGGGGGGGCACGCTCCCGAGAACAAGAGCGGTGGCCACCCTCAGGCCGCCCCGGGCAGCAGAGCGGAGGCGCACACGCAAGCGGCACAGACCACCTCCTTCCTGATACTCGGGAGCGAACACTGCAGGCGAGGAGCCGTTCAGAACCACAGGGTTCCTGAGCCAGAGAACCCCCATACCCCCGAGGCTGGGGTGCTCGGAACGCTGCTCCAGCTCTGTGCCCAGCCCGGCCCGGGAGCCTCCTCCACTCCTTCCGATTCCGCCCTGGGCTCCACCTGTGTGTGCATTCACGTGCACAGCTGCATGTGTGTGTACATGCGCGTGTGCGCGCACACCCCCCCCCCCAGCGGACAGTGTGGTAAACTTTCAGTGTGCACACACACGCACACACACACACACCCCCAGCGGACAGTGTGGTAAACTTTCAGTGTGCACACACACGCACACATACACACACACCCCCAGCGGACAGTGTGGTAAACTTTCAGTGTGCACACACACGCACACATACACACACACCCCCAGCGGACAGTGTGGTAAACTTTCAGTGTGCACACACACACACACACACACACACACCCCCAGCAGACAGTGTGGTAAACTTTCAGTGTGCACACACACACACACACACACACACACCCCCAGCGGACAGTGTGGTAAACTTTCAGTGTGCACACACGCACACACACACACCCCCCCAGCAGACAGTGTGGTAAACTTTCAGTGTGCACACACACACACACACACACACACACCCCCAGCGGACAGTGTGGTAAACTTTCAGTGTGCACACACACGCACACATACACACACACCCCCAGCGGACAGTGTGGTAAACTTTCAGTGTGCACACACACACACACACACACACACACACCCCCAGCGGACAGTGTGCTAAACTTTCAGTGTGCACACACACACACACACACACACACCCCCAGCGGACAGTGTGGTAAACTTTCAGTGCGCACACACACACACACACACACACACACACCCAGCGGACAGTGTGGTAAACTTTCAGTGTGCACACACGCACACACACACACACACCCCCAGCGGACAGTGTGGTAAACTTTCAGTGCGCACACACACACGCACACACACACACACCCCCCCAGAGGACAGTGTGCTAAACTTTCAGTGTGCACACACGCACACATACACACACCCCCAGCGGACAGTGTGGTAAACTTTCAGTGCGCACACACATACACACGCACACGCACACGCACACAGCTCCAGGAGAGCCGGGCGCACCGCGGCGGTGCGGGCGCTGGCCGCTGCGGGATGAGGACGGCAGTTCGGAGTCACTGAGCAAACAGCAGTGTGTGAGGAGCACGGTTGATGACGCCCCATTTCAATGTGACAGGCATCGTCTCAACAGCACGACGTGTTTTAAGGTTTAGGTACTGAGAAAAGTGACAAGAGCAAAGCCAGAGGCGCAAGAAGAAATGTGGTTTAGGTTGTGAATTTGTGAGTTTCAGCCAAACACAAAAATTTCCTTTCAGTGACCAATCAAGAGGCTCTTTTTAAAAGCACCTCGTTCGCCGAAACCGGTTTGGCTCAGTGGATAGAGCGTCGGACTGCGGACTGAAGGGTCCCGGGTTCGATTTCGGCAAGGGCATGTGCCTTGGCTGCGGGCACATCCCCAGTAGGGGGCGTGCAAGAGGCAGCTGATCGATGTTTCTCTCTCATCGATGTTTCTGACTTTCTATCCCTCTCCCTTCCGCTCTGTAAAGAATCAATAAAATATATTTTAAAAAATTAAAAATAAAAATAAAAAATAAATAAATGCACCTCGTTCAAGGCTGCCTCCTGCTGAGGGGGTACCCGCAGGGAGGGAGGTGGTCGGAGAAGGAGGAGGCAGGCGTTAAAAGCCTGCAAGCAGGGCTTCTTACAGTTTGTACACAAACTCGCTTCACAGGCATCTGTCTTTTGAGCCTACCTCTCCCAGGGAGGCAGGCCCGGCCCCCCCAGCGAGGCAGGCCCGGCCCCCCTCAGCGAGGCAGGCCCGGCCCCCCCAGCGAGGCAGGCCCGGCCCCCCCAGCGAGGCAGGCCCGCCCCCCCCCCCAGCGAGGCAGGCCCGGCCCCCCTCAGTGATGCAGGCCCGGCCCCCCTCAGTGATGCAGGTCCGGGCCCCCCTCAGCGATGCACCCACATGAGCACAGGCAAGTGGGGCCTAAGATGGTCAAGCAGCCAGGGGAGGCCGGGCTATGGCCGGCACCTGGGGATGACCACAAGGCTCTGCCCACCACAACCTTTACACAAGTCACTTGCCCTCTGAGGACCCCGTTTCTTCAGCTAAGCTGCGGGTGGCACAGTGAGAAGAGAGGGGCATGCTAGTTGGGAGGGGACACCTTTTCCCGGGTACATCTACTGCCTTCAACGTCCAGTCTTAGGCGGGTGTGGCTCCTCAGCCAGGGAAGAAGCCCGAGCTTCAAAGCTGGCTGCAGAGGAAGAGCTTTTACAAGGAACTGGCATGTTTGCATTCAGCTGCTCTCCCCTGCCTCAGTAGGTCTGTTAGCCCTACTGTGTGTGCCCCGTGCTGCTCCTACAGCCATGATGAAACAGTCTGCTCTCCAGAGCTCAGTGCCTGGAGTGATCACACAGACAAGCATTCCAACTGCCGCGCGTGCAGAGAAGAGCTATGAGTGCACTGGCCTGGAAACCTGCAGAATCAAGGAAAAACTTCTGTTTCTACTGGACGGACACTGTGAGTCCCTGCCCACGCGCGTCACTTACAGTAGAGAAATGAAAATGTGACAGTGGTCAAGAATGGGGACATGGTTAAACAAATCAAGTGGGCTGGCAACTGGGCCGCTGTTGTTTTTCTCAACCGGGAGGGAGATACAAGCTCCCGACTGCTCTGAACTCAAATCAGCATGGTTAAACATGCTGGAATATTCTTCGGGATCAAAATTCAGTTTATTTCTAATCATGAAAATTAAAGTTGTAAACTATTCTATACAGTGTGATCCATACGTGCTTAAATAAAAGCAGAGTGCACATGAGCCTAGTGACAAGGCGTGAAAGCAACACATTAGCAGTGAGGGGAAGGACCTCGAGACTATCCTCCTATCTAATAAAAGAGTAACATGCAAACTGACTGTGCCTCTGCTATGCCCACAAGCTACGCCCACTGGCCAATTAAGAGTGAGTATGCAAATGAACCCAATCAACATGGCTACAGCCAGAGAGAAAGCAGGAGGGAGGCTTGGCTTTCCCAGTTGATTGAGGTAGCCAAGCTTTCCGTCTGCCCTTACCGGCCCAGGCCTGCACTCTAGGCTACAAAGTTTCAATTATAGGAGATAAATAAATCCCAACAAAAATGACGGCAGCTACAGTACTGGAGAAAGCAGGAGGCTAGGGTTGACCCCAGTGATGGATGAAGCCAGCTCCCGCAGCCCTGGCCTCCACTTAAGGCTACAAAGTTTCAATTATAGAAAATAAATAAATCGCAACAGAAATAGCTGCCGCCATGGAGCAAGCAGGAGGCTTGGCTCCGCTCCAGGCTACAAAGTTTCAATTGTAGAAGATAAATAAATCTCAGATGCCAGGGCCTCTGCCTGGGTAGCCGGGGAACGTGCCCGACCTGCAAACCACTACATGTCCCTCATCCAGGCCACCCCAAGCCCCAAAGGAACCCCCATCCTGATCTGGGACACCATTCAGGGCAAACCAGTTGGCCCCCACCCATGCACCAGCCCTTTATCCTATCTAATAAAAGAGTAAAATGCAGATTGACTATCACTCCAACACACAATATGAAGATAGCGTAAGGAGTCTCTGGACAACTTCAAGCATACCAGCATCCAAATTATGGGGGTTCCAGAAGAAGAGAGAGAACAAGATACTGAAAACTTATTTGAAGAAAACTTCAATGACTGAAAACTTCCTCCACCTGGTGAAAGAAATAGACTTACATGTCCACAAAGCACAGAGAACCCCAAACAAAGGGAATCCAAAGAGGACCACTCCAAGACACATCATAATTAAAATGCCAAGAGCAAAAGACAAAGAGAGAATCTTAAAAGCAGCAAAAGAAAAACAATTAGTTACTTAGAAGGGAGTGCCCATATGACTGTCAGCTGATTTCTCAACAGAAACTATGCAGGCCATTCGGGAATGGCAAGAAATATTCAAAGTGATTAATAGCAAGAACCTACAACTAACATTACTCAGCAAAGCTATCATGCAGAATTGAAGGGCAGATAAAGAGCTTCACAGATTAAGCAAAAGCTAAAGGAGTCCATCGTGACCAGTGTCAGCAAACTCCTTAGTCAACAGAGCCAAATACCAACAGTACGATTAAAATTTCTTTTGAGAGCCTAATTTTTTTCAAGTTAAACTTCTTCTAACGCCACTTCCTTGAAATAGACTTGCCCAGACGTGGAAGAGCCACACTCAAGGGGCCAAAGAGCCACATGTGGCTCGTGAGCCGCAGTTTGCTGACTACGGGTCACAACCAAGCCAGTATTATATGAAAAGCTGAAAGGTATTCTTTAAGAAGAGGAAGAAGAAAAAGGTAAAGATAAAAATTATGAACAACAAAATGACAACAAATACATATCTATCAACAAGTGAATCTAAAAATCAAGTGAATTTTTAAAATCTGATGAACAGAATAAACTGGTGAATATAATAGAATCAGGGGCATAGAAAGGGAGTGGACTGAATATTCTTGGGGGAAGGGGGTGTGGGGGTGCGGGAAGAGATTGAACAAATATCTTACTCCTATGGACAAGGACAGGGTAGCGGGGGTAAGGGCCTGGGGTGGGGTGAGAACCGGGTGAGGGGAGCTATGGGGGGAAAAAGAAAAACTGTAATAATCTGAATAAAGATTTATTTTAAAAAAAGAATTTTAAAGTAAGTCCAGGTATTTCATCAATATGCATCCTTTTAAAAAGCCGAGAGCCCCAGCCGGTGTGGCTCAGTGGGTAGAGCGTCGGACTGCGGACTGAAGAGTCCTGGGTTCGGTTCCGGTCAAGGGCATGTGTTGGGTTGCGGGCTCCATCCCTAGTGTGGGGCATGAATGAGGCAGCCGGTCAATGATTCTCTCTCATCACTGATATTTCTCTCCCTCTCTCTTCTTCCCTGAAATCAATAAATATGTAAATATACATTTTTTAAAAGGCCAACCTCTTTTTTTACAAAACCGCATGCCATTATCATACCTAACAAAAGCAGCAAACTTCCTTGGCATGAGAATCGATGTTATATGCACTGGCTCATCCAACATGGAGCAGTCTTACAGACCCGAAACTGGAGACACCAGGACACATCGCCCGCATCTCCCTGGGAGGAGCACAGACCAGTCCGGCCACTTGGGAAACAACCTGGCGCTCGTCTTAGAGCCGGTCCTCTACTCAGGGTGGATATCAAGAACACAGCGCAAGGAATATTCCCAGCAGGAGAAGCTGTCATAGTCAAAATGAAAGAAATGTGCAAAGAGAGGATAAATGGTGATAACAAAATTTAAAAGGATGAAGATAAGACTCATTGATATGGTTAAAGGGCAAAGTAATCCTTGATTGTAATGAGGGCTTTCTTTACAGTATGCAGATTTAGCTATGTCTTACTAATAAGTTTTGCACATTTTGGCTAACTCTAGAGCACTTAAAAAGAGAGTAAATAATACAAATAATTTTCACAGGCTAAAAAACAGCACTGTAATCACAAGCTTCAAGTTCTTTGATAGCCATACTGTATAATAAAAGCCTACTATGCTAAGTGTCCGGTCATCTGGTGACCAATCCGCCTGTTCAATCAATCAAAGTGTAATACTATCTAATAAAATAGCAATATGCAAATCAACCATCATTCTGCTACACCCACAAGCCATGCCCACCAGCCAATCAGGAATGAGTATGCAAATCAACCCAGCAAAGATGGCTGTGGCCACAGAGCGAGTAGGAAGCTTGGGTTTCCCCAGCAATGGAGGAAGCCAAGTTTTCCACACACCCTGG
The DNA here is from genome assembly GCA_027563665.1 of Antrozous pallidus. Classification (NCBI taxonomy): domain Eukaryota; kingdom Metazoa; phylum Chordata; class Mammalia; order Chiroptera; family Vespertilionidae; genus Antrozous; species Antrozous pallidus. The sequence continues at coordinate 111,742,106 of CM050515.1, read as the reverse complement.
CGGGCCTAGGCATCCACTCAAGGCTACAAAGTTTCAATTATATAAGATAAATAAATCCCAGATACCAGGGCCTCCACTTGGGTCACTGGGGGGCATGGCCAGCCTGAAAACCACCACAGGCCCCTCACCCAGGCTGCCCCACGCCCCAAGGGAACCCCCACCCTGATCCAGGACATCCTTCAGGGCAAACCAGCTGGCCCCCTCCCATGCACCAGGCCTCTATCCTATCTAATAAAAGAGTAAAATGCAGATTGACCATCACTCCAACGCACAAGAGGGCAGCCCCCAAATGGTCAAAGATCCTGCCCCCATGTGAACACAAGATGGCCAACAGGAGAGGGCAGTTGTGGGCGATCAGGCCAGCAGGGGAGGGCAGTTGGGACAGACTAGGCCTGCAAAGGAGGGCAATTGTGGGCAATCAGGCCAGCAAGGGAGGGCAGTTGGGAGGCACCAGGCCGGCAGAGGAGAGAAGTTGGAGGCTACCGGGCCTGCAGGGAAGGGCAGTTGGGGAAGACCCAGGCCTGCAGGGGAGGGCAGTTAGGGGCAGGGGAGCAGTTAAGCATTATTCAGGCTGGCAGGGGAGTGGTTAGGGGGTGATCAAGCTGGTAGGCAGAAGCAGTTAGAAGCAATCAGGAAGGTAGGCAGGCGAGCAGTTGGGAGCCAGCGGTCCTGGATTGTGAGATGGATGTCCAACTGCCCATTTAGGCCTAATCCTACCGGGATGGGCCTAAACAAGCAGTCAGACATCCCTTGAGGGGTCCCAGATTGGAAAAGGTGCAGGCTGCGCTGAGTGGCACACACCCCAATGCACAAATTTTGTGCACTGGGCCTCCAGTATTCTAATGCTATGCTAAGGCCGTTCAACTGCTCGGTATGCTGTGCACTGACCACCAGGGGGTAGATGCTCCAACCGGTAGGTTAGCTTGCTGCTGGGGCCCAGCAGATCAGGACTGAGCGAGATGGGCCTGAAAGGCCCTGGAGCCCTCCTGCAGTCCCTCCCTGGCCAGCCTTGACTGGCCCTGATGGGGACTGGGCGAGATGGGGACAGACACGCCCTGGAGCCCTCAGCAGTCCCTCTCTGGCCCCAATCTTGCACTCGGCCTAGCCTGCGCCCTCTCACATTTTGGGATCCCTCATGGGATAGCAGAGAGCTGGTTTTGGTCAGATCTTGCAACTCCCCTCGGGAGGGCGCCAGACGCGGGGCTCACGGCTGGTGAGTGCTGCTGCGGCACCAGCCTCTCCGGATCGGGCCGGGATGAGGGGGAGCAGCAGGTGGGAGCTGCAGGCAGCACTGGACTGGAGGTTTCGGCCCCATCCCCGCAGGCCACCCAGAGGGCCCCACCCAAGCACGAAGTCATGCACCGGGCCTCTAGTTTATTCAGAACAAGCTAAAACCCAAGGCCAGCATTAGCTTATCCCACCCCCACCCCTGCATCCTCCCGGCAGAGAGGAACGGGTGAAAGTGCGGTCCTGGTTCCGGGCAGTGAGCTCAGTCACGCTGGCGGCTCCCACGACAGAGCTGCATGGCCGGGCGGCACGCTCCGTGTCTTCCTCCAGCGCCGGACACAGCCGGCCGCTCCGGGTTCACTGAGCAAAGGAGTGGTCCCAATGGCCCGAGTTGCAAGACAGAGCCTCCCACCTGTACTTACCATCCCCACCGGGCATGCCCACCCCATCGTCTGCTCGCTCCCGGACAGGGCCCTGGTGCAGCTCCCACATGCCCAGAGGGCCTCACTGGGCTCGCCAGAGGACACACAGCAGAGCCCGGCCGGTGAGCGACGGGAGGGAGCAGCGAGCACGTGGCCGTGTCAGTGTGGGCAAAGGAGGCGTCTGGAGAGCGCCGCTGCGGGTGGCAGGAGGGCTGGAGGAGCCCAGCTTGGGGAGTGTGCTGGAAGGTTCCGGAGGAAGAGGCCGGGTCGAGTCGGGCGATGCAGGGCCTGATGCCCTACGGCCAGGTCTTTGGCTTGAATTTGTAGCGGACGGGAATGCTCTGAATAGACTCCTGACAGCCACTACATGTGCACGTGAAAGTTTAGGCGTGCACACCGACTACGCAACTGTGCCACTTCCGCCCACAGCGGCTCCGGAAATGTGTGAAGGACGTGCGCTGACACAGAGCGAGCCCCGCCTCTGCTGCAGGGCTCACTCCAAGAAAGCAGACTTATTTTAAAGTCTCGAATGTGTCTTTGGTTTTGACACGATTTTAAACGCGGCATGTCTAGCTTCTTTCTCTAGAGTTACTAGTCAGCTTGACCACCACCCGGCCAGCCTGACGCAGAGCCAATGGGTCCCGTCCTGCTCCTCCAGGCCCAGAGCTTCTCCCCACTGCCAGCTCCTCCTCATTGTCATCAATAAAAACAATTCAGTCACTTCAATAACTGCAAATGCACCCATCAGGTACGACCTATGAAATACAGAACACGTAACCACGACGACCGTTTCCCTGATTCCCAGCAGCCCCTGCGGCAGGGTCTAGGAGGCGCTTCTTTGGGAAAGCACCAGCAGGGGGCGTGGCTGAGACGCAGGCCTCCCCTCCAGTGCCAAGTCAGCTTTCCAAACCCTCTCTTCAAAGGAATCAAACAATAAAAAATCACCTTCAGCCGAAACCAGTTTGGCTCAGTGGACAGAGCGTCGGCCTGTGCACTGAGAGGTCCCAGGATCGATTCTGGTCAGGGGCATGGACCTTGGCTGCGGGCACATAACCAGTAGGGGGTGTGCAGGAGGCAGCTGATCGATATTTCTTTCTCATCAATGTTTCTGACTTTCTATCCCTCTCCCTTCCTCTCTGTAAAAAAAAAAAAAAAAAAAAATCAATAAATTTTTTTTTTTTTTTTAATTCACCTTCAGTATTCCCTTTCCTATCCTGTTCTCTCTTCTAAAGCTCCCTGCTAAGAATTCTCTCTGGCCACAGTTTCATATTTTTTGTTTTTCCTTAAAAGGGAAAATGAACTGTGAATAAGAGCTGGCCTAACTCTAAATACACTTCAAAGGAAAGATTCTCTAGTAAAAACACCTTCTGATGCCCCTTGTTCAGTTAGCCCTCCCCCGCTTCTCTCCAAAGCGCAAACTCGGGCAGGTCTCCGTGGACTCGGAGCACGCGGCGGCCGTGGGGAGGAGGCTGCCCAGGCCGCTGTGGGAGAGCAGGGTGGACACCCTGGTGCAGATGGTGTGGGGGAGCAGGGAGGCCCAAGGGAGGGCAGCTGGAAGGGGGTGGGGAGGAGCACGGAGGAGCACAGCTGCAGGGCAGCTGCACACATCACAGCAGGGCCGGGCGGGGCAGACCCAGGTGCCCAGCAGGCACCACACCATGAGGGACCAATGACGGAACAGTGCGTGAGAATAAACCAGTCATCTCTTCTGTCACAGAACGTTTAGACAGCCGCCATTCTGGACTGGGTGACTTGGCAGCCACCATGTTGGCCGCATGGCTTGTAGCTCACCTGGGGGCCGCCATCTTGAAACAGCAAAGGCCAACCCTTTCCTTTGAATTAGCCAATCGCCAAAGACTGTGCGCCTGAGCTCCAATCAAGAGCTAGGGACAGGTCACGTGCGTCAGGGATTCTAAAACCGTGCAGCCCACCTGCTCGGTGTGGAGCACTTCCAGACCACGTGCGCCCTTCGACGTAGAAGTGAAGAAGTTTGCCTGCTGCCTGGCTCCCGAGTGTTTTGTGTCCTGCCGGGACCCTGACGCGGGGTTCGCCTTATTCCTAACAGTGCTGACGAGCAGACAGATCCTGCTTGGAGGCTGCTGAGGCCACCTGGCCAGGCAGCCAGCCCCACATCCTATGAGCTCATCTCCTCTGAGCAAGTCCAGCCGCTCCTGACACCGCTGCCTTCGCAGCCCCCCAGAGGAGCCCCCCCCCCCCCCCAGGCAAGAGCGTCAGATTGTCACCAGCAAGTGCACGCTGGCTTATCGCAGGGAAGCCTCCATCCCAGTCCCTCCAGCCCCCCCCCCCCCCCCCCGATTCAGTCCTCAGCCCCAGCCCCTCGCCCAGCTCCCATGTCTGTGCCAACACCAGCCTCTCTTCTGTCTAGAGTGCACGGTGCCCCCGCCAGCTGGAGAACCCATTCCTGCCTCAGTGTTTTACTGAAATGCCCACAGTTCCCGCCGCTTCCCTTGGGCGCCCAGGAAACCGGGCACTGCCCGCTGGGTCCCAAGGGAGCATCAGAGCCCCGAACCCACAGGAGACATTGGCGCTAAAATAACAGGAGCATCCGCTGTCCACTCTCCAATGCGTGGACACTCTGTTCCTCTCACTGTCCAACTCCAGATCCCGCCAATGCTTCACCTCCCTGCATGTCACTGTCCCCCAACCTCATGGCATCGTTCAGTAATGTCCCACAGTCATTCACTGTCCTACGTCACCCTGTGGTTCTCCTGTGTTACTTGAACTTACTTACATTTCCTCTACATGAACTGTCTCTACAAGACCCCTCTTCTCGGCATCCCCAAAGGTTTACCTTAGACACAGCCCAAAGCCACGAGTGTGCCATCAGTTGCAATCACCCTTTATGTAACGAAGCAGGACGGGAGGGCACATTGTAACAGCGCAGGCTACAGACCAGAAGTCTAGATGAAACGTGGCTACTAACTAGCTGTGGGCCCTTAAGCATTAGACTGAGCTCAGTTTTCAACACCTGAAAAGCAGGAGTGAGACGAGAAGAAATCTGTTTGCATGGCCATTTTCCCCTCCCTCCACTAGACTGTAAGCTCCTGACACCTCGATCCGGATGCACTAAAGATTCACCTAGAAGCACAAAGCCATGAGCAGGAACACTGAGGAAACAAAACGATCCCAAGTCAACCGATACACCAATGAAACACAACCCAGAGCCAGACACAGACCCCAGAGCACAGGCGTTTAATGTGAGCGAAGGGCTGCAGGCAGAACAAGGGTGTGAGCGAGGAGGGAGCCCAGAAGCACATGCATGTCTAATGTTGAGAGGGAGGGCGCTGTTCCGACACACGGCTGTACACTAGAGGCCACCGATAAGACCAATAAACTTAACTAAAAGTAATCCTTAAAAACAACAATAAAAACATTTATGTTGACTGCTATTTACAGAATTAAAAAGTCAAAATACAAAGATGCTCCACCTCCATAATAATTCCTGAAAATCCTCTCCTGATGGGCTCCGCCGTTTTGAGAATTCACGTGCCCAGCTGAAAGCAGCCACAGCCAGCAGGACGGCCGCGGAGCAAACAGAGCAAACAGGGAGGAAGCGCCGCCGGGACGTGAAGAGCTGTTAGGAGGAGGGGGTGTGGAGCAACCGCTGTGGCGGCCAGCATGGTGTCCTCGAAAATTAAAAACCAGCATCAGCCAACCCGGGACACCCCGCTTCCTTCCGGGCGCGCACCCACGGGAACGGGAAGCAGGGTCTGGAGCCATGTCTGCACACCCATGTTCACGGCTGCGGGACTCACAGCAGCCACAAGGAAAAGCCACGCCAGTGCCCGTCGCCGAAGGACAGACACCCTGTGGCCTCCCCGCATGACGGGATCATTCCCCGTAAGAGAAGGGGATGGGGCGTCGCGTGCGGATGAACCCGGAGGCCGTTTCGCCGAGAGGCCGAGGCCAGCCACACCAGACAGGTCCGTGTGCGCCGCACATGCAGGACCTGGGCGGCCGGGCGGCCAGTGGAGAGGTGGCCGCTGAGGGCGGAGGGAGCGGAGACACAGAGCTGTTATGTTCGGGGACAGCTTCCGTTTTCGCCAGATGAAGAGAGTTCTGGAAGCTGGTTGCACAACAGTGTGAACGTACTTAACAACAGCGAACAGTACACGTAAAAAGTTAAGATGGTAAATTTTATGTTGTGTGTATTTTACCGTCCTATCTAATACAAGGGCAATATGCAAATTAACCATCACTCCGTCAGAAATATGGCAGCGCCCAGTCCCCTCAGCCCCGCCAGAGGCCCCCAGTCCCGGAGGAGCGGCTGCGGAGAGCAGGCGCGTGAGCGGCCCGGCGGGATGCTTGCTTCGTCGCCCTGGCGACGAGGGAAGTGTCTGCCCCCGGGACAGCCTCTGCTCAGGGGTGCGGAGTGGCCAGGCCCCGCAGACAGCTACTGGCCCACGGATGCGTGCGCAGGGCTACTAGTTAAATATAACTGCAAAATATTTTTTTAGAGAAAATAATTAATACACGCAGTGTTGGGGAGGTTTTGGAAAGAGGCACACTCATCTTTAGACAAAACATGGAAAAATCCATAAAATTTAAATGCATGCCCCATTTGACCACTCCAAGCATTACTAGTAGAAATGCTTAAAACTATGAAACGCCCACACTACCCTATATAATGAGAGGAATATGCTAATTATCCATTACACCTTGAGGCGTAACAACCAACCGCATAACGACCAGATCACAGACCTGCAGGAGGGTGGGCAGCGAGCTACACGCTCCAGGAGGGGCAGGGCAGCGGGCGAAGAGCTCCATGAGGACGCACAGCGGAGAGCTGTCGGCGGCAGTGGGCGGGTGGCCGGCTCAGGCACGAGGCAGCAAGCTACTCGAATCTGTGCACAGGGCTACTAGTGTGCCATAAAACACACCCCAAGATATGTTCACAGAAACTAACAGACACCCAGAAAATTAACCTGACTGCAACCAACCTGGGAGACGCAGAACAGTTCCCACTACTTTACTTCATGGAGTGTGCACGCACTCTTCTCTCGTTTAGAGGAAAACAAGCCACACACCTACTAGAATGTCCAAACCCAACCCCAGCGCCACCGCCGGTGAGGGTGCAGGGCAGCCCCTTCCCTTCGAGGACAGCTGGCAGCTTCTCACAGAACGGAATGTGCTCGCACCAGACAACCCAGCACTCCTGCCTGGGCATCTGTCCGAAGGGCTGCAAACTGTCCACATAAAACCTGCACAAGAGATCAACCAAAGGACTTGTGTGCATGCAAATAAGCCTCATCAGTGGACACAGACAACAGGGGGTGGGGCATGAATGGGAGGTGGGGGGTAATGGGGGTTAAGGACACATATGTCATACCTTAATCAACAAAAAGAATTTTTAAGAAACCTGCACACAGATGTTTGCAGCAGCTTCGTTCACATTTGCCCGAGAATGGAGAAGCCGGCCCATCCAGACAGTGGAACAGCGCATAGCACTAGAGGAAAACGAGCTGAACACCCATGGAAAGGCGGAAGGATCGCAAATGCACATTATTGCCAAGTCAAAGCGGCCAATCTGAAAAAGGCTACACACTGTGTGATTCCAACTGTGTGAGTTCTGGAAAAGGCGGAATTCGGAGACAGGAAAGAGCAGTGGCTGCGGGAGCTGGGGGTGGGGAGGCCTGAGGGGCAGGCAGAGGACTCGGAGGCTACAGTGGGGGAACCCGGCACATCTGTCAGAACGGACAGGGCAGCGCTTCAGATCTTGCTCCCCAGAATACAGTCAGTTTGGCTTACCTAAATTCTTATAAAAAATCAAAACCACAACAAAACCTTATAGGATGCACAACACAAGAGTGCACCCTAATGTCACCACAGCCTTCAGGGGACAGCGATGTGAGTGGAATGCAGGATCACTAATGGTGAGCGATGTGCCCTCGGGTGACGGACAACCGTCATGGGGGGTTGTGTCTGTGTGGAGGGTGGGGACTGTGTCTGTGTGGGGGTTGGGGGGGGTGTGCCCTCGGGTGAGGGACGCCCGTGGGGACTGTGTCTGTGTGGGGGGTGGGGGATGTGGGAAAGCTCTAGCTGATGCTCATTGGACTGTGAACCTAAAACTGCTCTCAAAATTAAATCTGTTTTAAAAAAGAAAAGATAAAAATAAGAATAAAATATTTGCTCCTTGTCCTACAACTACAAATTTATCCTAAGAGTTTTAAAAAGGATCAAAAAGATTTCAAATATCTACCAATAGAGAACTTTGTTTAAAAAAATAATAAAAGGTTAAATCATGACACACGCATACCTATTAAGAAAAAGGTAAATTCATGAGACAGAACCCAGTCCCACATATACTGAAAACAGCAAATGGCTGAACAGCTCATGTTTTGTGATAAAAAATCTTAAAATATTAGCAAAAGCATATCTATTGTAAACAGTAACTACAAGAGGGCTTTCCCTGTCCACATCACACGTCTGCTCTGCTTGAAATGACGACAAGAGCATCTACTCTCATGGCCACAAAGCACCTGTGAACCGGCAGCCACTCTCAGAGGCGGCGCTCCGGCCGCTCCCGGAGAAGAAACAGGAGGTGCACCGGGCCCTCACTCAGAAATCTCTCAGCTCAAAGCCAGAATCAGAACCAACGCTGGACAACCAGCGCTTTCACATTATTTCAAAATAAAGACTTCTTTTCTGCCTACATAATGGGGGGAAAGACAGATGGCAGAGAAATTATTAGTGCTGTTTGCATTAACACTGTAATCACATCTTAAGGCTTATGATTAGACTATTAATCAAGGGAGCATGATTCTCAAAGGTCCCCAAACCAGCACTTGCTCCCAAGACCACACTCACACTTTAGCAGATAAATAAATTCCCATCAACCCACATTCCACTCCTAGGGATATAGCCTAAGCAAATACTACAACACAGTGAAAACAACAAAATGAGAGGACAAAGCTCTATGGTTCGGTTTTTCGCTACAGGCCTCTTTTACAAAAGCAACAAACTGGAAGCAACCTAACTATTCCCTAGAACAGTGGTCGGCAAACTGCACTCGCGAGCTACATGCGGTTCTTTGGCCCCTTGAGTGTGGCTCTTCCAGAAAATACCACGGCCTGGGCGAATCTATTTTGAAGAAGTGGCGTTAGAAGAAGTGTAAGTTTAAAAAATGTGGCTCTCCAAAGAAACTTCAATCGTTGTATTTGGCTCTGCTGACAATGAGTTTGCCGGCCACTGCCCTAGGAGAACGGTAAGTACACTGACACACCCACACGAGAGAAGAGTCCACAGCTGTTAAAATGTGTGCAAGAGCCCTAGACGGTGTGGCTCAGTGGATAAAGGATCAGCCTGCGGACTGAAGGGTCCCGGGTTCGATTCTAGTCAAGGGCACATGCCGGGGCTGCAGGCTCAATCCCCAGAAGGAGGTGTGCAAGAGGCAGCCGATCAATGATTCTCTCTCATCATTGATATTTCTCTCTCTCCCCCACCGCCTTCCTCTCTGAAATCAATTTTTTAAAAATATGTACAAGAGATTCACAACGGGAAATGCTGAAGTCTGTGTCCAGGAAGACAGCGCGCAGCACACACCTCCAGCAGGGCCTGGATAACACCGTTTTGTTTTAACGTTGGTGGGTACGGAGGCAGTAACCGGTTCCTGACCAGGGCCGTGTCTACACAGCCCCAGTGTGAGTGTGTCGGCGGTTCTGAGGTCACCTGAGATGGGAGGATGTCCAGAGTGGTCCCACCTTGCACCCGAGCAGCCGAGAGACGGTGCAGCCACCTGTGACCCTGACCTGGAACCAGGGGCTGGAAAATCACTACCTGACTTGTTTTTATTCGTCGTTCTCAGATGTCTGTGTAACTCACGTTTATCTCAGTGGAACCAGGAGTCACAGCTGGTTCCGGTCAGGGCACAGCCGGGTCCCCGCTCACTCCCTAGCAGGGGGCGTGCAGGAGGCAGCCAACCAATGCGTCTCTCTTTTCACTGACGTTCCCCTCTCTTCCTTTCCTCTCCGGAATCAATCAATCAATATGTGTATTTTTAAAAGGAACGTTTGGGGTCTTCATTTAGAAGTTTGGAGCAGTGACTTAACTCTTGTTCCATCAGCTAGCCTGGCGCACAACTGGTTTTGTTATACTCTGACTTTCACTTCAAGGCGCAGCTGCCCAGAGCCCACTGACACGCTGAGTGAGGGCTCCCGGGAGCGCCTGCAGGCAGGGCTGCCGGCCCTCGCTGTGCGCATGCGCACAGAGGGAGCAGGTCACAAAAGCCTCTGGGCTGTACCTCTGGATAACGAAATGATGAGTGAACGCTTTCTCTCTTCTTGTCTGTCTTCTGAACGTTCGACAAAACATACAAATGATACTTTTACATTGGTTTTTAAAGTTTTAACCATTACAGGGAGGCCTTATGTTAAAGATGAAATTGTACTGTAGCCAGTACCATTATTTTAAAACCTATTAACTTTTCATATGCTCTTTTCCTCTGGATAAGACAATACTGAGATCCAACTCTGGCTGCAAAGCTCCGACAGGGACCGGCAGCAGGAGGCGCTGCGGCGTGAGCTGTGACAACAGGGCCGTGCGGAGGCCCAGAGGCTGGAGCTCAAGAACTGAGTCTCGAGTTGCGTTTGGAACACGAACCCGGGCAGAGCCAGCGAAGCCGGCCCGGCTCCGGCCCGTCTGTCAGCCCACAAGGCTCTGACGGGAGTCAAGATGCCGGAGTGGTTTTCTTTTGGAAACAATTCTGCCAAAAACATGGAATGCGAGTAATTTAAAATATTCAAGACATATGCACGACTGACTCCAAATGGCCATTAGTGTGCTTTGTGGGATAGGTTAGAACTTCCTCCATCTACATTTTGCTTAGCTGACACTCAAGATAAAACCTCACATATTCAACATCCCAAATAAACAACCAGGAAATTATTTCTTACAAACTGGGATGAGGCAGAATTTCCTCCTTCTTAAAAATGTTTCTAGAGCTACTAAAAAAATTTGCATTTGCAAAAAGGTTGATAAAAAATCTTCCTCTGGGCCAAGCCGGTTTGGTTCAGTGGATTAAGCGTCACCCTGCGGGTCGATTCCGGTCAAGGGCCTGTATGTGCCCTGGCTGCAGGCTCCTCCCCAGCCTGGGCTCTAGTGGGGGACATGCAGGAGGCAACCAGCTGATGTGTTTCTCTCCCACTGAAGTTGCTCCCTGTCTTCCCCTCCTCTTCCACTCTCCCTGAAAATCAAGGAAAAAATAACCTTGGGTGAGGATTCACAACTGCCAGAAGCCAGTTCCAGCATGTCATAATTGTAAGCGTTTCATCAAAACTTGGAGACTCAAAAAGGGCTGAATCACGTTATCCGGTTGGGAATGGCTGAAGGAATTCCCCCAACCTGAAAGGGGCTGCCAGGCAGCCCAGGGCATCTTAGTCTACATGTTATTGCCTCCCCCTGGCCAAACCCCTGAACAGCCGCAGGCAGCCCCCATCTGACAGTGGATTCCCGACCTGACCTAACCTTTGATGTGTAAATCTCCACCTTGCCTTGGGACAAATTGTCTTCGTAAAAAGCAAGGCATTCTGAGACAAGAACTTGGTTTCTTCAGCCAAGCTCCTCTGCCCTCCGCCCCCAAATACCTTTCAAAATTCTGTTTCGTCTCTGGACTCCTATTTAATTTACACACAGCCCTTCTCCGGGTTTCCTGAACATTCTAGATGCCAGCGTTACACAACAAAAATCTTCCCCTTGACTGTGCGAGAAGGGAGACAGGGACCACAGGAAGACGCGGTGTGTGATACTAATCAGACGTGGCTTCTCCCTCCTGCTTCACCCGACACCGGCCTCTCCTCCAGCGTCTCCGCTTTCCGTAGGTGGATCTAGTTCCTGCTCGGCCACTCGGGCCTGCTTTTGCTTCGCTCCCCTTTCCCTTCCGTGTGCACTTGGTCTGCAAATCTGCAAATCCTTTCCTGCCACCTTTTTTGGCTTCATTCTTCTTTTTTTTTTTTTTTGCAGGAGCAGGTTTGGCTGGCAGCCTTGCTGGCCTCCTGGGCGCCCCGTCATGCCGTAGGGGAGCTGCCTTCCTCTGGGCACCATGGACGTGGCGGGCAGCTGGGGGCCTGAGGGCTGAGCCTTTGAGAACCCCGGCTGATTGGCCGCTGCCCAAGCTGCTGGGACCCACAATGGGGGCGGTGGGAAAATTATCTGAAACTGGATTGGAAGCCCACCTGCCCGCCCCCATATTCTTAATATTCAGTTCTGGGCACCATAATTTAAGATGGGAATTGTTGTTGCCCTGGCTGGTTTAGCTCAGTGGATAGAGCATCATCAGCCTGTGGACTGAAGGGTCTCAGATTTCATTCCAGTCAGGGTACATGCCCAGTTTAAGGGCTCAATCCCCAGTGGGGGGCACGCAGGAGGCAGCCAATCAATGATTCTCTCTCATCATTGATGTTTCTCCCTCTCCTTTCCTCTCTGAAATCAATATACATATATGTATGCATATATATTTTAAATGGGCATTGTCACAAAATACAATATACCAGGAGGGCAACAGAGACCCCAAAATCAACCATCTTATAACCCTTAACTTGCCGCAAGATGTCCATCAGCCTGGCATGTACCCTCTCACAATGCGGGACCACTGGCTCTTAACCACTCACCTGCCTGCCTGATTGCCCCTAACCACTCGCCTTCCTGCCTGATAACCCTTAACAGCTCACCTGCCTGATCAACCCTAACCACTTGCCTGCCTGCTTGATCGCCCCTAACCACCTCTGCTCAGGCCCCCACCTCTGCCTAGGTCCCCACCTCTGCGGCTTCGTCCGGAAGGACATCCAGAATGACATCCGGAAGGTCATTTGGCTGTCTGGTCTAATTAGCATATCATACTTTTATCATCATAGGTTATTATCGCTAAATTTAGCAGTAGTCAGAGCAGCTCAGTTTCCCACGTTCCAGGGAGGGCATTGTACCAAAAAGGATCCTTCCTGACCAAAACTAAACATGTTTCTTTACCACATGAGCTCTCTGCATCTTAAATGCTAACAGGGATGCTGAGTATAAGAGGGGGTATTTAATATGCAGCATCGTCACACTGCCTGGGAGTAACGTGCTCACACTATTTAATGCTGCAGAGCATAACGTGGGAAACCCTTGTCAAAGCCTCTGCTCACAGCTTAACCATTTTCCAATGAGCGCTCACCACTGCTTCCTGTTTTACAGAACTATCAGCCTTTTCTATTGGTCAAAGAGCCTTTTGAACATCCAATGTCATTTCTCCAGAAAATGCATTTGAGCCCCAAAATTTTGCACATGATTTCCAAGTTCCCATTCATTCCATCCAGACCCCCACTAAAAACTTCTCAAAGGAAATTTAGTTTTTCTTTGGTATATATTTTTCTTGATCTGAAAGGGAGAGGGAAAGAGAGAAAGAAATATCAAGGATGAGAGAGAACCACTGATTGGCTGCCTTCTGCATGCCCCTTACTGGGGATCAAGCCCGCAACCCAGGCATGTGCCCTGACCAGGAATGGAACCAAGGACCCTATCCATTGAGCCAAACAAACTAGAGCAGAAATTTAGTTTTTCTTCTCTTAAGTTATGAAGGGAAAAAAAGTTTGAAAATGGCAAAGGTCTGTTAATATATCAGATATAAAATTATTTTTGAATGGTATCACTTGAGCAAAAGGGAAAGGAAATCTGAAAAAGCAAACTCTGAAAATGCAACTAATATCACCAACGGGAATCTGTATTCCCCCACACAAATCCCAAGTAGCCCAGAATATTCATCCTAATAAGACTTTAACACATGAAACAAACAGCCAATCCAAAGTGTTACTTCTAACTAGGCTTAAGTCTTATATTACGATGCCCATTCCAAAATCACACATCTGACCTCTGTAATCTTTCAAATTAGAAATCTGTTCAACTCTTCGTCTTTATCACCCTATACACCCCGGCAGGTGGAGTTATACACTGCATTATAATGTTCCTTCCCTCCAGGCCTCTCCTCTGTCACTTCAGTATTCGCTTGTACAGCATTTTGAAAAAAGCAAATTGTGAAACCACAGGTTAGAAATCTTTCAATCATCATGACGGGCTACAGTAAAGAAATATACTTTCAAAGTCTTGGAATTATTTTAAAAATGTAAGAGAATTGTCATATGTAGGGACTTAACAGCTACAAAACTTATTTACAACTTTGCATTAAGAAGGTGAAAAATAAAGGTGCTCTAAAACTTACGTTTTGCTTCTGATAGGTTCTGATTAGGTGACCAGACCAGCATCCCAAGATTGTCTCGTTCTTGACTGCGTCTTGCTAATTTGGCTTGGGGGGGAGAGAGAGAGAGAAAGCTTGTTGTAACTGAACAGACATGGGAAACAATGGCCAACAAGATGACTCTGACCTTTAACCTCAGAACCTAAAGCCATCACCCCCTGGACTGAAAGCCGCCCGACTGGGCCTGCACACTCGCCACCACCGCGGGGCAATGGGGGCGTGGAGCGGCTCTGAAGGGCCCCGTTACCGACGCTCCCATGAGCTGACGAGCTGACGGCGCCCCCCCACCCCTGCTTGCTCGCACCCACTGATAGCCCAGAGCGATTGGGGCCAGAGCCAGCAGGGGGTGCAAGCGAGGCCATCAGCTGGTGCAGGCAGGTGATGGCCCCTCAGGGGCAAGGGGAGGTGGAGAAGCCCTCAGGGGCAATCGGGGCGGCAGCCACCACTCACACCGCTGATGGCGGAGTGATCGCTGATGGCGGAGTGATCGGGACTGACCAGGCGCCAGCAGCAAGTGCAAGCAGCGACACAGTGCCCACTGTGGGTACAGCAGGGCCAGTGCCAGCAGTGAGTGTGAGCGGGGCGTCGCCGGCAGTGGGTGCGAGAGGCAGTTGCCGGCCGATCGCCCCTCAGGAGCAGGGGGAGGTGGAGAAGTCCTGAGGGGGATCAGGGCCTGCAGCTGCTGCTGCTCGCACCTGCTGACCACGCCAAGCGATCGAGTGATCGGAACGGTGCTGGGCTCCGGCAGCAGGTGCCAGAGCTTGGTGGGACCACGATGAACAGAAGCTGAGAATTTTCAGTAACCACCAGAGGCTTGCCCCAATGACAGTGACTGGCACCCTGCCTTGGTCTGGTGCCCCCACTCACTTGCTCTCCCATCTCACTGCAGCCGATGCCCACCATGTTCTGTACACACCCCCTGGTGGTCAGCACACGTCATAGCAACTGTTTGGTTGGTTGTTCCGCCATTCAGTCTATTTGCATAGAGGCCATCCACACGAGGACAGCGTGGATGACGCTTCCCTGAGAACGGGGTACATCCCCCCGTCCAGCATCTGAGCCAGCCAGGGCCTGATCTGTGTGCCTTTCCCAAATCTCTGAGAAGGAAGTCAGAGGCTACACAGTGAGCTGTCTGCCTACAAGCTGGAGCTGTGTGTGCGGCTTCCTTCTAACTCAAAACATCTGACTTCCTCCTTCTCCCCGGCCCGCAGCACCCAAATCAGTCTTCTCTAGAGAAAACACACTGTCTTCCACGTCACTAACGTCACCGACCCTCCAGTGAGCACCACTGTGATGTCAGCACGCACAGCCCCGAAACTAAGACGAAGGGGACCGGACCCTCAGAGGCCACTCGATGTCACCGCACTGGGACCCATTCTGGTCCCTCTGTTTTCCTGGCGCCAGGCTCAGGACTAGCACCAAAGCACCCTGGTCAGGCGGCAGAACCACACGCAGACCTCCAGACACTGGGGCCGGTCCCGGCCGGCCCTCCAGAGCTGACATCCAATCCAAGCCAGGGGGTCACTGGAGGTTTGGCTCCCAGTGCGTTTAGGTTACGTCTACACGATGCTGTCGTCCAGTAAGCGCGCAGCAGCACCATGTGTGAGACAGCGTACACACCGCAGCTCAGCGTGACCGCTAAGCAGTGCCCAACGACCGCTAAGCCTTCGGCGGGTGCAAGCTCTCTGCTGGCGGAGGGTCTTGGCTCCAGCGTGTGACATCGCAGCGTCTGGAGGCGCCATAAAGCGGGTGTGCCTGTGCGGGCGTTCGCCGGCGTCCCCGGAGAACCCCTCCAGCGCCGCTGACAGCGGGGATGCGCCCCCACAGGGTGCGGGGCCGGGCTCCTTCGGGAACACAGCACATTCTCCAGGGCCGCTCTGTTGACTTATGAGTTTGCCGACCACTGGCCCAGGGAAAGCTCCAGTTACTCAGCAGCTAGCTGAGGACAGCACTTTAAAACCTCCACGTTATCCGCGTTTCCGTCCCGGAGGAGATGAGGAGAAGAGAACGTGGAACCCCCCCAGGTTGTCGGAGTTCGAGGAGAGAAAGGGCTGCAGACCAGCAGCCGCCCGCAGGCGCTGGGACTCCGCTCCGGCTCTCCCAAAGGCAGGCAGTTCGCGGTGTTTACCAAACCTCTGGCAGTGCGCCCCCCACACACACTCTGGGCCTCTGCCAAACTCACCCCAAAGCGGTTCGCCCAGCGCTGCCGGATGGCGGGGAACGGGCCGTGTCCGCAGGAGCCGTGCCAAACACTGG
The DNA here is from genome assembly GCA_027563665.1 of Antrozous pallidus. Lineage (NCBI taxonomy): Eukaryota > Metazoa > Chordata > Mammalia > Chiroptera > Vespertilionidae > Antrozous > Antrozous pallidus. Next base: position 111,725,957 of record CM050515.1, on the reverse strand, counting down.
GCAGCCCGCAGCCCACAGCGGGCGCTGCACCGGGCGGACTGGCCTGCGGCCCCAAAAAGGCTGCAGTGTGACCCCCAGCAGGCACACGCTAGGCCGCGGTGCGATCCCCGGTCAGGGGAGTAAGGGAGGCAATCAATTGGTATTTCCCTCTCATCATCGTCCCTTCCTCTCTCCCCACCCTGTCTCTAAAATCGGTAAAAGCATGTCCTTGAGTGAAACTTAAAAAAAGAAAAGAAACTGCGCACACATCCGAAGCAGCTGTGGAGCCTCCGGGGACGGGACCGCGTGGGTCCCGTGCAGCCACGTCCGCTCTGAGCCTGCGCACGGGCGCCCCACAGCCGCCTGGGCCCTGAGGCCGTGCCTGTGGCTGCCTTTCCGGCATCTACCGAGGGTCCTCCAGACACAGCAAGGAAACGAGCGATCAGAGGCTGCGGTACAGATCGCCCGAGGTCACCACTGCTGCCCAGTGAAAAGCATCCCAGAACCCAGCCACCGCTCACGCACTGCATGCGCCCAGCGGTTTCCCACCCACTGCATGCGCACTGCATGCGCCCGCAGAGCGCCTCCGGTGCTCGCCTCCAACAGCGCCCGGCCGCCTGGCTTTCCCGAAGCTTCCCACGTAACAGGTGATGGCGCTGGTGAGCAAGTTTTCCTGAATGAGAACCTATTTCTCCCTCTGCCGCCTCTGAGGTTGGAGGACGCTGAGATGAAGCCACTGACATCGTGTGATGAAAGACAAGCACATAAATATTCCTCCTTCGGCTTCCGCTTCCTTCTCTCTCCCCGCCATCGAGGTGCGTGCGCTCGCTTCTCCTTCACCGCGTCTTCCCACACGACTTTCAGGATCAAGAGGCTCCTGGCCAAGAAACACAAGCAGAATCGGCCCGTTCCCCAATGGATTCGGATGAAAACGGGTACTAAAATCAGGTCCGACTCGAAGAGGAGACAGTGGAGAAGAACCCAACTGGGCCTGCGAGGAGTTACAGGAGAGATGACTCACATGCTTAAGCTGTATCCAGGTTGCCTACACGTTTAAATGATTGAAAAGATGCTACTGTCTGGACAGTTGGGGCATTTTAATTGGGGAATTAATGAACTTGTGATTTTGTTCTGTTGATTTTTTTCCTCCTGCAATAATAGGATGATTCAGTAATAAATGTGTGAGACCTTTTGAAAAAAATATATATATATATATATTCTTTCTTTGGTGGGATAAAGATTTTTTAAATTATTACTGACTTTCCCACAACTAATCCAGATTTGTGAGTATTTTATTAGATTCCTACCTCCACAATCGCACCTTACCAAGTACGTGTCCCTTCTGAACGTTTGGCCACTCCTGGTTCCACACAGTCTACGAAAGCCCGGCTAGCAGCCTGACCCTTTCTCACTGTGACCACACCCCATGGACCGGGGCGGACCATGGACCGGAGCACACCACGGACCCGGAGCACACCACGGACCCGGAGAACACCACGGACCCGGAGCACACCACGGACGGGAGCACACCACGGACCGGAGCACACCACGGACCGGAGCACACCACGGACCGGAGCAGACCACAGACCCAGAGCACACCACGGACCGGAGCACACCACGGACCGGAGCAGACCACGGACCCGGAGCACACCACAGACCCAGAGCACACCACGGACCGGAGCACACCACGGACCGGAGCAGACCACGGACCCGGAGCACACCACGGACCCGGAGCAGACCACGGACCCGGAGCACACCACGGACCCAGAGCACACCACGGACCGGAGCAGACCACGGACCCGGAGCACACCACGGACCCGGAGCATACCACGGACCCGGAGCACACCACGGACGGGAGCACACCACGGACCGGAGCACACCACGGACCGGAGCACACCACGGACCGGAGCACACCACGGACCGGAGCAGACCACAGACCCAGAGCACACCACGGACCGGAGCACACCACGGACCGGAGCAGACCACGGACCCGGAGCACACCACGGACCCAGAGCACACCACGGACCGGAGCAGACCACGGACCCGGAGCACACCACGGACCCGGAGCATACCACGGACCCGGAGCACACCACGGACCCGGAGCAGACCACGGACCCGGAGCAGACCACGGACCCGGAGCACACCACGGACCCGGAGCAGACCACGGACCCGGAGCAGACCACGGACCGGAGCACACCACGGACCGGAGCAGACCGCGGACCGGAGCACACCACGGACCGGAGCAGACCACGGACCCGGAGCACACCACGGACCCAGAGCACACCACGGACCGGAGCAGACCACGAACCCGGAGCATACCACGGACCCGGAGCACACCACGGACCCGGAGCAGACCACGGACCCGGAGCAGACCACGGACCCGGAGCACACCACGGACCCGGAGCAGACCACGGACCCGGAGCAGACCACGGACCGGAGCAGACCACGGACCGGAGCAGACCACGGACCGGAGCACACCACGGCCCGGAGCACACCACGGACCCGGAGCACACCACGGACCGGAGCACACCACGGACCGGAGCACACCACGGACCGGAGCAGACCACGGACCCGGAGCAGACCACGGACCCGGAGCACACCACGGACCCGGAGCACACCACGGACCGGGGCAGACCACGGACCGGAGCAGACCACGGACCCGGAGCAGACCACGGACCCGGAGCAGACCACGGACCGGAGCAGACCACGGACCCGGAGCAGACCACGGACCCGGAGCAGACCACGGACCCGGAGCAGACCACGGACCGGAGCAGACCACGGACCCGGAGCAGACCACGGACCGGAGCAGACCACGGACCCGGAGCACACCACGGACCCGGAGCACACCACGGACCGGAGCACACCACGGACCGGAGCAGACCACGGACCGGAGCAGACCACGGACCGGAGCAGTGGAAAGCACTTCGTACCCAAGCTCCGAGAGCACAGACCAGATCCACAAGGAGACTTTCCGCTGTGGTTTAAAATGCGATCTAGGGAGTGCCTCTCCTCCTGATGTAAGATGCTCTGCAAACAAGAAGAGACTTTTGGGGGTGCCATTTCATTCCTGCAGGCCGTGGTCTCCACTGTCCGCGTAGCCGGAAGCCCAGCCGCCACTGTTCTCTTTCAGACAGCAGCGCCCACACAACAGTAAGAAGAGCACAGCAATATCACACACAGCTCTATCGGCTGCTTACTCAATAACAAGTCCGAACAGTTTGTAAGACTGTTATTTACACAACTCGTATCACAGTGCGGAAACAACCATCTTTAATATGATCAGAGCACACTGCCCTGATAACCTCACACTTCAACAGAGCCGGGGAGCCAAAGGCTGCCACCTTCTTAACACCAGTCACAAAAGAGAAGGCATAGCTCTTATTTTCTTAATTTAGAAAAGGCTGAAAAGCTAACTTTATTATACAAGATATAAAAAGAAACTTATTTTTGTCCGAAGAGTATGCCTATACAAAGTATCTGTGCAAATGTTCATATCTGTTACAAATCACAATAAATATCATACTGTACACCAAATTCATAGAGCTATACAACCTATAGATTCAACACAATTCCCATCAAGATACCAACAGCCTATTTCACAGAACTAGAACAAATATTCCAAAAATTTATATGGAACCGCAAAAAGACCCTGAATAGCCACAGCAATCTTGAAAGTTGGTGGACTCACACTATCTGAGACCAAACTGTATTACCGGGCGATAGTAACTAAAGCAGCATGGTCCTGCATAAAAACGGACATGCGGGTCACAGAAAGGAATAGCGACCCGGAAATAAATCCATGCCTTTATGGTCAATGTATCTGACAAAGGAGACAAAAAACACAATGGGTAAAGGCAGTCTACTCTATAAATTATGCTGGGAAAATGGACAGATACATGCAAACAATGAAATGAGACTACTTACTTCAACTTACACAAGAATAAACTCAAAATGGATCGCAGACTTAAATGTTAGACTTGAAACCATAAAAACTTCACGAGAAAAATAGGCAGTAAAATCTCAGACATATTTTGTAGCAATGTTTTTTCTCATTAGCGCTTTGGGCAAGGGCAACAAAAGAAAAAATAAACAAATGAGACCACATCAAACTCGAGTTTTCGCACAGCAAAGGAAACCATCAACACGAGAAGACAACCCACTAAATAGGAAAACACATTCATCAGGGCTATATCTGGCAAGGGGTTAATATTCAAAATTTATAAAGAACTTATAAAACACAACACCCGCCCCCCCCCCAAAAGCACTAAGCAATCCAATTAAAAAATGGGCAAAGGACTGAACAGACACTTCTCCAAAGAGAACACACAGGTGGCTAACAGACGTATGGAAAACATGCTCCATGTCACTGATCAGAGACATGGATATTAAAACCACAAGGAGATACAGCCTCATGCCTGTGAGAATGGCTGTCATCAATAAACCAACAAACAGCCCTAGCTGGTTTGGCTCACTGGATAGAGCGTCAGGCTGTGGACTGAAGGGTCCCAGGTTCAATTCCAGTCCAGGGCACACGCCCGGGTTGCAGGCTCTGTCTCCAGTGGGGGGCGTGCAGAAGGCGGCCAATCGATGATTCTCTCTCATCAATGGAGTTCCTCTCTCTCTCTCTCTCTCTCTCTCTCTCTCTCTCTTCCTCTCTGAAATCAATTAAAAACACATTGAAAAATAAAAATAAATCATCGAACAAGTTGCTGGTGAGGATGAGGAGAAAAGGGAACCCTCGTGCACTGTTGGGGGAATGCAAACTGGTACAGTCACTGTGGACAACAGCACAAAGTTTCTTCAAAAAGTTAAAAAAGGAACTGTCTGATGATACAATGACTCCACTTCTGGGAACTGGTCCAAAGAAACACAGAAACTAATTTGGAAGAAGACATGTGCTGGTGGGAGCTTAGCTGGTTAGAGCCTGGTTCCCCAGTCAGGGCACATGCAAGAATCAACCAGTGAACACATAAGTAAGTGCAGCAGCAAATCGGTGTGTGTCCCCGCTCCCCCCCCCCCCGCCCCCGTCAATAAGTAAATTTTTAAAAATAAATAAAGAGCCCTGGCTGGTGTGGCTGTCAGCAGGAGCATCAGCCTGTACACCACGCATGTCAAGCTCAAAGGCGAACATGGCCAAATAAACAAGGTTTAAGTTGACGTGGGCCTCAAAAACACAAAAGCTTCTGGAGAAACCAAGATGGCGTCATAGGTAAACACCTGAAACTGCTGCCTCGCACAACCACTTCAAAACTACAACTGAAAGACAGAATGGACGTCATCCCGAACACAGGAAGGCTGGCAGAGGGGAAATTCTAAACTACAAGGGGAGAGAAAAGCACACGGAGACTCAGGAGCTGTGGAAGAAAAGGCAGAGGTACCGAGGCTCGCGTGGACAGGGCTGGCCCGAGTACGAGGTTGTCTTTTTCAATCCAGAGGGAGGCACAAGCTCCCGACTGCTCTCAACTCCAGTTCCAGGCAAGACTCTGGGGACCCAAATTCATATGGGGGAAAATTGGACTGTCTGGCTTCGGGCGGGACTCGAAGGCAGCTTTCTCTCAGAAGTGCTTGCAGAGATCACCGAGGGACACTGAGACCTGGAGTCCTCTTAGGGCAGGGCTGTCAGCCATTGCTGTTTGCTCTGCCCTGTTGATTCCCTGAGACCCTGCCCACCCAATTTACAACCCCAAGCTGTGTGCAGGGGCTTTTACATATGAATGGCCTGGCCTTCTGCAGCCTAAACTTACCTAACAAACTGCAGCTGGGTCAGAGAGCCCAGAGCCTCCAAAAGCCTGCATTGCTTCAGAGCTGGGCCTCATCTGGGCATCTCCAAACCCCAAACAAAGAAGAAGAATCGGCACATCTCTCCGTAGCCCCCGCTGGGTGGCCTCAGGCAGAGCTAAATTTGCACCTTCTTGGATCTCCCAGTGGTCAGAGTGGGACCATCCAGATTGCAACTCCTCAGATCCATAAGGGACACTCTCAGGGGGCAGACTCAGTGAGCACCAAAGCCCCACTGAAGCAAGTCCTGCCCCATAAGGGTGTCTCCAGCACAGAAGTTCTTCCATCATAGACACAACTGATTCTCACAGCCAATTGGCCTGGAGGTCAATTCCTCCCAGTGATACCAACAGCAATCAAGGCTTAACTACAACAAGACTGTGCACACAGCCCACAAAGGGGTGCATCAAGAGTGTCCACCTCAGGTAACTGGGGAGGCTGAGCCACTGGGCCCTATAGGACACCTAGCACACAGGCAACTCTATCAACGCAGGGAAGCAGCCAAAATATGGAGACAAAGAAACAGATCACAAATGAAAGAAATGGAGGAAAGCAAACTACTGGATATAAAGTTCAAAACACGGTTATAAGATTACTCAAGAATCTTCTAGGAACCTCCAAGAAATTTAGAGACCCTCGAGGATATAAAAAAGGAGCAACTAGAAATTAAATATACACTAACTGAAATAAGTAATAATACATAGAGATCTAACAGCAGACTAGAGGATCCCAAGAATAAAGTCAAAGATTTGAAATACAAAGAAGCAAAAAACACCCAATCAGCAAAGAAAAAAGAAACCAAAAATATGAAGATAATGTAAGGAGTCTCTGGGACAACTTCAAGCGTACCAACATCAGAATAATGGGGGTGCCAGAAGAAGAAAGAGAGCAAGATATTAAAAACCTATTTGAAGAAATAATGACAGAAAACTTCTCCCACTTGGGGAAAGAAATAGACTTATATGTCCAGGAAGCACAGAGAACCCCAAACAAAAGGAATTCAAAGAGGACCACACCAAAACACATCATAATTAAAATGTCAAGAGCAGGAGACACCAAGATGGCGGCATAAGCAAACACCTATTGTTCTGCCCCGCGCAACGATTTAAGAACTACAACATAACAGCAGAACAGACAAGCACCCAGAATCGCCAGAAAGCTGGCTGAATGTAAACTCCACTAATAGCAGCAGAGGAGGGACACAGACTCAGGACCAGCGGGAGCGCAGATTGAAACAGGTTAGGAGCCGCCCTGGTCGCGCGCGCGGGCTGGGGCTGGAGCAGGGACCGGCCGGATTTCTCCGACGGGGCCCAGATTTCCCGAGCCGGGCGAGGTCCGAGATCCGGGGTACGAGAAGTCTCCCTGCACAGATTCCCCAGAACCGGCGAGGTCCGAGGTCCGGGGGACGCACCCTGGGAGCGGGGCGCGGCAGAAGCTCCTAGTCCCAAGGGACAGCAAACCCGCGACTTGCCCCCTGGAAACTTGTCTCCTGGTTCCAGAAACCATCTATTTTACAGCCCTGGGCTAGACTTTTGGTGTGCAGGCACATTTGGGGAAAGGCAGAGTTGTCTGGCAAGGGGAAGAGACTAGCGGCTCTCTCTTGGAAGAGTCTGCAGCCATCCCCACCCAGCACAGACCCGAGCCCACGAGCGTTGCATAGGACCCAGCCGCCGCGCCGCCGCCGAGGCGTAGCCCAGAGACTCCGCCCATCCAACCTGAGCACAGCTGAGCTTCACAGCCAATTGGCCTGGAGGTCAAACCCTCCTAGGGCTAACAACAAAAAGCGGGGTTTAAATTAAAAAATACTGAATACAACCCATAAAGGATTGCAGTAAGAGTACCCACCTCAGGTAACTGGGGAGACTGAGCCACTGTCCCTTTGAGGATAGCCACCACATAAAGCAGCCACCATGCAGAGACATGGAAAGAAATCAGGTGTGAAAGAAATGGAGGAGAAAAGACGACAAGACATAGAGTTCAAAACCACGGTTATAAGGCTTTTCAAGAGGCTCCTACAAAAGGCCGATCAACTTAATGAGAATTACCAGGAAATAATCAAGACCAACCAGCAAATGAATGAGAATTACAAGGAGATGAATGAGACCCTCAGGGAAATGAACAAGACCTCTGAGGATACGAACCAGACCCTCACAGATAAAAAAAACGACCAACTAGAAATCAAGCATACACAGACTGAAATAAAAAATATTACACAAAGTCCTAAAAGCAGTCCAGAGGGCCACAAGAACCAAGTCAAAGATTTGAAATACAAAGAAGCAAAATCCACTCAGCTGGAAAAGCAAGAAACAAAAAGAATTCAGATAATTGAAGATAGTGTAAGGGGCCTCTGGGACAACCTCAAGCAAGCCAACATCCGAATTATTGGGGTCCCAGAAAAAGAGAGAGAGCAAGTTAATGAAAACCTACTTGAAGAAATAGTGACTGAAAACTTTCCCCACCTGGTGAAAGAAACTGACTTAAAGGCCCAAGAAGTACACAGAACCCCAAAATATAGGAATCTAAAGAGGACCACACCAAGACATATCATAATTAAAATGCCAAGAGCAAAAGATAAAGAGAGAATATTAAAAGCAGCAAGAGAAAAACAGTTGGTTACCTACAGGGGAACGCCCATACGATTGTCAGCGGATTTCTCAACAGAAACGATGCAGGCCAGACGCGAGTGGCAAGAAATATTCAAAATAATGAAGAGCAAGAATCTACAACCAAGATTACTCTATCCAGCAAAGCTATCATTCAGAATTGAGGATCAGATAAAGTGCTTCGCAGATAAGAAAAAGCTAAAGGAGTTCATCACCACCAAACCAGTATTATATGAAATGCTGAAAGATATTCTTTAAGATGAGGAAGAAGAAAAAGGTAAAAATATAAATTATGAACAACAAATACACATCTATCAACAAATGAACATAAAAATCAAGTGAACTGATAGGCTGATGAACAAGATAAACTGGTGAATATAACAGAAACATGCACATAGAGAGGGAATGGACTGACAATTCTTGGGGAGAAAAGGGTTGTTGGAAGTACAGCAAGAGATTGGACAAAAATCTTGCAACAATGGGAGAGGACATTGGGGAGGGGGAGGTGAGGGTGGGATAGGTACAGGGTGGAGGGAAGATATAGGGGGATAAAAAAGGGGAAACAATGTAATTAATAAACTGAACAATAAAAAAGAAAATTAAAAAAAAATAAAAATAAAAAATAAAAAAATAAAAATAAAAATAAATAAAAATAAAATGTCAAGAGCAAAAGACAAAGAGAGAATATTAAAAGCAGCAAAAGGCTGAGACCGGTTTGGCTCAGTGGATAGAGCGTCGGCCTGCGGACTGAAGGGTCCCGGGTTTGATTCCGGCAAGGGCATGTACCTTGGCTGCGGGCACATCCCCAGTAGGGGGCATGCAAGAGGCAGCTGATCGATGTCTCTCTCTCATCGATGTTTGACTTTCTATCCCTCTCCCTTCCACTCTGTAAAAAATCAATAAAATATATATATTTTTAAAATAAGATAAAAAAATAAAAATAAAAGCAGCAAAAGAAAAACAGTTACCTACCTACAAGGGAGTACCCATACGACTGTCAGTGGATTTCTCAACAGAAACGATGCAGGCCAGACGGGAGTGGCAAGAAATATTCAAAGTGATAAATATCAAGAACCTACAACCAAGATTACTCTACCCAGCAAAGCTATTATTCAAAATTGAAGGTCAGATAAAGAGCTTTACAGACAAGTAAAAGCTAAAGGAGTTCATCAAGACCAAGCCAGTATTATATGAAATGCTGAAAGTATTCTTTTGGGTTTTTTTAATATATATTTTATTGATTTTTTACAGAGAGGAAGGGAGAGGGATAGTGAGTCAGAAACATCAATGAGAGAGAAACATCGATCAGCTGCCTCTTGCACGCCCCCTACTGGGGATGTGTCCGCAGCCAAGGTGCATGTCCTTGACCAGAATCGAACCCGGGACCTTTCAGTTCGCAGGCCGACGCTCTGTCCACTGAGCCAAACCGGTTTCGGCCTGAAGGTATTCTTTAAGAAGAGGAAGAAAAAGGTAAAGATAAAAATTATGAACAACAAAATGACAACAAATACATATCAACAAGTGAATCTAAAAACCGAGTGAATAAAAAAATCTGATGAACAGAATAAACTGGTGAATATAACAGAATCAGGGGCATAGAGAGGGAGTGGACTGAATTCTCGGGGGAGGGGGAAAGGATGTGGGGGGTGAGAAGAGACTGCCCTCTGGCAGTCGGGAAGCCCTTGGGGGTGTCTCGCACTCCGGGACCCCCGCTCCTTACCACTGCCTGCTCGCTGCCCCTTAGCACTGCCGAGGCTGGAGAGGCTCTGCCACCCCACCGCCGCCACGCTCACCAGCCGTGCGCCCGACTGCTGGCTGAGCGGTGCGCCCCGTGTGGAGCGCGCTGGCCGCCGGCGGCAGCTCCTGTGTTTACATCTGTCCTCTGGCGGTCAGTGTCCATCACAGTGACCGGTCATTCTGACGGTTCTGCCGTAACCGTCGCTTAGGCTTTTATATACAGATTATGTATAACCGAATATTGTGAAAATTAAGTTACAAAATTTTCGTTAAAACATTCTTACATACCGTTATATTGGCTGGGCGACAAAAATATCCCTCGTGGCCACATGTGGCCCGCAGCCTCGCGTGTGACAGGCCTGCTGTAGCAAAAGGTGGTGGGCGTGATCCTGGTCAGGGCGTGCGCCCGGGGGGCCTCGTGGGTTCAATCTCCAGACCCGGCAACACAGGAGGCCACAGACTGAAGCTCTCTCTCACGCAATCTCTCTCTCCCCTCCTCCCCCTCTCTAAAATCAGTAAGATCTCGGGTGGGGACTGTGCAAAGAGTGGATGAGCCTGGTTTTGTTTATACTCCACGTGGGTTTCCAGGGAGATGAGGCTAATTACAGACCAACTGAGACAGACGTCCTTCTCGTCTCCGGCGCCGTTACCCATAAACCCTCACACCGCTGTGTGACCGCAAGCCCGGCAGCGAGAGCCGCTCACTACAAAGGGGGTGCAGTCCGCCCCACGGGGGTGAGTCGGTGTAGACTCGGGTGGGTTCAACACCTGGTGTGAGGCCCCTAACGAAGTCAGCCGCCCCGACGCCGTCAGCACGCACGTGGCGTCGCCTCGGACTTGCGTGCGAACAACCGGGAGGGAGGCCTGCGTGGGGGCATCCGCACCGGGATGGCGTATTTGGTAAATACCCGCAGAGCCCTTCCCCACAGGCGTTTCACCCAGAGCCGTGACTCTTTTCCGAAGCGACCACACACCCAGCCCCACCGGACCGCCCCACAGGGGCCAACCGAGCTCCGGCCCTCAAGAGAGGGGCCTGCTCCCCCGACCAGAGCAAGCCTGTGGCCGCAGCAGCAACGCCGTGCTCCCTCCCGGGAGGACACGTGCGGCCTGCCTGCTTGGGGCGCGGACATCCGACACCCGGGGGGAGCGCCCCGCAGCCAGTGACCGGGACGCCGGAGGGGCTGGACCCCACGCCGCGCCTCACCTGCACCCGCTGCTCCTCCTCCAGCGCCACCGACTGCCGACCACACAGAGGTGACTGAGTCGCCCGCCACCGCTCCCAACCGCCGGGCCCTGGAGACCCTGAACCATAGGAAGTCACTGAATGGAGGGGTCATCGCTTAGGCGGGAAGATTAATGGCAGCAGCTTTGGGCACCTGCAAGGGAGAAGCTGGACCGTGGGGAACTGGCTCTGGGACAGGCAGCGGCGGGCGGCGGGCGGCGGGCGGCGGGCGGCGGGCGGCGGGCGGCTGGGCTGAAGGGCCGCAGGAGCCCGCGCGGGGCAGGGAGGGACGATGCTGCGGGCGGAGAAAGGCGCGTTACTGCGGGAAAGCGGCTCAGGAAGCCGGACGGAAATGTGCCCACAGACCACGGAGACCCGAGGAGATGCCGGGCGGGCGCTGAGCGTGGTCTCCCTCGGCCTCGGGTAACTGACTGGGAACGCGGAGCGGGCTGTTAAACAAAGGGCTCAGAGGGCAGAGTCGGCCTGCGGACCGAAGGGTCTCGGGTTCGAATCTGGTCAAAGGCATGGACCTTAGCTGCAGGCTCCTCCCCAGCCCGGACCCTGGTCAGACTCCTGCAGCAGACAACCAATCGGTGCGTGTCCCTCACATCCACGTTCTCTGTCCCTCCCGCTCCCTCCCGCTCCCTCCCAAAACCAATGGGAAAGCCGGGCCGGCGGGGCTCAGGGGCTGAGCGTGGCCTAGGAACCAGGAGGTCGGGTTTGATTCCGGCCAGGCACAGGCCCGGGCTGGGGGTGCATCCCCAGTGGGGGACGAGCAGGAGGCAGCCAACAATGATCCTCCGGCTTCCTCGGCCGCCCCGTTCCGCAGCAGCACTCCGCTCGCTTCTTGCTGGGTCGCTCCATCCTCCGGTGTCAGCTTTCTCGCCCCCCCCCCCCGCCACCCCCCCCCACCCCCCGCCATGGTAACACTACCTCACCTGAGCCTATTTTCCGTTTCCGAAACATCAGTGGCATCTTCAGGCTGCTCTGCTGTGTATATACAAGACGCCAAAACCCAATCTTTTCACTCCCCTTCCTATATGTTTGTTTACATCCTCTCACATCTAATCCCTTCCGTTTGTAGCGCGCAGCTCAGCCTTCGTGTTCAAGTTCAGAACACCATAAATCTTTCAAAGGCCCTTCCTGACCGTTCCCCCACACTCCACCCTCCCACTTTTCTGCCCACACTATGCTAGCGCACACTAGGTGCTCAGCGAGTCCAGCCGCCAGTATTACCATCAAGTCAGCAGGCCAAGACTTTTGTAAAGATTATCTCTTCATGCTCACATCAACCTTGTGCGATAAATGTTATCCCCACTTAACAAAGTAAGTCACCAATTATCTGTGGGACTGAACTCTCTCGTTTTCCTCTTGCCAAATAGCCCCAACAATCGTACCCAGCTCTAAAACCGTATTTTCTGACTCGGACAAAATTATACTAAACATGGTTTTCAAGACCACACACACTTGTTCATGTTGGCATTTAACTGAGCAAAGGCGCTTATTCCTTCGCTTGACCCCTGTATTCCTACTTCTTCCTTCCGTGCGATCGGACACCGAGAGGACTCTGCGCCCCAACACGGGGCCGGGGCGGGGCGGGAGGAGCGGGTGACACTGCAGGCGCCCAAGGAACGGCGTCATGGCAGCAGCGAGCCGCATCAGCCGCGTCCGGAACACGGGCCTCAGCCAATCACAAGGGAGCTTCTCTCCAATGATGTTCGGAAACGTAAGGGTCCCCCGACAAAAATGCAGACTCGACAGTCCTCAGATACTGTAACTTCTCCACCAAGAAGAGCCTGAGCCACAGCTACCCACGTTCAAGGCCAGCGAACGAGGCCCCGGCCATCTCTGCAAAAGCAGCCTTCCTGCTACACTGGATGCCAAACGCGCCGGCGGCACATCAGACGGGGAGAAAGCAGGCATCGCATCCAGTCCGGCCGCCAAAATGCCATCCTGTGCGACTACTTAACCTCTCCGCTCGGTGTCCGCCCGGCGACGTGGGGGCGGACGCTGCTGCCTGGCGCCCGGCAGTGCGCTGCCCGCGGCGGCTGACACGGCGAAATGCTGGACACTCTCGGCTGTTATTAAACAGCTCCTCAAACAGCTCTGGATTATAAACTGATAAGGCAGCCTCTGGGGAACTGTGTGTCTTGGAGGACACAGTAAGAGACCAATGACATGTCACTCTACGTTTTTGAAATGCAGTTGTTTTATAGCAACGACACATACCTATGAGCCATTTTTAATGAAGAGGTGAGAACTTCGCCCTGGCTGGTTTGGTCCAGCGGAGAGAGTGTCAGCCTGCGGCCTGAAGGGTCCCAGGGTCAATTCCAGTCAAGGGCACATGACTGGGTTGCGGGCTTGATCCCCATTAAGGGACGTGCAAGAGGCAGCCGATCAATGATTCTCTCTCTCTCTTCACTGATGTTTCTCTCGTTCCCTCTCCCTCTCTGAAATCAATGACGATATTTTTAAAAGTTAGAATTTCAATCCACAGAAGAGACAAATCCTCCGTCTGGCGATGCCCCGGGCTCGGCGCCCTCAGAAGCAGGAGGGCCGCCTGCAGCAGCTGCTGCCTCCGCCCACCCGACAGGCGCTCCGGGCGGAGCCGGAGTTCCCGGCCCGGACACGTCTGAACAGCGACCTGCTGGGCCCCGGAGGCCAGGCTCACACAGTCAGCCGCGCCAGCTACCTCTGCGCCGGGTCACACAGTCAGTGAGTGGAGAACACGCCAGTCCTTCCCACTATACAAAGCGTTTACGCACTCTCACAGTTATCACTCCAAACTACCATTTTGTTACCTTCCCCCACAACAAGTAAAACATCCACACACTTCTTACCGAGAAAATTCATATTCCGAGCTAGATCTGCCTTAGCAACAAGTTATAAAGCCATGTCATCCTGCTCACGTTCCCATGGATACAGTGGGAACAAGCAGTGGCAAGCTGTGAAAGTCGGGAAATGATCCCGAGACTCACATCCCAAACCTGGACGGAGCCCGGCCGCTCGGCTCAGAGGCCGAGCATCGGCCGGAACCGGAGGTCCCGGGCTGCTGGTCAGGGCACAGGCCTGGGCTGCAGACAGTGCCCAGGAGGAGCCGATCGATGATCCTCTCCCATCACCATGTTTCCATTCTCTCTCCCTCTCTCTTCCTCTCTGAAATCAATCTTTAAAAAAATTAAAAAAAAAATAACTTGGATAGAAAACCATATTATAAAGGTAGGAACAATGTGTAGTAACTCTTCCTATTAAATCCACCTCTCCCCACAAGTCCCAATAGCCTTCCATTAGGATCGCCCCTCGCCCCCCTTAGCCCTAGCTGGTAGCTCAGCCAGTTAGAGCACCATCCCGACATACAAAGATTGTGAGTTCGATCCCTGGTCAGGGCGCATACAAGAATTACTGCATAGCCGAGACCGGTGTGGCTCAGTGGATACAGCGTCGGACTGCGGACTGAAGGGTCCCAGGTTCGATTCCGGCAAGGGCATGTACCTTGGCTGCGGACACATCCCCAGTGGGGGGCGTGCAAGAGGCAGCTGATCGATGTTTCTCTCTCATCGATGTTTCTGACTTTCTATCCCTCTCCCTTCTGCTCTGTAAAAATTAATAAAATATATTTTTAAAAAAGAATTACTGCATAAATAAGCGGGACAACTTGATGTTTCTGTTTCTCTCTCTCTCTCTTTCTCCCCCTCTCTCTCTCTGTGTCAAATCAAGAAATTACGTTTTGTAAATAAAGAAAAAAAGCATCTCTGCCTTTAAACTCCTCCCCACTCAATGCTTCTAAAACAACTATCAATAAGGCTTCGGCAACAAGCTCTGAGTCGGCTGCATGCGTGCAGTTTGTGTGTGCTGTTCCAAAACCGACACGCTGCTCTTCCTGAGGGGGAAGATTCCGCCAACTGGCTTGAACACAAGGTAGAAACCCATTTTATATTTTAAATCTGTAATCCAGATAATGGTAAAATTTTTATTGATTTTTTAAAGCAACATTTTTAAACACTGACATCTGAAGCAAAAGAAGTACATAACCCAAAGTGTGGGGAAGACTATTTTTTTAATCAGTACGAAGTTCATTTAGCAGCAGCTCGGTGTGAAACGGACAGGCCCTGTTCTCATGGTGCAGTGAGCAGTGCTGTGGGGAGGGGCGGGAGCAGGGTTTCTCCGGTGAACGGCCATTCCTCAGACTCGCCCCGGGCCTCCCACACGATGACCCCACCTGACCCCACCGGTCCAGCGTTCCACTGCCCGCCGGCTGCCATCGCCACCGCCCCCCTCTCACGAGACCCATAAAGGAACAGATCCCCGGAATGCTCCTTGGACATGTCTGCCACCATTTAATTTCAATAACAACTTCTTGTCCATAAGTTTTTGTAACTCGGGAGGGTGGGCTTTGCTCACGGTGTCCAAGCAAGCTCAAAGATGCTTCCAAACGAAATGCGTGGCCTCTCAAGACCATTATTTTTAATGAGGATATTTATTTCTACATTAAGAACTACTTTTAAGACACTAAATTTTGACACATTGTGACAAGAGAAAATAAAGAAACACCCCTCATTGCACTTCAAGGGCATTCTTTCTTTACTCAACTTTTTCCTAAATTGTAAAACTCCTAATAGTACAAAATAAGGGCATAAACTAAAGAGTAACAAACTCAGAAGCCATAAATAAAATGATAAATCTGTCTACATAAAATTTAAAACTTTTGAAGAGCCAAATAACCCATAGATCATCAAAATAAAAACATTTGCAAAATTTGCATCAAAGGGCTAGTTACTTTAACATCCAGAGAGTTGTTATAAATAAGTAAAATAATCGAAGGTCACAAATAGGCCATCTACAGAAAGAAAGAATGATGGTTCATAAATATATGAATACATGCTTAAGTTCATTAGCTAAAAGGACTGATAATTACTCATAAAATAAGGATGCTTTCAAAATATCACACAGAATGCAAAATAACTTCTACAGAGGTAATTTGGTCATTTTAATCTAAATTTTTATCCAATTCCTCCACTGCTAGGAATCCACTCTACAGAAAAATTAACCCAAGTGGGCAGAGATTATATGCAGAAAAACAATCATACAGGATTAGCAGTAATACAGAACATCAGAAACAAGAAAATGTCCATCAGTAGGGTTAAGTTATGGTTAAATCCATACAAACACTGTATGAAATCACTATGAAAAAAATATAGCTAGCTGCCTTTAACTCACTTCTATATATGTATGTATAATACATTCTAGTAAATATAAATAGCTTCAAAATTTTATTTTATCAGGAGACTAGATATAATATATGCGAGAAAACTTTTAAACTTGCATGAAAAAATTTAGAGAAAAGGGACAGGGAAGGAGGACTCAGCAGCAGAAGCAGAGAAGCACACGAAGAAACCAGAGGTCTGACTACAGAGTGTAACGTCCTGGCTGGTGTTGCCCTGCGGTCGGGGCGCCGGCCCGCACACCCAAGGGCTGCGGTTTGATCTCCGGTCAGGGACGCGTACCTGGGCTCCAGGCTTTTATCTTTTGTTTGTTTGTTTTCCATATAGATATGTTTTGTTTCAGAGAGGAAGAGGAGGAGAGGGAGTGAGCACGGGTCAGCTGCCTCCTGCACTCCGCCCACCCCAGGCCCCCCCCCCCCCCACTGGGAATCAGGCCCCAAACCCAGGCACGTGCCCCGACAGAGGCCTGCACTGAGACCTCCTGGTTCACAGGTCGATATTCAACCCCTGCGCCCCACCAGCCGGGGGCCTGGGTTGCAAGTTTGAACCCTGTCCTGGGTTGGGGCGCATGCAGGAGGCAACCAGTCAACGTTTCTCCTCCCCCTTCCCGCCTTCCCTCCCTCCCTCTCTTTTTTAAAAACCAACGGGGAAATATCCTTGGTTGAGGATTAACGAGAAAAAAAGTAACTGAACAATATAAAAGGCAAGTGATCCAGCCCTGGCTGGTGTGGCTCAGTGGATAGAGTGCAGGGCCTGTGGACTGAAGGGTCCCAGGTTTAACTCCGACCAAGGGCACATGCCTGGGTTATGGGCTCCATCCCCAGTAGGGGGCGTGCAGGAGGCAGCTAATCAATGATTCTCTCATCATTGATGTTTCCATCTCTCTCCCTCCGCTTCCTTCCTCTCTGAAATCAATAAAAATATATTTTAAAATAAGTAAAAAATAAAAGGCAAGCGATCTTGAGAATACATATGTGTAATATGACCAAATGTTAATACCTCAAACTGATAAGAAACCATAAAAACCCTATTCAATGGGGAAAGGACATAAAGACATTTCATAACACAACATACAAAATGTTCTACTTCTCTGGAAACTG
The DNA here is from genome assembly GCA_027563665.1 of Antrozous pallidus. Lineage (NCBI taxonomy): Eukaryota > Metazoa > Chordata > Mammalia > Chiroptera > Vespertilionidae > Antrozous > Antrozous pallidus. The sequence continues at coordinate 111,708,316 of CM050515.1, read as the reverse complement.
GAAAAATAGTCATTAAATAAGGCAATCTTCTGGTTATTAAATTTAGCTATTTGTCAAGTGGAAGCAAGAGCATACAGCAAAACAGTTTATAGCACTAAATTGCTGGTATAACCTGGACATGCCTTCTGGAAAACAATCTGGCAACAGATCTGAAGGTTTTCAAAATGTTCATACACGCCCTACCCAGTTTGGCTCGGTGGACAGTGTCAACCTGTGCACTAACGGGTCCCAGGTTCAATTCTGGCCAAGGGCACATGCCGGGGTTGTGGGCTAGATCCCCTCCAGTAGGGGGCGTGCAGGAGGCAGCCAATCAATGATTCTCTCATCATTGATGTTTCTATCTCTCTCTCTCCCTTCCCCTCTAAAATCAATTAAAAATGTATTTTTTTAATGTTCATACATAAGACACAGTAATTTCCCTTTGGAGACTCTGGAAATAATCCCCAATATAGCAGAGTATTATAAACAGGGAGATTCATCTCAAATTAGTTATGAGGGGGAATTTTTTATTTTTTTATGTTTTTATTGATTTCAGAGAGGAAGGGAGAGATAGGAACATCAATGATGACAGAGAATCACTGACTGGCTGCCTCCTGCACACCCCACACTGGGGAGCAAGCCCACAACCCAGGCATGTGCCCTGACCGGGAATTGAACCATGACCTCCAAGTTCATAGGTTGACACTCAACCTCTGAGCCATGCTGGCCAGGCAGGAAAAGCAATTTAAACCATCTTTGCTAATGGTCAGGAGTTGGTGTGTCTGTAATCTACTCCATGGATAATCATCCAATTTAAAAGTGTTGAAGACCATGCAGATATAAAATATCAGACACTGTTCTCTGAGAACCTTATGTATTAATTCACGTAATAATACTGTTAGAAAACTATTAATGGCATAAAGCAGTGGTTCTTGAGATGGGCTCTTTTAAGTCAGAAATGGTTGAGAATGTGATGATAGCTAAGGACCTGGTATTTCTCTGTAAAAGTCCACCTACAGCATTTTGCACACAACTGCAGAAGGTTCGTAAGTCCTCGGCGGGAAAGCCCGACATACAGGATGTTAACAAACAGGCGGGCGGACAAACACTCTGAAGGCAATGCAGCCGATGGAACCCTGTCTCCAGGGAGGTTAAGCTGTGCACTTGGTGGAAGATAAGGAACGGGTGCAAGTTCCCAAAATGGGGCGTGGAGGAGACCAGGAGAGGTGTAAGTCAGCAGCCTGAGGTCCAACCCAAGCCTGACAAACACTGTCTACACCACAAATAAAACTGGGCGAGTCAGGCTCAGTTCCCTTCAAAAAAATTGAAGATAGTGTAAGGGGCCTCTGGGACAACCTCAAGCATGCCAACATCCGAATTATAGGGGTGCCAGAAAAAGAGAGAGACCAAGACAATGGAAACCTATTTGAAGAAATAGTGACCGAAAACTTCCCACACCTGGTGAAAGAAATTGACTTAGGAGTCCCAGAAGCGCACCGAACCCCAAACTATAGAAATCCAAAGAGGACCACACCAAGGCACATCATAATGAAAATGCCAAGAGCAAAAGACAATGAGAGAATATTAAAAGCAGCAAGAGAAAAACAATTAGTTACCTATAAGGAAGCACCCATACCATTGTCAGCGGATTTCTCAATGGAAACGACACAGGCCAGATGGGAGGGGCAAGAAATATTCAAAGTGATGAATAGCAAGAACCTACAACCAAGATTACTCTATCCAGCAAAGCTATCATGCAGAATTGAAGGCCAGATAAAGTGCTTCGCAGATAAGAAAAAGCTAAAGGAGTTCATCACCACCAAACCAATATTATATGAAATGCTGAAAGATATTCTTTAAGAAGAGGAAGAAGAAAAAGATAAAAGTGTAAATTAGGAACAACAAATACACATCTATCAACAAATGAATCTAAAAATCAAGTGAATTAATAAGCTGATGAACAGGATAAACTGGTGAATGTAACAGAATCACGGACATAGAGAGGGAATGGACTGACAACTCTCAGGGAGAAAGGGGGTGTGGGAAGTGCAGCAAGAGAGTGGACAAAAATCTGCAACTATGGGAGAGGACAGTGGAGGGGGGTGAGGGTGGAGGGTGGGATGGGTACCAGGTGGAGGGGAACTATAGGGGGGGAAAAGGGGGAACAATGTAATTAATAAACTGAACAATAAAGATTAAAAAAAAAAGATACAAAAAAATAAATAATAAATAAATAAAGGCTGGCAGTGAGTGACAGCAGCAGTGAGACATGTGGCCGACGGGCAAGCCTGGCTTTGGCGATCACCACTCCAAAGGGAGACTAGTTACATGGTTTCTCCAGCCGGTCAGCTGTGCCAACAGAGCCTAGACTAGCAAAGGCTGGATTAACAGGCGACAGCAGCTACAGTTCACGCACCTCCCCCAAATCCACTCAACTTCCCTGCTGCCCTACTGCTCCCCCGTCCCCCGCTAAAGCAGCACCACCCCCCAAGGTCTAGCAAAAGCTGGCAAGCCCCCATGCTCATGAAGCCCAGCCCACCCCCTGTGCCTCCTCCCCTAGGCCACCAGCTGTCCGCCGCCCCCCCCACCAAGGCGGGCTGTGCCCACCCCGGCAGAAGCCACCGCAGCTCCAAGGCTCAATTCAGCTGCTTCTCCAGCGGCGGCTGGAGGCCAAGGGACAGCCCAGTAAGACTGCGGGCACCTCTGGCCATGAAGAGACAGGAGGGGGAAGGAGCGGACAAATGGATTCCTCAGCTGTCCTCTCCACTACCCCCCACCACGGCCTGGGATCCCTACACGGCCAGTAGGATGTACAATTTGCAAGTCTGCAACTTCTTTAAAAGCTAGGCGTACAACTAACAGCATGATCCGTTCCCGGGTATTTATTTACTCAAGAGACAAGGAAATGTATGGTCACACTAAGCTTGTACCGAGATTTTCATAGCAGCTTCATTCATTGTAACCAGACAACAGAAATAACCCTCATGTCCGCCAAGAGGCAAATGAATAAAAAAATTCTGGTGTACCCACACATTGCAATACTCTGCTCTGCAACAAAAAGGGAAAATCAATTGATACATGTACAGGAAAGGGAGTCTCAAAATAACCCTAAACGAAGAAGCCAGACAAGTAGTACATAGTTTAAGCTTCCATTTATATAAAGCTCTAGACAATGCGAACTACTCCATCGTTGGAGGAAGCAGAGGTCAGTGGCTGCTTGGGAGAGGAGCAGCATGGAGGAGTTACAAAGGACACTCCCGAAAGTGATGGCTATTCAGTATCTTCTAGCGATAACTTCACAGGTGTGTGCGTAAGTCAAAACTAATCTATAACAACAAAAGCGGAATTATGCTAATTAGACCGGACGTCCTTCCTGACGACCTTCCAGAGGAAGCCTGGGTCCCGGGTGCCAGAGGGAAGCCACTGCACGAATTTGTGCATCAGGCATCTAGTCAGACTATAAACTTTACATATGACAGTTTATTGAATGTCAATTATACCTCAACAAAGCTTTTTTAAAATAAATTTTTACTGATTTCAGAGAGGAAGGAAGAGGGATAGAAACATCAATGAAGAGAATCACTGATTGGCTGCCTCCTGCACGCCCCCCACTGGGGATTGAGCTCACAACCAGGGCCTGTGCCCTTGACCGGAATCGAACCTGGGACTCTTCAGTCCGAAGGCTGATGCTCTATCCACCAAGCCAAACCGGCTAGGCTAGGGCAACAAAGCTTTTTTTAAACGCAACATGTGAATCATGTTTGAATTCTGATCTAAACAAACCAACTGTTTAAAAATAGCAGGCTGGAGCCGAGTCAGCATAGCTCAGTGGTTAAGCATCGACCTATGAAATGGGGCGGGGACGCACGCCACGGTTCGATTCCGGTCCGGGCACATGTCTGGCCTGTAGGCTCGATCCTGAGTAGAGGATGGCAAGAGGCAGCCAATCCACGATTCTCTCCCATCGTTGATGTTTTTCTCTCCCTCTCCCTTCCTCTCTCTGACATAAATAAAAATATTTTTTAATTACACTAGGGGATAAATATTAACTGTATTTTATTTATCTTATGGAGCGCTTGTGAATATGCATGCCATCCTTGCCCAGAGGCCATGCTAATCTTCTCTGCACCATTCCAATTTTAATGTATGCGCAATATTACTCTTATTTATTGTGAGCAAAAATATTACTTTTATTTAACTGTGATGTTTGTGGTTAGATTTTTTGTTAATGTTTATTTTTATATAAGACTTTATTTTTTAGAGCAATTTCAGGTTTACTGCAAAATCGAGGAAGGCAGAAAGATTTCCCATAAAGCCCCTGCCCCAGACATGGACAGTTTCACTCATGACCAACACCCCTCACCAGAACAAATAATGAACCGACACTGATACATCATAATCCCACAAAGCCCAAGCACTCACTCTGGTGCTGTACATGCTACAGGTTTGGACAAATAAATAACGCCATGTGGCCAGCATCCAGCATCCACCATTCATTGGCCGGAAATTCCTCTGTGCTCCTCCTACACATCCCTCCCGCCTACCCTAAACCTGCAACACCGGTCTTTTCACCGCCCACAGTTGTGCCCTTTCTGGAACGTCACAGAGCTTTTCTTTTTTTTCTTTTTTTTAATATATTTTATTGATTTTTTACAGAGCAGAAGGGAGAGGGATAGAAAGTCAGAAACATCGATGAGAGAGAGACATCGATCAGCTGCCTCTTGCACGCCCCCTACTGGGGATGTGCCCACAGCCAAGGTACATGCCCTTGACCGGAATCGAACCTGGGACCCTTCAGTCCGCAGTCCGACGCTCTATGCACTGAGCCAAACCGGTCTTGGCTCTCATCGATGTTTCTAACTCTCTCTCTCTCCCTTCTCTATGTGAAAAGCCAATAAAATGTATTTTTTTAAAATGCAGCCATGTGAGGTTTTGAGAAACTATTGACTGAGACTGACTTACATCTTCGTGCACAGAGGCCGACTTAGACAAGCCACTGCAGTGGTCTGAGCTGCAGGCAACAGAGCCATTACATTCTCCACGCGAGTAGGCATGGCCTTCGGCTGCAAACATTCGTGGGCAGTGCCCACTCAGGACAGGCAGGGGGGAGGCATAAAAGCTGGGAATTACTTTAGAGAGGTCCTGCGGTGGGTGGCTGGGAAGAGGTTAACCCCAGAACTGTTATATACATAACCATGGCACAGACAACAGTGTGGTGAAGGCCTGGAGCGCCCGGGGGGGGGGGGGGGGGGGACGGGGACTAGAAGGGGTCGGTGGGGGAAAATGGGGGGCACCTGTAATACTTTCCACAATACAGATCTTTTAAAATTGGAGAAGTACTGCAATAGAGGTAGCAACAAGGACAGTACGAACACAGACAAGGGACCCAGCTTAGAGGGGACCAGGGAGAACAGTCCCTGAGGATTCCCAGGACGTGCTGCCTGGCTTCCGTGTGGGGGACGCAATCCCAAACCGCCTCTCTCCCCTGCGACAGCGATGGCGCCGTCCCTCACCAAGTCACCTCAGCAGCAATCAGGAGCTAGGCCTCCTGTGCCCCACACCCAACCTGTCACTCAAGTCCGTCCACCAACCCATCACGGCCTCCGGAGCCACAACCTCTCCGCACGCCCGCACCGCACGCCCGCACCGGAACTTGCGGTGGGATGTCCCGTTTGGGCACAGGTGCTCATTTGAAGCTTGAGTGAATGAGTCTCCCCACCTCTGTGAGCCCCTCACAGCCCTCCTCACAGCATCCTCTTCCCCCGCAGGGGCCCGCGGAGCGCTCGGTCACCCCTCCCCGGCTCCCGGCCGCTGGCCGAGCACGATTCTCCAAAGGGGAGGCGCTGGCCCGGCTCGGTGCTTAAGCACTGACCTATGAGCCGCAAGATCAGGGTTCGATTCCCAGTCAGGGCACACGCCCTGGTGCGGACTCAACGCCCCCCCCCCCAGTGTGGGACATGCAGGAGGCAACCGGTCAATGATTCTCTCTCATCACTGACATTTCCATCTCCCTCTGCTTCTCCCTTCCTCTCTGAAATCAAAAATTGTAAATAAAACGCATGGCCAATATGACATGTATGATTTCAAAAAATGCTACACAAACATTAAGGAAGGGATGTTATGTTTATGCACATCAGAGACGGAGTCTTTAGGGTTATTGGAAGTCACACTGTGCATGGCCAATGTCACTCAGGTGGTCAGAGTGTGGTCCGTGCACTGCAAGGTCACAGGTTCGATTCCCGGCAAGGCACACACCAGGTTGTGGTTCAATTCCTGGTCAGGGTATACCCAGGAGGCAGCCAATCAATGTTTCTCTCTCACACTGACGTTTCGCTGGCTCTCTCTCTCCCCTTTCCCTCTCTCCAAAATCAATAAAAACATATTTTTAAAATAAAGTAAATAAGCACGTGGCTCCCTCAGTCTGAAGTTTTTTTATCTGTCCTTCAAGACCCACCTAAAGGGCCCAATGACACACAAGCTCTGCTTTTCAGTTTCAGCCCCTCCCCCCTGCCCCGCTTTCCGAGCACAGGCACACTCTCCCGTCCCTCAGCATCCCCATCCCCGGCCCTCGGCATCCTCATCCCCGGCCCTCGGCATCCCCATCCCCAGCCCTCGGCATCCCACGCGGGCTTTCTGCTGTGGAAGAGTAAGTCCTCTCCGGCAGGGGTCCAGCAGAGATACGACTGCTTTTCTAGAACGTGCCCACGCCACTCAAAAGGAAATGTACTCAACTGCAGCCAAACAAGCCTTTTATTAAGCAAATAAAGCCAAACTCTTATCAATTATTAAATCTGGCTGCTGGCCATATAGGGTTCATCAACATTCTATTTTTTCTACTCGTTCAAATCTTCCTTATGCAAAAAGCAAATTTACTAAACGTTTAGGAAAACTATGTAAGTGTAAGGCCCTACAACAGGAAAACTCGCGTTCCCAGGCCGCCAGCGGTCTACGCGGTCCGCCGTCTGCCCACAAGTTCTAAACCGACAACACGGGAACGGGAGCCCGGCCGCCTGTGAACCGGGGGGGAGGGCCGAGTACAGATCAGGGCACTGAGCGGGGCATAGGGGGTTCCAGGAGGCACCAGTCAATGCTTCTCTCTCATCGGTGTTATTGTTCTTCTCTCCCTCTCCCTTCCTCTCTCTGAAATCAATAATAATTTTTTTTAAAGCAAGGCAATAGACATGTCTTAAGGGTAATTATATTCCTGAAAAGCTAAAGACTGTAAAACAATTACATCTGGTCTTACTTTTCCAGAGTCTAGTTCCAATTTCATACAAGTTCTTAAGTTACTGTTTGTTTTCTTCACAATTAAACAGTCAACCAACAAATGTGTCCATCAGAGGGAGAAACGGCATGCTTTTAGGATGCTGAATCGATTATTATAAGCTTTGTCTCAGCTGCATTAAAGTTTGTAGAACCTACACTTCATCGGTATCAACACTTTCACTTTGCCACTGCCACTTGCTCTTAGTAAGGCAGAAAGTGTCATTTTAAAATTTTTTACATCAATAAGACTCTTACTTTAAAAATTATCTAGAGATGTAAATAGGCCAAACTGAGTAAAAGCTCAGCTATTGCAGTTTGTAGCTGCTTTGGCAGGTAAGGGCCTGCAAGCCGACCCCTAACCTCTCACCCCGACAGTGGTGTGCAAACCGGCATCGCCAGGACACTGAGCAAGCAGGACATCAAGCAAGACTCAAAACCACAGTTCCGCAGTTGATATAGACAACTCTAATTCAGCTTAGAGAATCAATATATGGCATGTAAAAAGCACCAGATGTTCAAAATAAAAAAGGCATCTAGCTGAAAATGAATAGAAAATAAAAGAAATTTCTGTAAGAAATACTTCAACGGGAAATACACACACACTCAAACACACAAACACTCATTTTACTACACTGCAGCGAGAGAGAGGTCCAGGGCAGTCCAAGAATGAGACATTTCTATCAAATGACACTTTTCACAGAAGCACTTAATCAGAAGTAACAACTTTTAAATAATTTACCTTTTAAAGAATAGTTCATTTTTTAAATACTATCCTCCTTTGGAAAAATCTAGGCTAAAATTATCAGATTTCAATGAGTGGGGTAGATCAGGCTGAGCTCTGCATCACAAATGCTGAAATGATCAGTGGCTATATAAAAACATAAAATGTAAGCCTTGGCTGGGGTTGCTCAGTGGGTAGAGCATCAGCCCAGGAACAGAAGGGTAGAGGATTCGATTCCAGATCGAGGGCACGTACATGGGTTGCAGGCTCAATCCCCAGCCCCAGCTGGTGTGCAAGAGGGAGGCAACCAGTCAATGTGTCTCTCCCCCTCTCTCCCGCTCCTACCCCTCACTTCCCCTCTCTCTAAAACAACGGGGAAAATATTCTCGGTGAGGATTAACAACAAAAACGCGTGGGACCTGCTGGCTGGCTCGGTTGACGGAGTGTCACCCCATATACAAAAGGCTGCTGGCTCAATTACCGGGCAGGGCACGTACCCAGGTTACAGGTTCAGTCCTGACTGGGGCATGGGAGACAGCCATCGAGGTTTCTCTCAGATCCATGTTTCTCCCTCTCCCTTCCTCTCTCTCTAAAATCAATAAAAACTTATCATTGGGTGAAGCTGTTTAAAAAACTTTAAAACATAAAAAACTTGGTATTCCAGTTTCAAAAAGCATTATTATTCTATTTACAGAATCCACATTTAAGAAGTTTAGAAGACGTAACTCTAAGGAAAAAACAAATAGGTTAGAAGTAAGAACACCTGCATCCATTGAAGGCTGTGGCCACCTCACACTTCCTCTGCTCTGTACCCTCCGCAGGCGGGCGTGCCCACTGCGAGCCTCCTGTCCATGGAGCCCACTCTGTCACCTGCTTCTCCGAGGACACAGCGAACTATCACAGGAATCACATCCCTCACCTTCAAGGCAGGAAGGAGAGAGTGAAGGAATCAGCCTCAGCTGCACCGGAAGCAAACACGGCCAAACAGTAAGTGTTCATCTCAATGGTGGCCACATAACTGTACGTTATTTTCTGTTCTATTTGAACATTTTTTAAATACTTTCTATGGATTTGAGAGAGGAAGGGAGAGACAGAAATAGCAAAGATCTGAGGGAATCACTGATCAGCTGCTGCCTGCATCACAGCGATGTTTCACTCTGTCTCTGCCCCCTTCCTCCCGGCCCCCCACTCGCTCTAAAAGTCAATGGAAAAAATATCCCCGGGTAAGAATTAACCAATAAAGTTATGCACACATGTTCCTGCTCCCAGTCACTGCCCCAGGCACAAGGTCTGAACACCTGGCAGTGAAAGACTGAAGTTTGCCCTCCTCACGGCCTCCGGTCTCCCCGGAAACACTTCTAATCTAATCCTTAGACACTTTCCACAGACAGACATCAGCCACCTATCCCTCCAGCTCTCCTTTTCCATGTCTAGAGCACAAGAAGGTTGGGTTAGATGGACATTATAATTTTCTCTCTCATTACTTTGAGGGAGGAATAGAGAAATTTCAAAGAGTTGGGTCTGGTGTGCAATTTTTATTAAGATCCACACATTTAAAGAATTTGACTAACTTGAAAAAGTAGTTTTAGGGTTTTAATAACTTTAATATTATTTTAAAATATTTATTTATCTCAAAGATTTTAGCAAAACCCTTGCTACCTTACACCAACTTTAAAATATTATAGAAAACATAAAAATCAACCAGAGATTTAGCTTCTGGAACACAAAAGAAAACTGTTATATTGCAACCAGAGGCCTGGTGCATGAAATTCGTGCAGGGGGGGGGAGGGGCAGTTCCTTAGCCCAGCCTGCACCCTCTCCAATCTGGGACCCCAAGGGATGTCCGACTGCCCGTTTAGGCCCGGTCCCGGTAGGGTCCCGGTAGGATCGGGCCTAAACGGCAGTTGAACATCCTTCTCATAATCCAGGGCTGCTGGCTCCAAACTGCTCACCTGCCTGCCTCCCTGATTGCCCCTAACTGCTTCTGCCTGCCAGCCTGATCACACACTAACCACTCCCCTGCCAGCCTAATTGATGTCTAACTGCTCCCCTGCCAGCCTGTTTGCCCCCAACTTCCCTCCTCTGCTGGCCTGGTCACCCCTAACTGCCCTCCCCTGCAGGTGTGGTCATCCCCAACTACCCTCCCTTGCAGGCCTGGTCCCTCCCAACTGCCCTCCCCTGCTGGCCTGATCACCCACAACTGCCCTCCCTTGCAGGGCCTGGAACCTCCCAATGGCCCTCTTCTGCTGGCCATCTTGTGGTGGCCATCTTGTGTCCACATGGGGGCAGGATCGTTGACCACATGGGGGCAGCTCTCTTGTGTGCTGGAGTGATGGTCAATCTGCGAATTACTCTTTTATTAGATAGGATAGAGGCCTGGTGCATGGGTGGGGGCCAGCTGGTTTGCCCTGAAGAGTGTCCCGGATCAGGGTGGGGGTTCCCTTGGGGCGAGGGGTGGCCGGGGTGAGGGGCCTGTGGATGTTTGCAGGCCTGCCACACACCCCCAGCGACCCAAGGGCAGGCCCTGGTATCTGAGATTAATCTATGTCTACAAATGAAACTTTGTAGCCTGGAGTGGAGCTGCTCACTCTGTGGTGGCGCCATTTCTGTTTGAAACATTGTAGCCTAGAGTGGAGGCCTAGGCCAGCAATGGCAGGTGGAAACCCAAGCCTCTGTTCTCTCCAGCTCAGTGGCTGCCAACATTTCTGTGTCTTTTATAACTGAAACTTTGTAACATTGAGTGGAGGCTTAGGCAGGCAATGGCAGGGGGAAAGCTTGGCTTCCTCTGTTGCCAGGGAAACCCAAGCCTTCCTCCTGCTCTCAGTAGCGGCAGCCATCTTGGTTGGGGTTTATTTACATAATCTGCTCCTGATTGGCTGGTGGGCATAGTTGTGGGTGTGGCTTGTGGGGGTGGCGAAGCTATGGTCAAATTTGCATGTTACTTTTTTATTAGATAGGAAGATTATGCCCCTCCCTATCATTCCTAGGATCACAGTATTTTCCACAATTGCTGTTTAGCGCTATAAGAATTGTGAACTCAGAGGGGGAGGAACCAAGATGGCAGCATAGGTAAACACCTATCTTGCTGCCACACACAGCAATTTCAAAACTACAACTTAACGACAGAACAAACATCATCCAGAATCGCCGGAAACTGGCTGAGTGAAAATTCCACAGATAAAAGTGAAGAGAGGACACTGTGACTCAGGAGCGGCGGAGGGCAGCGTTGAGGATACGCGCGGAGTCAGAGGTTTGGAGTGGTGTGCGCACGCAAGCGGATAAGGCGGTGGCTACAAACCTGTCTGGTTTTCTTGAACAGGGAGGGAGACAAAGACGTCCCACTGCACTGACTCCCCAGTTCCAGGCGAGGTCCGGGGAACCCACACTCATACGGGGTGAAACTGGAGGAAGCACGCTGAAACTCAGACGCTGCAGGTCTGAAAGCCTGTGGAGAGGGCGCGTAAACTTGGGGACAGCAGAAGCACAGAGAGGACTCGTGACTTGCTCTCTCGTTTGGGAGAAAAAAAAGAAACAAGAGAAGCCACCAGACTGCAGTGTTTTACACCCTGGGTGAGACTTTGGGTGCACAGACTCATTTGGGGAGAGGCTGAATTGTCCGGCAGTGGGTAGAGCTCAGCGGCAGCTTTCTCTCAGAGGTGCGTGCAGCCATCACCACCCGGCACAGAGACCCAGGTGCCGCATAGAGAAAAACTTACGGAAATCAAGGCTACCTGCTCAGCCGGGAGACTCCGCCCATCCAACCTGAGCACAGCTGATCCTCACAGCCAATTGGCCTGGAGGTCAAATCCTCCGAGTGCTAACAACAATCTAGGCTTAACTACAACAAGACTGCAACCCATAAAGGGCTGCATCAAGAGTATCCACCTCAACTGAAACCGGTTTGGCTCATGGACAGAGCATCGGCCTGTGGACTGAGGGGTCCCGGGTTCGATTCCGGTAGAGGGCATGTGCCTTGGCTGCAGGCATGTCCCCAGTGGGGGGTGTGCAGGAGGCAACTGATCAGTGTTTCTCTCTCATCAATGTTTCTAGCTCTCTGTCCCCCTCCCTTCCTCTCTGTAAAAAAAACAATAAAAAACGTTAAAAAAGATATCTTAAAAAAAAAAAAGAGTATCCACCTCAGGTAACTGGGGAGACTGAGCCACTGTCCCTTAGAGGACATCTATCACACAAAGCTAATCAACCAACTCAGGGAAGCAGCCACAATGCAGAGACATGGAAAGAAATCAGATATGAAAGAAATGAAGGGAAAAAAACGACTGGACATAGAGTTCAAAACCATGGTTATAAGGTTTTTCAAGAGGCTCCTAGAAAAGGCTGATGAACTTAATGAGACCTACGAGGATATGAACGTGACCCTCGAGGATATGAAAAAGGACCAACTAGAAATTAAGCATACACTGAGTGAAATAAAAAATATTATACAAAGACCTAAAAGCAGTCTAGAGGACCGCAAGAACCAAGTCAAAGATTTGAAATACAAAGAGGCCAAATCCACTCAGCCAGAAAAGCAAGAGGCAAAAAGAATCTAAAAAACTGAAGATAGTGTAAGGGGCCTCTGGGACAACCTCAAGCATACCAACATCCGAATTATAGGGGTGCCAGAAAGAGAGAGAGAGCAAGATACTGAAAACCTATTTGAAGAAATAGTGACTGAAAACTTCCCCCACCTGGTGAAAGAAATTGACTTAAAAGTCCAAGAAGCACACAGAACCCCAAACTATAGAAATCCAAAGAGGACCACACCAAGACACATCATAATTAAAATGCCAAGAACAAAAGATAAAGAATCTTAAAAGCAACAAGAGAAAAAGTTACCTATATGAGAGCTCCCATACGATTTGTCAGCGGATTTCTCAACAGAAATGATGCAGGCCAGATGGGAGTGGCAAGAAATATTCAAAGTGATGAATAGCAAGAATCCACAACCAAGATTACTCTATCCAGCAAAGCTATCATTCAGAATTGAAGGTCAGAATCTTCGCAGATAAGAAAAAGCTAAAGGAGTCATCACCACCAAACCAGTATTATATGAAATGCTCAAAGATATTCTTTATGAAGAGGAAGAAGAAAAAGGTAAAAATATAAATTATGAACAACAAATACACATCTATCAACAAATGAATACAAAAATCAAGTGAGTTAAAATTCTGATGAACAGGATAAACTGGTGGATGTAACAGAATCATGGACATAGAGAGGGAATGGACTGACCATTCTTGGGGAGAAAAAGGGTGTGGGAGGCGCAGCAAGAGACTGGACAAAAATCATACACCTATGGGAGAGGACAGTGGGGAGGGGGAGGGAGGAGGGGAAGGGCGGCGGGTGGGATGGGTACCCGGTGGAGGGGAGCTATAGGGGGAATAAAGGGAACAATGTAACTAATAAACTGAACAATAAATATTAAAATATTTTTAAAACTGTGACCTCGGCCCCAATCGTGAAGTCAGCATTCGATTCACAATCCCGGCCTTCCTCCGGCTTCACTGTGCTGGACCGCTCTCACCGCTGTGACTTCAAGGTCTCTGTTTTTTGGTTCCTTTGTTTTTAATTGATTTTTTTAATTTTTTATTGTTTAAAGTATTACAAATAGTAGTGCATATGTCTCCTTTTTTCCCCATTGACCTTCCCCCGGCCTCCCCTACATTCCAGCACATGCCCTCACACCTCCCATCCCCCCGCCTTCCCCAGGGTCTTGCATCCATTGGTTATGCTTAGAGAAACACACAGACAGACATGATTTCTCTGTCTGAATATAAACACTAACATATTACTCCATAGCAAACATTGTTTTCCATTAGAATAGGGAACAAAATAGAAGCCTTATTTCTTACTTTTAAATTGTGCATGGAACCTCTGAAGAAAGGCTCAGAGGAAATGAAGGTTAAACTGAGTCAATTAAAACAATCTCTGTAGCAGAGAGGTAAATATTAAAAGTTTGATAAACTGGGGAAGAATAAGTAACTTAGGTAAAATTTTGATGTTTCATCTCCAACAACCATTTTAAACTAAATTGCCCCACAGAACTTTATAATGCCAAGGAAAATGAATAAGAGTTAAGTCTAAATTTCTTCAGTACAAATGACCCTTAATATTGCTTTTATTTATTCATGTTTATTTATTATTAAACTAGGGGCCCAGTGGACAAAATTCATGCATGGGGGCAGGGGGGGAGGGGTCCCCTCAGCCCAGCCTGCACCCTCTCCAATCCAGATCCCTCTCACATTCCGGGACCACTGGCTCCTAACTGCTCACCTGCCTGCATGCCTGATGACCCTAACTGCCCCCCCCCCCCGCCAGCCTGGTCACCTCCAGCTGCCCCCCCAGCCAGCTTAGTTGCCCCTTACTGGCCCCCCACGGGCCTGTTCGCCCCATGCAGCCTGCTGTCCGGTTGTTTGGTCAACCTTCACTAACCCCCTGCGGCCTGGTCGCCCCACACAGCCTGCTCCGTTGTCCGGTTGCAATGGTCGCTTAGGCTTTTATTATTACAGATACTAGAGGCCCTGTGCACAAATTTACGCATGCCAGGGGGGGGGCCAAGGGTGGTAGGCTGGCCAGCCCTGCCCCCTGGTGGAATGGACAATTTGCATATTAGCCTTTTATTAGATAGGATATTTCTATTATTTCAGAGAGGAAGGGAGAGGGAGAGAGGGGGAAGCATCAGTGATGAGAGAGCATCACATCGGCTGCCTTCTGTGCGCCCACACTGGGAACCGAGCCCACACCCCAGGCATGTGCCCTAACGGGGAGCTGAACGGTGACCTCTTAGTTCCTAGATCCATGACCAACCACAACGGTGGGGCCCAGCTAACCTTTTCATCAGTCATCACACATGGAAGAGAGACTGTCAGAGAGTGCCTCAAAAGCATTAACTCTCAAAGACAATTTAAAGCAAAAAAACTCCCTAGCTCACCAACCTACCGAATGTGTACTTTCCCTGACCCCGGGATGGATTCAGGGTTTCTCTTGTACATCTAGAAACTTGATTTAAAATTTTTAAAAAAATGGAAGGAAGAGGCCCTGGCCCATAGCTCAGCTGGTGAGAGCACTGTCCCAATGCGCCACCGCTGCCGTTCGCCAAACCCCGGTCAGGGCACATACAAGAACCAACAAAAGGCTCTGTCTGGTGGGGCTCTGTGGTTAGAGTGCTGGCAGAGTGCCAAAGGTTCATGGGTTTGAGTCCTAACTCCTGGCCAAGGGCACACGCCCAGGTTGCATGTTTAACGCCCAGCCCCAGGCAGGGTATGCGCGGGAGGCAACCAATGGATGTGTATCTCGGTCTCTCTCCCCGTCCTGCCTTCCTTCCGCACTCCCTCATCACCGGGGGATGTCCTCGGGTCAGGAGTCACAACAAAAACGAAGCATCGGGCCCAAGGGTCAGCACACAGGGGCAAGGCGCTCTGCGGGAGGCACGCGGGTTTCACCACTCCCAGCGCAGCCCAGTCTGCTCTGCCGCGTCCGGGGCAAACGTGGAATCAGAGGTGACTGAACCTGGCGTCACCACGCTCCCGGGGACGAAAGAACCTGACTCAGGCACCACCCGGGAAGCAGGCTTCTGGGAACAAAACGACCAGCTCCGCCTGCCATCACCTCTTAGTCACAGAGGCGGGCACTCCACCCCCACAACCAGCTGTGGGGGTCTCCCTGCCTACTACTTAGTGACGTCACCGCCCACGGCTTCATCACCCCGACTTCTCATTTGGTGACGACTGCTTCAAAGTATGCTTGACTCACAAGCCATTCACCGTAACTTGGGAATTTTAGGCTATCTATAAAACTGACTTTACAATGAAACTAAAGCATAGAAAATAATGTGCTCAAAGAGGCACGGAGAACCACCAATAAAAAGAAATGAAAAGCAGATCAAGATGCCCTATTCAGGAAAACCATTCCACAGTAAAGTGTAAGACATGTTTTAATACCAGCCAGCTCTGGAGCGATAGCTGAAGCAATACAACCACAATTTTCACATCGGATTAAATCTATCGGGTTCAATGTTCCAAATATGGGTTTAAAGGCCCATTACCACAAAAATATGTACCATTAACATTTCCTCTTCTGCAAAGAGTCTTAATTTTGCTATTAGTGAACGGGGATCCTGAAAACCAGCTCGGGTAGAAGGCGACAGTAACACACGCTTCAGAAAACAGGCCTGAGTCGCCCGAAACCGTCCTGCTCCTCCAGCGGGAAGACAGCAGGCAGAGGAGTCAAGGCATCCTGCTCCTCCAGCGGGAAGACAGCAGGCAGACAGAGGAGTCAAGGCACCATCCTCAAAACGCACGGCTCCAAGCGCCTCCCCTCTGCACGCTCACCCGGAGCACGCGCATTTCTGTGCAGAAAAACTACTCGAGTTAAAATAAACCCTGCTCTGCCAGGAGCTAACAGCGGACGGGTGGAGGAGGCAGCGCCTCTGACTGATCTCTCACCCAGCAGAAGGGACAAACCGGCACATCCGTGGCGCTGGGGAGGGAAAGCTGGCTAGACACCAGCGAGAAGCAAGCCTCCGCTAAAGGAATCTAATGAACAACACAACTGAGCAAAAACAGATCCAGACAGACAGGCATCAAACAGACCATCAAACCTCAGAAGGAAGGGCGGGGGGGGGGGGGGGGGTCAACCAAAGGACTTACAGGCCTGCATATACGCATTACCAATGGACTCGGACACTGGGGGGGGGGGGGGGGGGGCATGTGCTGGGGGGGGGGGGCCGGGGAGAGGTCAGTGGAGGGAAAGGAGACATATGTAATACTTTAAACAATAAAGAATTTTTTTAAAGTCAATGCCAAAAAAAGAAGGTGTAAGACTGCGTTCTGCTTTGTTTTTAAAACAAACTGATAAAACTTTTGCCGTCGCTGTAAACAGATGCTTTGCAGGTTATGCCGTAATCCACTGGTTCAGTCTAGGTGTTAATTACATCACAAGAGCAGGTGAGGGCCATTGTTCGAACTGACTTTTCCTTGGAATACTAGGGAGTAACAGGTGATCCTGGTTCCAAACATTTGCTTTTAAAGCTAAATTGGGGCAAGCTGAGAGACTGGGAGGAAATACAATCTGACTTCAAAAAAATTGAAAGTAACTTCTTCCACTCACACATCTTTACCACAGAGAGGAAAAGGGCTTTCTGGTGAGTTTCACATCACCTACCTGTCCAAAGTCTGACAGAGAGAGAGAGAGAGAGAGAGAGAGAGAGAGAGAGAGGCCCTCAGACGCAGCCAGGGCCCTGCCTGTGCCTCAGGGGCTGAGTGCACCCACGGTCACGGCTGGGTTCCCCTCAGGCACAGGCCTGGGTTACAGGCTCCTTCCCCAGTGTGGGCGTGAGGAGGCAGCCCCTCCATGTTTCTCACCCAGGTTTCTGCCTCTCCCTCTTCCTTCCTCTCTCTCTAAAAATAAATAAAAACAGGCAGGGAGAAATAGTAACAATCACAGTCTCAATCCATAGTCCTCACTTGTACTGGGGGGGAGGGGGGAGTATAGTCTTAAGTCTGTTCCGAAATGGAAGTGGTCTCTCCCTTAGCCTTCAGGTTGTGTGAGAGCACACCTAAAACACTCACCAGCGAGCAGTGAGCCCCCCAGTTCCCAGCACCAGGCAGGGCCGTGGCCCACTGCTCAGACTGGCACAGCGGGGTTTGAATGGACTCCATGCCCGTCAGGCCCTCGCTAGATGAACACAAACAGGCAATCGGGAACTGACCACCCAGACCATCACCTGGCCGTGAGCGGGCCGGCGGGACACTGACCACGTCTTACCGCCTGAGGGGCCGGTCCCCGGCAGGCTCATGCTTGCAGCTGTCCCCTCAAACATGCAAGGACAACTCTAAACACAATCCTACTTATTGCCTTTGCTGTTTCCAACAGAACAACTCTAAGGTTTTAGGCTCCGTGCAACGGGAGCTGGACATCAACCCCAAAGAATGTCAGAAACCCAACGCCTGCGGGTGCCCACACAGGCTCTTTAAGGGAAGCTTTCCCACTAACAAACCAAAGCGGACCCACAACTGACCGACGGTGCAGCTCGGTCCCATGTGCTACCAGGATGGTGCAGACCGGTCCGTGTGACCAGCAGCAGCGCCTCCCCTGGCGGCCGCGCGGGGAAGGAGGCGGTGCCAGGGCGCCCGGCTCCGCCGGCTGTCACTCCGAGGAGAAGTGACCCAACAAGGAGGTGGGGGAGGGACGGCACCGAACACCGGCAGGAGTTGGAGAGGGAGGCGCCGGCGCTGGACCACCTGCGTGTCACAGCTTTCCCGGGGCCAGCCTCACAGAAGGGCCCCATTGCCAGCACCCGAGAGCCCACTCAAGGGTCCCCGCGCTGAGCCCCTCAACAGCAGCCTCGGAGGCCGTTTTCGGGGCCACATCCGCGCAGCCCTGAGCCTTGCTTCCAAGGAAAGGCATTCATTCAGGCACTTACTTCCCCAAAGAAACTAGCGGGGTGGCCGACCTAGCGGCCTCCCGCCCCAACGCCTCCCGCCGGGGGCTGCCCGCTCCGGGCCCCCAGGGTCTCCGCGTCCCCTCGGGGAGCGGGAGGGCCGGTCACACCGCGTCCTTTCAAACAGGTTCAACGCCGGCCTTCGAGACAGCTCGAACCGCGTGCCCTAACCCGGCCGATTCCTTTGTCTGATCGCATGTTCCGGGTCCCACT
Source organism: Antrozous pallidus (assembly GCA_027563665.1). Classification (NCBI taxonomy): domain Eukaryota; kingdom Metazoa; phylum Chordata; class Mammalia; order Chiroptera; family Vespertilionidae; genus Antrozous; species Antrozous pallidus. Next base: position 111,689,696 of record CM050515.1, on the reverse strand, counting down.
CGAGACCGGCTTCCTCCTGAGCAGCCGCGAGGGCAGGGGGTGCTCCGGCCGGGGTGCTGGGGTTTCTCGGGGTGGAGATCGCAGGTCAGGCTCCCGTCCTGGCAGGTCCCGGGCTCCCATGACCCCTCCATTTCGGAAGGGATGGGGGCTGGGGGACCTACCCGCAGACAGGTCCCAGGGATGCGGCAGGGGCCTCTCGGGGGCGCGGGGCGACCGCAGCGAGACAGGCCCCGGGCAGCACGCGCCGGGGCCCCGGGTCCGAGGCCGCCCGGGCCCGGGCCACGGGATGCTAACTCTCCGGCACGGCCACCCTCTCGCGGGCCGAGGGGCAGCCCGTCCGGACCGGGCACGGCCGGGAGCCCCCAGGCCAGGGGCGTCGGACCGGGCGGCCTCGGGTCCCGGGGACAGGCCTGGGGCGGCCGGGCACCCCACGCCGGGCGGGCTCCCCTCCCCGCCGCCTGCTGTTCTCCCCGCGGACGGCAGGGCGCACACACAGAAACAAAGTTGTCCGAGGGCTCCCGCCCCCTCGGGCTCCCGGCCGGCCCGGGGCGCTACTCACCAGGGTCGAAGTCGGGCACCGCCGCCTGGTACTGGGGTCCCACCCGCATGCCGCCGCCACCTGCGGGGAAGCAGAACTCGGCGTGAGCGGGCGCGGGGCGGCGCGGGGCGGGCCGGGCGCGGGGCGGCTGCACCTACCGTGCTCCTCGTCGCTGGACGAACCCGAGCTGCCTTCCTCCCAGGAGTTGCTGCTGCTGTTGCCATTGGGCGCCGCCGCCGCCAAACTTTTATTCTGCCCGTTATTGGGGGCGGCGGCGGCCGCGGCGGCCGCGGAGGAGGCGGCGGCGGAGACTGCGGCGGCCGAGGCGGCCGAGGAGGAGGCGGGGGCGGCCGAGGCGGCGGCGCTGGCCGCGTTGTTCCTCCCTCTCCGCTTCCCTGACACCTCGGGGCCCTTCTCCACCATGGTCGGCATCGGCGGGGGCCGGGGCCGCGCGAGGGTGACGGGGACCCCGGCTCCTGAGGAGGGAGCCCCGGGCCGGGACGGGGGTGCGGCGGGCGCGGGGCCGGGCGGGAGCGGCGGGGGCCGGAGGCGGCCCGGGCGGGCGGAGCGCGGGGCCGCTTCAAGCCCCCAGCGCCGAGCCAAGCGCAACTTTCGCTCTCATCACCGCCCGCACTTCACGGGCTCCAACTACTCCGGGAGCAGCGGCGGGAGGGGGAGGGCGGGGCCTGGCCGCGGGGGGAAGCCGCGTGCAGCCCAACCCGATGCGGAGCGGCCCCGCCCCCGCGCGCTCCTATTGGCCCTCGTGGGATATGGACGGCGAGCCGCCTCCCGGTTGGCTGGGAGCACCGTCTATCCCGGGCAGGGGGCGGGAGGAGGGGAGGGGCTCGGGCTTCCGTTGGTCACGTTCGGTTGACGCGTATCGCCCGCTGTACGTGGTTTGAGGTTTGCAATCTCTCTACGCCCCATGATCCCTCTCTCCCGGCACCGCGAGGAGTTAGCCGCCTCCCCGCCCCCTCCCGGGCCGGGGTGCCCACTCCCCTCCCCGAGCGCACCCCCGGCGGCCTCGGCCCCCACGTCCCCCGAGGGACCCCGCCGAGGGTCCCATCGGCTCCAAAGAGTAAAATATGAGCGACACGAGAAGAGAACTCGAATGGAAGGCCGGGACTACTTTGCCCCTCGCGCGGAGGGGTACCTTTCACAGTTTGAATGGGTCCTGAATGGGTCCATACAAAGAGGAAACTAATTGAAAGAAACTAATTGCGCCCCCTCTCTCCCCAGAGGACTCGGGGGTGCAGAGGGGCCTGGGGAGCCCCGGTGCCGAGGGCGGGGTCCCCGGTGACCGTCTCCGGAGGGGAAGGCGGCGGGGCGGCAGCTCGCGGGGTTTGTCCTGCTAATTGGCGGGGGAGGCGGGGAGCCGCCGTAATCGCCCGAGTTGCGGGGCGCGCCGCGCCCGCCGAGGCCGGACGGGAGGGTCCCCGCGGTCCCGGCGCCGCTTAGAGACCCGCGCGGGGCTCGGCCCGTGCCTGGGGGGAGGGGAGCCCCCGCAGAAACGGGGCGGGGCCTGGAGAAAAGGGCCGGGGGCCCGGTTGGGCGAAGAGGAAGGAGCTATTTTCATCCCAAACCCGGGCTCGGGGAGGAGGGCCAACTTCCTCCCAGCCAGGAGCCACTTTTCCGGATCCGCCGCCGGCCCGGCCTCCCCCACCCCTACCCCGAGCCCCCGAGAAGGGAGAGCACGACCCGCCCCAGACACCCCTGCCCCGGAGCCCTGGATGGCGGGTGTCTGCCCCATCCCCACCCCTGTTCGCCCACAATTAGCAAGCGGGAGGTCTATAACTGAGTTATTTAAACGCAGCGACGGCTATTCTTTTAAGTTACTTCAAACCTGAGCTTAATTTGGGGACAGTTTACACCAGCTCAGGGTTATAAATAGCTACAAGGAGAAATCTGGAGTTTTATGGTTTTGTAGCCCAAATAACTACTGTTCGCTTCTATGAGGTTTTTTTGGTTTTTTGCCTTTTTTGCAGTATGAACCATTATTATTAACTTCAATGAAGTGGCCAGATTCCCTTCTGCCTAAAGAGCTTTTGAGATAAAGGGCTGGGAGCCCCCCTTCCCCAGGAGGACTCTGCCCCAGTGCGTTCAGACCCGGTGGCCCCGGACTGCCCTTCCAAGGGGAGCCTCTTCTTGGAGAGCCCCTGGCACACCCCCTGCCAGCGGGCCAGGGCAGGGTGTAGACAGCCAAGCAGGAGGAGGGGAGAGGTACTGAGGTGGCACTCCCCAGGGGCCGGGCCACCTGGCTCAGGGCTGGGACTTCTCTGGAAGTGAGCCCTGCTTGAGAAATGGGGTGACGAGCATGCTGCTCAGTAGGTGTCTGCGAAGTTCTACCTCTAAACTCTGAGGGCACAGGTAACCCCGAGTCAAGTCTTGGGGTAGGAAGTCACCAGCCCCACCCGCCAACTCCAAGCCTGCACCACTGGCTGTCCCACCGTTTACCTTTCTCAGCAAACACTAACACCTAACAGACCAAGGACACTGGGTGCTACATTGGCCTTGACCGTCTCAGCTTCCCCATCAATGAAACGAACAACTACCTACTTCTGGCCTGGCAGATGTCTACCGCTCGCCTCCCAGCTCCTCCTCCTCCCTTCCACCCCGAGAAGCCCGTCCAACTGCTGCTGCCCTGCCTATTGCTCCGGTGGGCGGGGGTGGGGTACACACACACAACCTTCCTGATTAGGAATTTGAGATAAGCTTCAAACTGGCATAGAGTCCGCAGCTCACCATGTTTCTCAGTGACAGCCCACTCTGAGACTAAGATTTCACACCCTGTCCCCCTCCTCCCACCCCTCACAGCCCCTTCTGCCCTCGCACCCAGCACCAGACCTCACCTCCCTCTTCAGTGAGAAAAAGGGAAGCCAGCACAGAGTACCCCTCTCACCTTCCAGTCCCCAGACCAACACATCTCCCTGCCTGGCACCCACCTGCGCAGAGGGCTCTCCTACCCTGAGCTTGATCTCGGGCACCCTCCCCCAGAATGCTTTCCTGAGCTGTCAGCCTCGGTACCCCCAGTCAGTATTTTATCTTACTTTATTTTTTTAATATATATTCTGATTGATTTCAGAGAGGAAGGAAGAGGGAGAGAGAGAGACATCCATGATGAGAGATGGATCCGCTGCCTCCAGCAAGTCCCCCACTGGGGACCGAGCCCACAACCTGGGCATGTGTCCTTGACCAGAATCGAACCTGGGACCTTTCAGTTCACAGGCCAATGCTCTATCTACTGAGCCAAACCGGCTAGGGCCCTGGTCAATATTTTGAAAAGAAAAGTGGGGAAATTCTCCCTTGCTCCTCCATGTCCTGCCTCCTCCCATTTCTCTGCTCCCCTCCACCACAGAAAACGCCAAAGGTGTGTATAACCGTGGAATACTATGCAGCAGTAAAAAAAGAAGGATCTCTTGCTGAAACCGGTTTGGCTCAGTGGCAGAGCGTCGGCCTTCGGACTGAAGGGTCCTGGGTTCAATTCCGGTCAGGGGCATGTACCTTGGCTGCGGGCACATCCCCAGTGGGGGTGGGGCGAGTGCAAGAGGCAGCTGATCAATGTTTCTCTCTCATTGATGTTTCTGACTTTCTATCCCTCTCCATTCCTCTCTGTAAAAAGTCAATAAAAGATATATATTTTTTTAATTAACAAAAAATATATTAAATGAAAAGAAGGATCTCTTTGTTTTGGGACAGCATGGCGGGGCCTGGGGAGGATCTTGCTAGTGAACTAAGCCAGTCAGAGAAAGACAAGTGTCCCATGCTCTCACTCACATGTGGAATCTGATGAACAAAATAAGCTGGTGAAGGGAGTGGACCCAGGGACATGGAAGCATGGGACAGAGTGCCGAATCTCGGAGGGAAGGCGGAGGAGGGTGGTGGGAGGTGATCAACCAAAGCTGCGTGTGCACACATGCCTGGCCCATGGGCACAGACAGTGGAGTGGTGAGGGCTGGGGTGGGGGGGCTGGAAGGGGTTGGGGGGGCGGGGAGACATGTAACACTCTCAACAATAATGATTTTTTTTAAATGTGTCTATAGCTGAAACCGGTTTGGCTCAGTGGATAGAGCGTCGTCTTGCGGACTGAAAGGTCCCAGGTTCGATTCCGGTCAAGGGCATGTGCCTTGGCTGCGGGCACATCCCCATTTGGGGGTGTGCAAGAGGCGGCTGATGGATGTTTCTCTCTCGTCGATGTTTCTAACTCTCTATCCCTCTCCCTTCCTCTCTGTGAAAAATCAATAAAGTATATTTTAAAAAATAAAATGCGTCTATGCCTGCCTTCCCCACGCCCTACCTTCCCAGCCTCTGCTCGCCCCGCCCCCAAGGGCTGTGTCACCTCCTGTCCCACCCGAGCCCACATTCCTCCCGGAAATCCCCTCGCTTCTCAGGGCACCCCCCTCAGCTCCCTTTGCTGCCTCCACCCCCTCCTTCCAGCCTGTGATTATTGTGGTTCCTCCCGGACCCCTGCCCTGTGCCTAGCACCTGTTAAGTATTTGTTGAGAAATGAGTGATAGGACATTAATGCCAGGCTGTGTGGGGGCACAGAAGGGAGGGCTCCTGGGGTAAGGGGGGGCCTGACCAAAAGGTCAAATAATGGGGGGCAGGGCCTGGGATCTCCCAGCCCACATCTGCCTAAAGGAAGCCCCTCCTCAACAGCTCCTGCGGGACCAGGTGGGTGGCCGGCCTGGCCAGTCAGCGCACTCCAGCCCTTTGGCAGCAGCGATTGGCTCGGGCGTGGGCACGTGACTGGCCAGACCCATAAAAGCCCCATCAGGCACTTCTTCTGGAGCCTCCAAGGAAGTGCCTCTTTCCGGAACTGGTCCCGAGGACGGGAAAGCTGAGAGCCTCGGGCAGGGCCTGGGCAGGCAGGCAGCCGGTGGTGCCCAGGCTGAGGAGGTGCCGCAGGCTCGGTGCCAGTGCAGGGCCCTGATCCTGGGAGCCCAGCCGCCTCCCCAGCCTGAGGCCAGGCGGGTTGAGTCCTGAGAGGATCTCTGAACACCACCCATGCCTCCACCCTGCACCCGGGCCTGGAATCCTGGCCTCAAAGTGAGCCACTTGAGTCTCTGTTACAACTCGGAGGCTCTGAGCGATACAGAGAACCAGACACACACACACACACACAAACACACATACACATAAACACACATACATACATACACACGCATATACATATACACATACAAACATACACACGTGCACACACGTACACATATACACACATACAAACACATGCACTCACACACATACATGCGGGCGCACACACATACACACACATCCCTGCAGAACAAGGAGGCAACGTGCAGAGAGGCAGCATCTTCTCTCCCCTGCAGGCACGCCAACGGCTGTCTGCAGGCTGTGACCCCCGGGCCTGCTCTCAGCTCCCCAATCCGCCCGGTGCTCGCGCCAGCTGAACAGGGTGAGGGCGCATCCCCGCCCTGAGTGAGGGGAACTGAGGCTGCGAACGAAGCAGCTGGCGAGGGCAGAGGGCAGGCCCCAGCCTCACGGAGCACTCGGCCGGCCTCCCGGCACACCGCAGGCGGGGAGGGCCTGACTGCACAGTGTCCATAATGACTCATTGTCCGTTTTTTCAGTGACTTTTGGTGTTATTTTTATTTATTTATGTTTTTCTTTTGGGGGGGAGAGAGAAACATCAATTTGTTGCTCCATTTATGCATGCATCCATTGGTGGATTTCGGTACGTGCCCCGACCAGGGATCAAGCCCACAACCTTGGTATATTGGGACGATGCTCGGCAAACTCATTAGTCAGCAGAGCCAAATATCAACAGCACAACGACTGAAATTTCTTTTGAGAGCGAAAACTGACTTCTGCGCGTGGGCCATGAAGTTTCAGTCACACTATGTGCACGCCTGCACGTGGTATTTTGTGGAAGAGCCACAGTCAAGGGGCCAAAGAGCCGCATATGGCTCGCGAGCCGCAGTTTGAAGACCACTGCTCTAACCAACTGAGCTACCTGGGCCAGAGGATTTTTGTTGTTAATCCTCACCAGAGCATATTTTTCCCTTGCTTTTCAGAGAGTGGAAGGGTGGAAGCAGAGGGAGAGAGGGGGAAGAAGAGAGAAAGACAGAGAAACATCAATGAGAGAGAGAGACAGAGAAACAGCAATGAGAGAGAGAGAGACAGAGAAACAGCAATGAGAGAGAGAGAGACAGAGAAACAGCAATGAGAGAGAGAGAGACAGAGAAACAGCAATGAGAGAGAGAGAGACAGAGAAACAGCAATGAGAGAGAGAGAGACAGAGAAACAGCAATGAGAGAGAGAGAGACAGAGAAACAGCAATGAGAGAGAGAGAGAGAGAGAAACAGCAATGAGAGAGAGAGAGACAGAGAAACAGCAATGAGAGAGAGAGAGACAGAGAAACAGCAATGAGAGAGAGAGAGACAGAGAAACAGCAATGAGAGAGAGAGAGACAGAGAAACAGCAATGAGAGAGAGAGAGACAGAGAAACAGCAATGAGAGAGAGAGAGACAGAGAAACAGCAATGAGAGAGAGAGAGACAGAGAAACAGCAATGAGAGAGAGAGAGACAGAGAAACAGCAATGAGAGAGAGAGAGACAGAGAAACAGCAATGAGAGAGAGAGAGACAGAGAAACAGCAATGAGAGAGAGAGAGACAGAGAAACAGCAATGAGAGAGAGAGAGACAGAGAAACAGCAATGAGAGAGAGAGAGACAGAGAAACAGCAATGAGAGAGAGAGAGAGACATCAATTGGTTGTCTCCCACACCTGCCCCAACTGGAGCCAGGGACCAAACCTGAAACCCACCTCTGTGCCCTTGACCAGGATTGAACCCTTGACCCTTTGGTGTGAGGGCTGGTGCCCTCACCACTTAGAGACACTGGTCCGGGCCAGTTTTTTAGTTTTAGTATTAGTATTTATTAGTATTAGTATTAGTATTTGTTAGTATTAGTATTAGTATTAGCATTAGTATTGTTAGATGGCTTCTTAGAAAATTCTCCTAAGCAAGGAACAATTCCCCACTGCTGGAGCCAGGCCGAGAGTGGTGGCCTGGCCTGGGCTGGGGGCACCAGAAACCCAGCCCGAAGCCAGTCTTATGAGTTTCAAACCCCCAAAATACAACTCAGAAATAGAGACTTTGGGCAAGAATTTTTCCCACCCAGGAGTTCTTTTTAAATATATATATATATATATATATATATATATATATATATATTTTAAACAATTTCAGAGAGGAAGGGAGAGGGAGAGAGAGAAACATCAATGATGAGAGAGAATCATTGATCAGCTGCCTCCTGCACGCCCCACACTGAGGATCGAGCCAGTCCCCTGATGGAGAATCAAACCATGGCCTCCCGGTTCATAGCGGGACGCTCTCCCACTGGGCCACACCGGCCGGCATCCCGGGGAGTTCTTCACCTGAAGGCTGGACAGAATGTGGAGGGCCCGTGGGCTCGGAGGTTAACTACAGCTTCATTTCAGTGAGCCTGTAACCAGACCCAGCATTTCTTCCGCCGTAAACGTTGGCCGTGTCAACACGGCTGCGACACGGGCCCCCCCCCCACAAGGCATGACGCTGTCTCATCCGGCACGGTCTCGGAGGGACCGCAGAGCCGGTGCCCGCGTCTCCAGCATCACGGGATCAGACCCGCCGCCAGACCTTGTTACTGAAGGTGTGAACGAATAACTCAAAACAGACCATACCCAACCATAAGAGCTAAAATTACAAAACTCTGAGAGAAAACACGGGGAAATCTTCAGGATCTTGAGTTAGGCAAAGGCTTCTAAACACAACTCCAAAGCATAGGGAACAAAAGCTATATACAGGCCAACTGGACTTCATCAAACTAAAATCTTGTGTGTTTCAAATGATACCATCAAGAAAGTAAACGCATGCCGAAACCAGTGTGGCTCAGTGGATAGAGCATCAGCCTGCAGACCGAAAGGTCTCGGGTTCGATTCCGGTCAGGGGCATGTACCTTGGCTGCGGGCACATCCCCAGTGGGGGGTGTGCAGGAGGCAGCTGATGGATGTTTCTCTCTCATCGATGTTTCTGACTCTCCCTCCCTCTCCCCTCCTCTCTGTAAAAAATCAATAAAATATGTATTTAAAAAAGAAGAAAATAAACACAGCCTTGGCCAGTGTGACTAAGTGGTTAGACCTTCACCCCACCCCCTCGAAGTTTCCATTTTCAGTCAAGGTGCATGTACCTGGGTTACAGGTTTGAACCCCAATCCCCATGTTGGAGGCAACCAATGGATCTATCTCTCTCTCTCTCTCTCTCTCTCTCTCTCTCTCTCTCTCTCTCTTCCTTTCCTCCCTCCCTTCCACTCTCTAAAAATCAACAGAAAAAATATCCTTGGATGAGGGTTACCAACAACAGAAGAAAGTGAGTAAAAACAGTCCACACAACGGGCAACAATACTGGCGAGTCGCGCCGGGTAAGGGACTTCGCCGGAGTGTAGGAAGAGCTCACGACTCAGTCATAAAAAGAGGAGTAACCCAATTGTAAAACGGACAAAGTATCGGCAAAGACATTTTTCAAAAGAGACATGCAATGGGCCGGGAAGCCGTGGGGAGCCGATAAACCCACCGGAGGCCAAGCGCGGGGGACGCGGCGGAGCCGGCCCGGGCCTCCCGGCGGGGCTGGACGGCCGCTGCTGCGGGCAGGCTCACGCTCAAAGAACTCAACATGCTGGACCGCCCTGGCCGGGTAGCTCATTGGTTAGAGCCCCAACCGGCTTCTTCAAGGTTGCAGTTCCATCCCGGTCAGGGCACATACAAGAAAAAACAATGAACACATAAAGAGGCCAAACCAAAAAATTGATGTTTCTCTCTTTCCCTAAAATCAATTTAAAAATGAAGAACCCCTGCCGAGACTGGTTTGGCTCAGTGGATGGAGCGTCGGGCTGCAGACAGAAGGGTCCCGGGTTCGATTCTGGTCAAGGGCATGTACCTTGGCTGCGGGCACATCCCCAGTAGGGGGCGTGCAAGAGGCAGCTGATCGATGTTTCTCTCTCATTGATGTTTCTGACTTTCTATCCCTCTCTCTTCCTCTCCGTGAAAAATCAATAAAATACATTTTAAAAAAATAAAATATATTTAAATATATATATATATATATTTAAAAGGACTAAAAGCAGACAAATTAAATTAAAGATAAAATGTATTCTTCAGTAAAATATTATTCAGCCATAAAAAGGAATAAAGTACTGCCACATGCTACAACATGAATGGATCTTTTTTTTAAACTTGGGTAATTAAGTTATGTATTTATTTTGAGAGAAAGAGAGGGGGAGAGAAACATCGATTTGCTGTTCCACTTATTCATTCATTAGTTGATTTTTAAAATATTTTATTGAGTGATTTTTTTTAAAATTTTTTGAGAGAGCTAGAGGAACATTGATGTGTTGTTCCATTCATTGATATGTGCCCTGACTGGCGATCGAACCCGAAACCTTGGTGGAAGGGGGTGACCCCATAATTAACTGACCCACAAGGCCCCGTTTCACTGTTTTAATTTAATGTATTGGGGTAACGTGAGCAAATCTTGAAAGAGGACATTACATGGCAGAGGCCACTCGCAAAGACTTCATGTTCCCTCGTTTCATTTAGATGAAACATCCGGAATGGCCACAGGGATGGAGGCAGGAAGCAGACTGTTGGTGGCCAGGGGCCAGGAGAGGCGGGACAGGCAGTGGCTGCTAATGCTGCTTCCTTTGGAGCGAGGAGGGCGCCTGAATTGCTTGTGGGGGTGGATGCACCAAACCGGGGACCCACACAGCTTACACAGGTTCGCTGCTCAGAGGAGGGGTGGAGGCCCAGCTGGGCACTGGCATCAGGGCAGGACTTGGGGAGCCTCTGGCCCAGCCCCTTTTCTGCCCCCTTTTGGTTTTTTGTTGTTGTTGTTCTTAAACTGTATTTTTATTAAGTCCCTGTTTCCCCGAAAGTAAGACATCCCCCGAAAATAAGACCTACTCGCTGTAATATAAGGCCTACCCCCCGAAAATAAGATCTAGTGCATCTTTGGGAGCAAAAATTAATATAAGACACTGTCTTATTTTGGGGGAAACAGAGTTTCAGAGAGGAAGGGAGGGGGAGAGAGATAGAAACATCAGTGTTGCGAGAATCATGGACCGGCTGCCTCCTGCACACCCCACACTGGGGATCGAGCCCACAACCCAGGCCTGTGCCCAGACCCGGATCGAACCCTGACCTCCTGGTTCAGAGGTCAATGCTCAGCTGGCCCGGCAGTTCCCCCATTTTTATCTAAACACCTTCAGGAATGTTTTACTCTTTATCTGAGAGCCTCCGGGGCAGGATTGGGGTGCTGGCCGCAGGCCTGGGGCCACTAGGCTCCCCAGGGCGGCCCAGCAGGCCGGTGGGCTGCGAGGCCCAGCCCGGAGAGGTGGGGGGAGGGGAGGTCTCCAGGCTGAGACCAGAGGCCCTCCAGCTCCGGGTCTGGCTCCAGACTCCCTTGTTTGGGGGACTTTGTTCCCTCCTGGGGCTGCTCAGGGCATGCTGCTCCCCCCAGGCCATTGGCTGGAGTTGTGCCACTGGTCCGGCTGCACAGCTCAGCTCAGGTCACCTCCTCCAGGGAGCCCCCCGGCTTCCCAGCAGGTCCCCGTGATCGCCTTCCGGCCTTGGTCCCAGCCGAAGGGCCTGGTGGGGCTGCCTTCTCCTCCCACTGGGAAATGGGCTCCCCGAGGCTCCGTGTGGGGCCGGGTGTTTGGGGTCCCCGGCCAGCAGGGGCCTCGCTCACCGCTGCGGACTTGGTACTGGGGTCTCGCTGGCCTATCCACATTCAGTCCGGGACTGGCCACCCGGAGGTGCCAGCCTGCGGGAGGGCAGCACAGCCCGGCACAGCAGCCCCAGAGGGTTCCCCTCCATCCCTGTCCCTGTCTCTGTCCAAGCTCCACCCCCGCCCCAGGGAGGCTCCTGAGATCCCGGGCTGGAGGGGAAAATGCACAGCAACCCGCCCCCCAAGGCCGGCCTCCCTCCTGGGTCTGCATCCCCTGGGCCTCCCACAGGCTGTTCCTCCTTCCGGAACACAGCTCCCCATTCACTCCTTCCAGTGGCACCACCTGGGGGTCCTTCCTCCTCCCCCTGTCCCCTCCCCCTCCCCCTCCCCCCGGGCCACACCCGCCTTATCTCCGTGACAGTTAGGCTCCCTTTGTTCTCTTTCCTTCACAGACTCCACCGGGCCTCGTCCCGCCCCCCAGGCCAGGCCCTGAGGGGAGAAGTCCCTCCTCCTCCAGTGACTGGGGGTAAGGGGGGGAGGTGAGTCTGGAGAAGGGAAGGACCTGCATGGGAAGGACCATGGCCCAGGCCTCCTCGGCCTCCACCATCCGGGGGCCTCCCTCTCCCAGGGGCCTCCCCCTTCGGCCCTCCCTCTGACTCTCCGCCTCTGCCCCATGGCCAGGCGCCCCCGTGCCTCAGGAGGGTTTGGGGTGCTGGCTGCGTGGACCACGAGGGCAGCCTCCTTCTAGGTGTGTGGGGGGCCTTTCCCAAGTGCCCGCTGTTAGCAGCTGGGCGGGCTCCCCGGCTCGCTGCCTCCCCCCCACACCCCCCCCTAGGAGGGCTCGGCTTGTCCCAGAGGGCACCTCCAAGTCACAGGAACTCTTAGAAGGGAGGAAAGATGGGGAGCCCGTCCATTGCTCCTGCCCGGAGCCCCGCCAATGAAAACACAGGGCCCTCACCGGTGTGCTCGGTGGATGGAGCGTCAGCCTGCGGACTGAAGGGTCCCGGGTTCGATTCCGGTCAAGGGCATGTACCTTGGCTGTGGGCACATCCCCAGCGGGGGGTGTGCAGGAGGCAGCTGATCGATGTTTCTCTCTCATCGATGTTTCTGACTCTCTAGCCCTCTCCCTTCCTCTCTGTAAAAAATCAATGAAATATATTTAGAAAAAAGAAAGAGGAAGTGGCTTGCCAGACCTCAGCGCCGGCAGCCTGCAGGGCCCGCCCTGGAAGGTGGAGTGGGGACTCGGACTGCCGGACCCAGGCCCTGGGCCCTGAGGTGTGGAGAGCTCAGAGCTCCGTGGGAATGCTCAGACTGTCCGCCACCCCCTCGCCCACCCCGGGCACAGCTGTGGCTGCCTGCAGAGACTGCCGACAGCTAAAGTGCGGGGACAGCGGGTCCCCAAACAGCACTGCCCTCCTAGCTGCCTGCTGGGCTCGCCTCCATCAGAGAGGGCGGTTCCCTCGCCCGTTCCCATTCCCTTTGCGCCTTGCCTGCCAGGAAGCCTGCGGCTGTATCGGTGCCCACATACCAGCCCCGGGGGCCCTGGAATTGGGCAAATGCCTGTCCCCCACATTCCTGACTGCTCAGTGTCTGCTGTGACGGGTACGTGGCTGTTTCTCACCATGCAGGTCACTGCTCGTTCCTTCTGGAACACCGAGGGGTGTGAATCAGATTATGCTCAAGGGAACCAGCCTATGACCCCTAGGAACCAATTCCCAGCCGCCCGGCCCAGCAGGGGGGAGGGGCCGCGGAGACCCCGTGCCGCTCCTGCCACCGCCCCTGGTGCCCCAGCCCCGCAGGCTCAGCCCTGCCTGTCCCCAGGGAACGTGCTTCCAGCAGCCCGGCTCCCTCAGCCGCCAGCAGGAGAGGCACCTGCCCGCCCTGCACTGCCTGAGGACGCTGCTGGCCCTTCTTGTTGATGGTCGGGGCCCGGCTCAGCGGGAGGCCCTGGCACCAGAGGCCCCCCACTCCCGGCACAGGGCCCGGCAGGCCCACAGTGTGAGCGGTTCCTGTCGGCAGCTGGGGCCGAAGCACCGGGATGTTGGCCTGGAGGTCGAGGGCAGGGAGGTCGGCCTCAGGGGCCGGTGAGGGGCCCGGAGCTGTCCCGAGGGGAAGGGCATTCCTGTCGCCAAGAGCATGGGCCGAGGCCTCTGAACTCAGCGGGGAGGGGGCTGGAGCTCACGGCACGCCCGCCCTCCCTGTCCATCTGGCTTCCTCGCCTCCCACCCTCACCCCACAGCTTGTTGACTGGAGGGCTGACTCCTGCCAGTGCTGCCACCAAAGCCCCCCCAGCCTCCGCCCTAGGGTCCATGGGTCCCCCGGCATCCAGACAGCTCCTCGGACACTCAAAGCAGGGCTCAGGGCCGGGGGAGGGGGCGGGGGGCAGGGGCACAGGGCAGGGGACTGGCTGTCTGACCCACGTGCTGTGGGCTGGCTTCCGGGGAGACCTGGAGAGGCCGCTCCAGGGGTGGGCTGGGCCAGCAGGGCCAGCTGGGCCTCCTAGAGGCACCCCAAGAGTGACCCCTCATTCTGCCCCGACCCCTGAGGAACCCCCATCCCCACTGGTCAGAACCCCACAACCGGCCACCAGGAGGGTCTGAGATCCACCCAGAGGTCAGGGAGGGCACCAAGCCCAGGTGCCACAGTGCGAGGCCACCTGCTGGCCGCACCCGCCCTGCGTGATCCCAGTCTGGGGGCTCCGGGGGCTCTGGGGGCAGGAGAGGGACCAGGCCACCCTCACTGGCCTCTGGCTTAGCGTCAGCCCCCGGGCTGGCAGAGAAGCGCCATCCGCTGGGCAGACACTTCTGGGGGGGGGGGCCGGGGGGGGGACCAGCTGACAATGGGAGCAGCCTGGAGCGCCCAGGGCCATGGGAGGTGGAGTCTGAACCTCCCCTCATTCCCTCTCATAGGTGGGGAAACTGAGGCACAGCCTGTGACTGCAACACGAACTGGGGGGGATGTCTGTGGTCCCCTGGGTCTGCCTCCTGCTTCAACAGTGTCTGACGGCAGAGCAGACCCCGGGGTGCCCGTCTTCCAGCCCGACGTCCCCCAGCCTCCGCTCCCATCGCCATCCGCAGAGCCCCTCAGCCACCCTCGGCCTCCGAGTCCAGCCAGCACCTGTTCCTACCTGGGCTCCTTCCTGGGGAGCCGCCATGGCTCCCCTGTCCTCAGAATCACCGCGAGGCGGGCGGCCGACAACCAACCCCGGACACCGGCCTCCACGGCCTCTCCGTCCTCCCCCCTCTCTGACCTCCCCCCTCCATCCTCCCCCTGCCTCCCCGTCCTCCCGCCGCCTGTGTCCTCCCCACACCTCTCTGTCCTCCCCCCGCCTCTGTGTCCTCCCCCCGCCTCTGTGTCCTCCCCCCGCCTCTGTGTCCTCCCCACACCTCTCTGTCCTCCCCACACCTCTCTGTCCTCCCCCCGCCTCTGTGTCCTCCCCCCGCCTCTGTGTCCTCCCCCCGCCTCTGTGTCCTCCCCACACCTCTCTGTCCTCCCCACACCTCTCTGTCCTCCCCCCGCCTCTGTGTCCTCCCCCCGCCTCCTCGTCCTCCCCCGCCTCCCCGTCCTCCCCCGCCTCCCCGTCCTCCCGCCGCCTGTGTCCTCCCCACACCTCTGTGTCCTCCCCCCGCCTCTGTGTCCTCCCCCCACCTCCCCGTCCTCCCCCGCCTCCGCATCCTCCCCCTGCGTTTCCACCCACAACGTGGCCCTGGGGGGCGCAGGTCTCTGCAAGTTGGAGGGGAAGCACCAGAGACAGCCCAGCACCCCCAAAGACGGCAAGCCAGTGCGGGGGGAGGGGGGGCTCTGCAAGGAGCCAAGGAAGCCACCAGTGTCCTGGGGAGGAATCTGGCCAGTCCCTTGGGGACCTGCAGGCCTGGTCCCTCCCCCCCCACCCCCAGGCCCTCAGCTCTGACTTCCTGGACAGCCACTTCCTGGAGGAGTAGGTGAGACTTATCAGGAAAAGGGGGACACCTGGCTCACCTCCGAAGGCTGGTGGGGCAGGGCTGGGCTGGGGTGGGAGCTTTCTGCCCCTGAGGATCTGACTCCCCCCGGCCCCTCATGCAAGAAGGATCCTAAAGTGCTTGTCCTGTGTGACCAGCTCACTTCCCTAGCATGATGTCCTCACGCCTTGTCTGAGTGGGAGCGTCCGTCAGAACCATCTGGACTGAGGCTCCTTCACTCAGCTGTCAGTGGGCACAGGTTTTTCCTCCCACCTTTGGGGTGTCCTATATAACAAAAGCCTAATATGCAGATTGTCCCCTCGGGTGGCCGTTTGACCAGAGTTCAACAGCTCGCTATGACATGTGCTGACCACCAGGGGGCGGCGCTGATCATGGCGGGCATCAGCAAGGCACTGCAACCTTTCACTGGCTACCTGAGGGTGGGGGTGATGGGGACAGAGGTGCAGTGAGAATGTGGGGTGTCTGCCAAGCTCGCTGTCACTCCCCCTGCTACCCTCCCTCAGGACACCAGGGCTCCTGTGCTGGGGAAGCTCTGTGGGAACCCCTTTCACATCCCGCGTGATTCAGGGTCCCAGTTCGGGGTTCGAGTTCTGGAGAAGGCCGCACACAAAGGAATAGAGACTTAGAAAAGCATTAATTTGGGAAATGAGGGCCAGGCGGTAATCCAACTCTAGTGGGAGGACTACCGCTCGCTCTGGCTCTACCATCCCTTTTATTAAGATTAAAATCATAAGATACACCCGCATACCCCAGGCAGGAAACACCAGTAAAGCCAATCAGTGAATCTTCTTAGGACTAACAGATGGGGCTGCTTCAACCACCAACATCCAGTGATTAGCTCTGACCCTTCTGAGCAATCAAGGTTGACCAGCCCTCCAGACTCCCTGTCCACGGCTCTCTATCATCAAAACAATGACTGGCTTCTGGCAAAGCCCCTTGCTCAGGTGCCGGCCCTGCCCCCACGCAGCATCTCCCGGGTGAGCCGGCCGCAGCTGCCGGTACCGCAGGGGCGAGTCGTGAGCACCCTGGGTTCAAGCAGGAGCCAGTCTACAGGGCTGCCGGGAGAGAGCACGCTGCCCTGGCTTCTGTGCAGCACCACCGGGCGACCCGGAGGCCACACTGCGCCCCAGCCCACAGCGTCCGGCCCGCTCCCTGCATCTCCCTGTGGGCACTCGGGCACCGTGACTCAGGTGAGGGGGGCCCAGGGGCCCAGGTGCTGCCCTCCCATGCCAGACACTCGTGCTTCAGTCGCTGGCCAGGCCTGGGACGGCGTCCCTGCAGGGATTTCATGCACCGGCCTCTGGTCGTGAGAAGGCTGCAGTCCACACGGGCGTGCAGACGTCTGTTCCGTCCCTGCTTTCCGTTCTTCGGGCGCATGTCTTTGGACTTGCTGGGTCACATGGTACATCTGACCAAGGGAGGGTTCTGGGCAGAGTGCTGTGGTCAGAGGAGGCCGACAAGATGCTCACTGGGCTCTGGCCTCAAGGGTCCCGGGTTCAATTCTGGTCAAGGGCACATTGCCTGGGTTGTGGGCTTGATCCCCAGTAGGAAGCATGCAGGAGGCAGCCGGTCAATGATTCTCTCATGGTTGATGTTTCTCTCTCTCTTTCCCTCTTCCTCCCTCCCTGAAATCAATAAAAATAAATAAAATGATGCCCATTGGCTGTGTTAGAAATAAGGCAAGTCCCCCCGAGTCAGGGGTCCCGGCAGAACACAACACACTCAGGAGCCAGGCAGCAGGCAAACATCTTCACTTCGACGTCGAACACGTGGTCTGGAGCAGACTGAAGGCAGGAGGCGGACAGTCCTGTGGGCGGAGCGTGGCTAGGGTCAGGGTCTGGGTGTGAATTCGGGGTTGCCACGTGTCGGCTCTCTGCTGGGAAGTCACCCCTCTGTCTTGGGTTGTGGGGGGGGCCCCCAGGCAGGACACCGTGAGCATTCTCTAAATCTTTGTCGGGCTGAGTCCAGGGCGCCTGGAGAAACCAGGTCTTGGAAAAACACGTTCACCAGGGAGGCTGGATCTGTTATCAGCTTGGCTTCACTTGGCCTCAGGTGTCGGGGAGAGGGCCTGGATACGTAAATGCAGGCTTGCCCCGGAAATGGGGGGATGAATAGGGCCTGGGCTCACCGAAACTCCTTTGATCCTGATGTGGGAGAAACCCCTTTGTGTTATGGAATATAAATAAATGCAGCTTCGTGGGCTCCGTGTGACTGTGTCTCCATGAGAGGGAGAACAGACGCCCACATGGCCCCAGCCTTTTCCTATTTCTGTGTCTTTCTCTTTTATTCTTCATTCTTCTTAACCCTCCGCTCCTCCGCTCAGAAACTGTCTTTTATGCAACACAGTCACACCCTGCAGTGCGCCCCTTTAAAGTGTCTACTTCTCCAGTTCAGGCCACTGTATGCAGCAGTCCCAGGGAGACCTCCCATCCCCCCATGTTCGGGGTGCCCCTCCCCGACCCGGGCCCGGCGCCCACTCACCCACTCTCTGCCACCAGACCCTAACTGCCTGTTCTAGGCCTGCACACAAATGCATCGCTCGGGGTCTCCCTGCCTGCGGGGCCCTGACTGGGGGTGACCAACCGTCCCCGGGGAGAGGGTGTGTTCAGGCATTTGCTCATTTTCACACAAAACAGCATTCCTTCTTGCAGACACATCCCATGTGCTTCCCTGCTCGCCAGGGGGGGGAATGGGGTCGTGTCCATGGGGGGTGGGGGTCGGAACGGAGCAGCCCGCGCGGAGAGAAGTCAGACGCAGAGGCAGCTCGTGCTGAGAAAGGGAAGCTGCGCTCCGGCTCTCGGTGCGTTTCCAGTAACGGAATCCGTGCGCCCTGTGCTGACAGCCCCACCGTCCAGCTGGGGCGCCCCCGGGGCCGGCACCCCGTGTCCGCTGCGGGGCACACGGGCTCCAGGTTAGAACATCGGGCCTGAGAGGGGAGGTGGGTGTGCCTACAAAGACAGGCGGCCTTTCCCCTGCGCCGGGTGCGGGACCTTAAAGGCCCCTGGGTGGGCGACTGCTGTCGCTGCTCCCGGGCCCCACGATCTCTCTGACTCTCACCCTCTCTCTCTCGGGCCAGGGACCCCCAGCATTCAACAGCCCTTCCCCCAGGACCCTGTCCCCATGGTCAAAGCTCCTCTCCTGCCGGTCCAGGCACCACTGGGGGGTGGGGGGGAGGGGTCCTCCAGGCAGAAGTCAGACACCCCCAGGGCCTTGGCTGTTTCTGGAAATACACCTGTGCCAAAATTGAGGTCCCCAATAGGACAGCAAGTGGGGGGTGGCCGAAGCATCCTTAAGAAGCAGAGAGGGGCTACAGGGGCTCCGGGGCTTGGGGCTGGGGCAGAAGCGGCAGGATAGTCTTCACCATCAGGGCCCTTCAAGGAGGGGCTGCCACGCCCATTATGTGGCACAGGAACCCGAGGCTTGGGGGCCATTGTGCCAGTCCTGCCACAGGAAGGTCTGGAGCCACAGGAGCGGGCAGCTCGGACCAAAACTCGGCCACATCCCCCTCCCGGTTTAGCGCCCGTGAGCTTTCTCCACAGCCGGCCTCGCGGGGCCTCTGCAGGTGTGTGCTGTCCTCCCGTTTTCCTGGTGGGGAAACTGAGGCCCAGAGAGCTTAAGCAAGCTGCCCAGGGTCACTCCCGAGTCTGCGCAGGGAGCCCAGCCTCAGCGGCTCCGTGGGGAGCGAGGACCCAGGAACCAGCGGGTCCCGGTCGGGTCCCCGGTCAGGGCCCGGGCCCGGTTGCAGGTTCGATCCCCAGTGTGGGGGGCGTGCAGGAGGCAGCCGATCCGTGATCCTCTCTCCTCACTGACGTTTCCCTCCCTCCCTCTCCTTTCCTCTCTGAAGTCAATAAAGACATATTAAAAAAAACCAAAAAACGTATGCGCAGGGGGCCGGTAAAGCCAGCACCACCCCCCAACCGCTCTTCCCGGCAGCGAGAGTGGCAGCCGGTGCCAGCGTGGCCGTGGCAGCCGGAGGCCTGGCCTCGCACCCTCAGTGGCTGCCAGGCACTGAAGCACCCTCAGAAACCCCTTCCTCCCCCACGCCGCCCCACCATGCCTCTCCCTCCTCCTTTCACCAAACCCTCTACACATCCAGGCACAGGCTGCCGGCCGCACTCCAGCCTGGGCGAGGGCTCCCGGCCAGACCCGGCAGGCCTCTCCCCCGGGGGGCACGGAGCAGGCCGGGCAGGGTGGGCAGAGGCGTGCCATCTGCCGCTCGGTTAGCACAGCAGCATCCTGCACCCCCCCTGCACCCCTCCCCGGGGCCACGCACACAAATGAGGGTCTCCCACACAGAGGCCTGAAGAGGGGTGAGGTGGCGGGGTCGGGGAGCCCCTGGGTCCCTAGTGACCTGATGAAGGGGCAGAGTGGGACTGACTCCACCTTGTACTGCGCCCTCCATCTTGTGTGACTGTGTCCCCTCTTACAGCCGCCATTCTGGACTGTGTGACTTGGCAGCCACCATGCAGGCCGCATGATGTGTAAACTTACCTGGGGGCTGCCATCTTGACATCACAAAGACCAACCCCTCCCTTTAAATCAGCCAATCGCGAAAGACTGTGCGCCTGAGCTCCAATCAAGAGCAAAGGACAGGTCACGAGCGTCAGGGATTATTTGCGTCACTAGCCCCAGCCCTCACCCAACCAATCAGAATCAGCCAACTCGGCAGTCTGCGTATACCCCCACCTCCCAACCCCAAGCCCTATGAAATCATAATGCTTTTGAAACTCTCTGTCTTTTGCATCCTGCGGCTGCGTGGGTGGAGGCAGAGAGCAAGCCAGCTTGTAACAAAGGCTCTTTGCTGTTGCGTCGGACTCGGCTCCCCGGTGGTCTTTGGGGATCTTGCAATCTGAGCATAACGCTGACAGCAGGAACGGGGGCACACTGCGGTCACTGCTGGGCAGTGCTTGTCCAGACTCCACGGCCCGCAGCGCTCAGTACTGAGACAGCAAAGAGTGTGGAGGCCGAGCTACAGACAAACCCTGAGGAGGGCCTTTGGAGTCTCCCAGGAAATGTCTACGGAGAGGGGCGCCCCTCCCCATCCTGTGTGTGGGGGGAGTCCCTTCCCCTCACACCACAAGCTTCCCAGTCCCCATGGGTTCTGGTATTCTCCCGGGGCGGCTCTGGTTACCTATTCCCTGTGTCTGTTCCCCTCCTCAGCCACCCCCCGCCCCCCCGCCAGGCGCTCCTGTGGGTTCAGGCTCCCAGGGGACTTCCTGTCACTCCTAGGACCTCCCCCCCCTTATCTGTCGCTATTAATTAATGTGTATTTTTACCCTCTAATGCCTCGTGTAAAGGGCACCCACATGACGCACAGACTTTTACACGATGATTAGGCCTTCGCCCTGCCACCTGGCCCCCCGCCCTCCCCAGACAGGACACCAACTCCTCTGGCTTTCCTCTCCCTGTTTCCCAAGCGCGGGCGGGAGCGGCGGCTGTGGGGTTCACCAGACTCCTGCTCAGGAAGATGAGGCTTTAGCTTCCTCACCCTTCCCTGCAGCACCCCCCCACCCCCCCACCGCTCCTGTCACCGTGTCCTGCCTTCACCGCAGGCCACAGTTCGGGTCTGGTTAAGCCGTTATTCAGCTGCTTCACCAGAATGTCCATGAACATTGTCTGCCACTGAGCCAGGGAC
This sequence comes from Antrozous pallidus, assembly GCA_027563665.1. Lineage (NCBI taxonomy): Eukaryota > Metazoa > Chordata > Mammalia > Chiroptera > Vespertilionidae > Antrozous > Antrozous pallidus. The sequence goes on along the minus strand of CM050515.1, from coordinate 111,668,845 downwards.
GATAACCGTATGCGTACGGCCTGACTTTTAGTTTTCCTTTTTTTTTAATACGATTTTTAAATTGGTTTTTTTAGAGAGAGAGGAAGGGAGAGGGAGAGAGAGAGAAACAGCGATGAGGAGGGACATCATCAATTGGCTGCCTCCTTCACCGCCCTCCTCAGGGATCGAGCCCGAAACCCATGCGTGTGCCCCGCCCAGGAACCGAACCCGCAACCGATGGATTGGTCGACGCTCAACTGCTAAGCCGCCCAGTCGGGCACTTTCAGTAAATACCTGATTAGGCTGCTCCCGGAACCGCTCCGACCGGGCGGCCGCACAGCCGGCTGAAGTCCCCATCCCGGACAGGCCGAGCACAAAGCCCACCCACGGGTGCACGGATGGGTGAGCAACAGTAGCCTCTTCTCACTCTAAAAAAAATCAATAAAAAGAACGTGGGGTTAGCATACCACCTAGCCCATCCCTTTATTAAAGCCATAATAACAACAATGTCTCCTGTCATCACATGGGAAAGGAAACTGTAACTATGAGATGTCTCCTGTTGACTAGGCCACGGGGATTATTTCACAAACCTGCAACGACGGAATCACGGCGCTGTACATGGGAAGCCAATGTGTTAGACGTCAGCTGTGCCTCCATCAAACACAGCTCCCCACCCGCTATGCTCCTGACACCCTCCTGTGGCCCCTCCCCCCCAGGGGCACAGGCCAGTAGAACACGCTGCAGGATACATGCGGTACATGCAGGATACATGTGATACGTGCCGGATACATGTAATACACACGTGCAATACATGCACGATACGTGCGATACATGTGATACATGAAGGATACATGCGATGAGGGGAACATCACAGCCCCCATCTTGCTGGCGCCTCCTGCTCCCTCCTTGGGGGGGAGAAGCAGCCACCTGCTGGGCTGCCCGAGTGGAGACGCCCGCCGGGCAGGGAGGCACCTGCAGAATCGAAAGTCCTCCTCCTGCACAGCAAGGACCGAGTCTCAGCAGCCTCAGGCCGTGAGTTTGGAGTGGACCTGCCCCATTGGCCTCCAGTGGGATTGTGGGTCCCAGCAGGGACCTTGAGTGTCGCCCTTGAGACCCTAACAGAGGGCCCAGGCCAGACAGCTGACCGCAGAGACTCAGATGAGCCTGTGGTGACCGCAGCAATGAGAACTCCCCCCGCCTTCCTTTTCCTGGAGGGCCAGCGACCCCGCGCTATTTCCTACTCATCACAGAGCCCGTCCCACCCCACCCACACCTCCCCCCTCCACCCAGTTTCCTGTGGGTGCACCCCTGCTCTGCTGGGGCACCGCAGTCACAAACAGGCCCAGGCCCAAGCCCAGGGGGCAGGGTGGAGGGTGAAAGGTGCAGGGTGCAGGGTGGAGGGTGGAGGATTCAGGGTGCAGGGTGCAGGGGTGGAGGACGAGGAGCTGCAGCAAGGAATTCTCCCCCCAAACCCCAGCCGGAGCACCGGGGCCGCCCACACCCCAGGCTCTCCACGTCCCCCGGACCCCTCCCTCCCTACCCCCTCTCCAGGAATCCAGGGCCTGCGGCCCACAATGCACCTCGCTCCGCTCCCGCCCCGCGCCCCCCTCCTGTCGGGGAGGCTCCCAGTCTCGGGGCCCCTGGCTCCCAGAGTGTTCTTCCCGCCCCGGAGCTCCAGCCCCTTCCCGAGCCCCTTCCCAGCTTCCCCGCAGCCCTGCCCCCGCGGGGACCGCGCCCTCCGAGACCGAGACCCGGGCTGGTGCCTCTAACTCGGCCCAGGCCCGGGGTGGCTGCGCCGAGGGGCCGGGACACCCAGGCTCAGGAAAGCGCTGATGGGCGAGGGGTGCGGGCAAGAGCAAACCCACCCAGGCTGGGGGAGCAGACAGCCGCGTCCAGAGGGAACCCCGAGGCAGGGGGACTCAAAGGAAGACTGAGCAGCCTGAAGCCAAAACCTCAGCCGGAGAAGCCCGGGTGTGCACTGGCCTGGGCCCGGTGGAGCCAGGGCTCTGACGTCGGAGTCGTGCTCTTCGCCTCTGGCCTGAGGGCGCCCCACCCTGGGTCCCTGCCTGAGACGGCCCTGCGGCACCCACCCTCACCAGCCCGCTCCCCACCGGCTGGGTCACCGGCCGGGCTGCGGCCCCGGAGCCAGAGGAGGCATGCAGATGGCCAGGCGCAGAGACGGGAGGGTGGGGTGACCCACCAGTCCACGTGCCTGCGAGCGGCGGGGTGGGACCCCCGGAAACACCGGGGCGATGGTGTCTAAAGGAGCAGGCAGGGCGAGGGGGCAGAGGCCCCCCAGGTGAACACAGAACGGGAGCGGCCAGGCCCGGGGTCCAGTCCCCGCAGGACGGGGAGCTGGAGAAACAGTCCGCGGCCCCGGGCCTGCAGGGGCTCAGCCGCGGGGCCCAGCTGGGTGGAGTCACTGGAAGGCCCCGGCTCAGGTGGGCCCCAGGGGCTGGGGCTCGGACCCGGGCGGGTCCACACAGAACAGACAGGAAGGGCACGGAGTCCGGTTCCAGTCAAGGTCGCGCCAGCGCCACCTGCCGCCGGTGAAATGGGCCCCGGTCCCGCCCCCCATCGGGCCAGGCTGGTTGAGGGAAGAGAGAGACCGGCTGGAGAGGGGGCAGTGCGGTTACGGCGGAGTTTTCGGGGTGAGGCCAGGGCTTGAAAAGCAATCGGATTCACCCTCCAATCAGCGCTCTGGGCAGGGTACAAAGTCCCCACAAAATCTCCGAGGATGGGTGGAGGGTGCGCATGCGCAGTAGGCTAGGGGCGTGGCGCCCCAAGTCCGCAGGTTGCACGACCACACCCCGACACCCACACCCGCAAGCCCGGGGGAGGCCGGCAGCCACGGTGTGACCACCAGGTCGAGCTGGGGCGGTGACTCCTTTACGAGGAACACGGTACAGCCCCGTTGCGCGGTCCTGAACTGGACCAGCAGGTCTGGGTGCAAATCTTGCCTGCACCCCACCCTCCTGAGTCAGGGAGGCGCTGAGCCCTCTGCGCCTTCTTTTCTCTCCAGGAACGCGGGGATCCTGACACCTCTGGCATTGCCCCGCCCCCGCAGCACGGCCGGCGGTCTGGGGTGCAGGAGGCCCCAGACACCTAAGTGTACAGCGACGGCGTGGGTCTCAGGCCGGAAGACGCCCTCCGGGAGGCCGGCCGCGGGGCCGCGGGGCCGCGGGGCCTGGGGATAGTGCGGGCTGCGGGTCCCACTGCCCCTAGCGGCTGCGAGGCGGGGGCGTGGCCTGACTACAGAGGCGTGGCCTGACTACAAGGGGAAGTGGGCGTGGCCAGAGCTGTGGGCGTGGTCTGACGGCAGGGCCGGGTTTTCGGGGGCGTGGCCTGTGCGGCGAGGGCGGGACGATAACAGCACGAGCCGCTCGCTCCTGGGAGAGTCGCGTGGGGAGGAGCCCGGCCTCTCGGATTTCACCCCGCCCCCGTCCCTGGCAACTTTGTACAGAGGTTCTCCCACGGGGCCTTCCGGGCCGCGTCTCAGGGGCCCCGAGCGGGTTCCCGGGGGGCGGTGCCGTCACCAGGTGGCAACAAGCAAGGCTTAGCGGGCACCTGGCGGGATGAGGAGCATCGCGGGCTGGGCGGCTGGGCCAGGGCTCCCTTCTGTGCCAGGGCCGCTAAAGGCGGGGCCTTCCCTACCCTCGGCTCCCCTGCAGTAGAGAGAGGTTCACTTCCTGTTACAGCGAGGGAAACTGAGGCCGGAGAGGTTGGGTGGCCTTTTCAAGCCGCCCTGAGTTGAGCCCTGAAGGCTGGGGACGGTGTGGATGTTTGGAGAAGGGAGGGCTGTGTGTTAGGGGAGCAGCGAGGGCACAGCGTGGAGGTGGCCAGGTGCGCGGGGGGGAGGGGGGGGGGAGAGGGGGGACTGGCTGGGAGGGAGGCGAGGCCGGGGCGAGCTCGCCTGAGGGCCAGCGGGGGTTCGCTGCCACCCGGCGCAGGTGGGTGGCTGCCCAGGGCCCCTGGAGAGGCTTGAGGCTCGTCCGGAGGGACCAGGAGGGCGGGGGCACCTGTGGGCGCTGGGAGGCTGGTTCTGGGGGAAACCGAGCATCTGCTTTGATGGGGGCGCTCTCTGTGCAAACCCTCCACCTGCACCCTCCAAGGTCAGGCACAGCGAGGGCTCCCAGGAGGAGAAGGAGGCCGGTCTATGGGCGGGCGGGGTGCTCCCTGGGGGCGGGGTGCTCCCTGGGGGCGGCAGCTCCTGGGCGGCTGGGCAGAGGCCAGCCAGCAGGGCGAACGGGTTAGACCGGCTTGGGGGGCGCCGGGGCTCTGAGTGAGTCTTCCTGACCCGAGGCCCCGGGGCAGGGAACCGGAGGCCGCTCTGGGGTGGTCTGGGCAGCACTGGCCCAGGTGAGAGGGCAGAGGGTGTGTTACAGCCAGGCCCCCTCCAGACCCCTCACAGTGCCCCAACAGCCCCCTTTCCTGGCGACGGGTGCCCGCAGGGCCAGCCGCTTCCCGAACTTCAAAACCGAATGGGGGCTCCCCTGGGGGTGGGCCTCACCGGCCCTCGCCACTGACTCTCGGGGAATGGCGATCCAGCAGCTCTCTGTGCCCCAGAGAAAGGGAGGGACAGGCCCCCTCGGGGTGGGACAGGCCCCCTCGGGGTGGGACAGGGCCCTCGGGGGTGGGGGGAATCTGGGGGTTCCTGGAGGCGCCTGACGGGTGCCGGGTTACCAGTCTGTTAGCGTCTAAGGGAAAGCCCCTGACCATCCAGGGAGGTGCCACTGGGCGACTGGCAGGGTCTCCAAGAAGCCCCTTGATGCCGCGCCCCTACACGCCCTGATGCCCCCCGACCTCCCCCCCCCCACACACACATTGTGGGCGGAAGGGGAAGAGCAGAGCAGAGGGAGGTGATGAGGTCGTTACAAAAAGGCTGACTTCTGCCCCGGCGGCCAGGCTCTCTGGTTGCGCCTTGACCTATGACCCAGGAGGTCCCGGTTGGGCTGGATCCCAGCAGGGATGTGCAGGAGGCGGTGATCAGTGATTCTCACCGATGTCTGTCTCCCGCTCCCTGGCCCTTGCCCTCGGAAATCATCATCATCATCATCATCATCATCATGAAAGACTGGCTCCCGCCTCCTCTGGCCCCGGGTGGAGCCAGCTGCCATGACGGTGGCCAGCGGCCGGTGGTGAGCTGGAAAGCAGGCCTTTGCTCAAAATCCTTCCAGCATTTTACATCTGCCTCTCAATCTTTTTAAAGCTTATATTTCTACTAGAGGCCTGGTACACGAAATTCGTGCACTGGAGGCGAGGGGTGGGGTGGCGGGGGGGGGGGTGTTCCTCAGGCCAACTTGCACCCTCTCCAATCTGGGACCCCTTGAGCAATGTCTGATTGCCTGTTTAGGCACGATCCTACTGGGATCCCACTAGGATCAGGCCTAAATGGGCAGTTGGACATCCTTCTCACAAACCAGGACTGCTGGCTCCAAACTGCTCGCCTGCCTACCTGCCTGATTGCCCCTAACCACATCTGCCTGCCAGCCTGATCACCCCTAACCACTACCCTGCCAGCCTAATTGATGTCTAACTGCTCCCCTGCCAGCCTGTTTGCCCCCAACTTCCCTCCTCTGCTGGCCTGGTCACCCCTAACTGCCCTCTCCTGCAGGTTTGATTGCCCCCAACTGTGCTCCCTTGCAGGCCTGCTCCCTTCCAAATACCTCCCCAACTGGTCTGATCATCTAAAATTGCCCTCCCTTGCAGGGCCTGGAACCTCCCTCCCCTGCTGGCCATCTTGTGTCCACATTGGGGCAGGATCTTGTGTATTGGAGTGATAGTCAATCTGCATATTACTTTTATTAGATAGAATAGAAGCCTGGTGCATGGGTGGGGGCCAGCTGGTTGGCCCTGAAGGTTGTCCTGAATCAGGGTGGGGGTTCCCTTGGGGCCTGGGAGGGCCTGGGAGAGGGGCCTGTAATGGTTTGCAGGCCAGCCATGCCGCCCCGAACCAGTTTCCCCTCCCGCCACCGGGCGGGGTCCTAGGACGCAGGGACCCAGGCCAACGGCTCAGGACTTTGGAGGGCGGAGCCCCTGGGCTGCCAACCCCCTCCTGCCACCAAGGCCGGGGAGGATGGTCTGTGCCTGCAGGTCCTGGGCTGGGGAGGGGGGGGGACAGGTCCTGGGCTGGGGAGGGGGGACAGGTCCTGGGCTGGGGAGGGGGTGGGGACAGGTCCTGGGCTGGGGAGGGGGTGGGGACAGGTCCTGGCTGGGGAGGGGGGACAGGTCCTGGGCTGGGGAGGGGGTGGGGACAGGTCCTGGGCTGGGGAGGGGGGACAGGTCCTGGCTGGGTCACCACTGGGCACCCCTCCCGTGCCCCCTGCTGTCCAGGACTCCAGCAGTGGGGCCTGACAGCCAGGATGAGCCATGCCCCCCCCCCCCCGCCCAGGGCACCCCTGGCTCCAGCACCGCCCACCCCCCGGCTGACCAGGCGCCTGCTCCCCCTCCTCAGCCTGATTGCTCCCCACTTGGCCTCAGCTTTATGGCACCTGTTCTGTGGGGACAGGGCCTCTGGGGCTGCCCCAGGAGGAACCCTCAGGAGCACAGACTCCCCAGCTCCTTTAGGCAGGGGACCCTGAAATGAGGCGTGCTGACGGGGGGGCGGGGCAGGCAGAGGGAACAGCCCGTGTAGTCCCAAGGCCCAAGGCCCAAGGCCGGTTTCCAGGGACTGTGGAGGGTCTGGCCTTGGGGGGGTGGGGGTGAGGCGGCAGGATGAGCAGAGGGAGGGCCAAGCTGATGGGTTTTGGCAGGACCCCTCAGGCTGGGGGGAGGCAGGAGGGGGTGGAGCAGTGCCAGGTGGGTCAGGGCCTTTGGCCACAGAGCCTCTGACTCCATCTGAGGGGTGTAGGTGCCTCCTTTGCTGCCCACTCACCCCGGGTCCTCAGAGCAGGCTCGGGCCAGTTTGTGGGCTAAATGAACGAGGGAGGCTGCTCAGAGTGCTGGCTGACCCCGACCCCTGTCCGGGACGGCGGGGCCCACCCCACCTGCAGCGGACCCCATCCAGTGGATGGCGGTGACGCGGGGGGGGGGGGGGGGGGACCACGGACCTCACCCGCTTGCCAAAGTGCTCAAACTCCAGGGGCTCAGAACCCCGGCACCAAAGCCTTCCCTCAGACGGGCGAAGCTTATAGGTTCCACCTCTTCCCCGAGCCTCAGTTTCCCTGCCTGTAAAGTGAGCACACAGTCTGACCTGCCTCATCGGGGAGCCGGCGAAGCAAGGACCGCGAGGCAGCATCTCGCCAGTGGGACCTGCCTCTTTAAAAACCCACCTTAATTCACAAATAGTGTGAACACGTGTCCCTCAAGACCGATGCAGACGACTAGAAGGCACAGAATAAACCCCCCAGGCACCCTCCCTCCTCTTGCCGACTCTCCCCACAACAGGCGAGCGGGTGGCTTCCAGCGTTTAGAAAACAGCTACAGGCTCGGTGCACAGAATTCCTGCACTTGGGGTTGGGGGTGTCTCTCAGCCTGGCCTGTGGCCTTTCGCAGACCAGGAGCCCTCGGGGGGGTGTCCGACTGATGGTTTGGGCGCTGCCATTGCGCTCCCCAGCCCTGAGCCCGGCTTCTGGCTGAGCCGCATTCCCGGTGGGAGCGCACTGACTATCAGGAGGCAGCTCCTGCTCGACCGTCTGCCCCCTGGTGGTCAGTGCACATCACAGCAACCAGTCCTGTGGTTTGGTCTATTTGCATAATTAGCTTTTTTTATTGTATAGGATATGAATGCTTTTTAACATTTTCATGTTGAAAAATTTAAAAATGAGTCCCAGCAGCTCAGGCATGGAGGCCAGTCCTGTTTGGCACAGCGGGTCCCTGGAGAATTCCTCAGGCGGGCGGCTCTCGGGGGCAGGCCCCGGCTCCCCTGCCCCTGACGGACCGGAAGCGCCAGCTCTCTGGCCTTGATGGTGGCTGCGCCACGCCTGTCTGTGCATGTCCGGCGGCAGCCATGCTGTCCCCGCGTCAGCTGGGAGCTGCCAAGCGGGAAGGGGACGGACAGTCCCGCTGGGCGGACAGGGCTGCCCCAGGCAGACACTCCGATCAGTTGGGACGTTTTAAAAAGAGAATGTTGCCCCGCCGGCAGAGCTCTGTGGTTGAACATTGACCTATGAACCAGGAGGTCACGGTTTAATTCCCGGTCGGGGCACGTGCCCGGGTTGGGGGCCCGATCCCCAGTGTGGGACGTGCAGGGAGCAGCCAACCAATGATTCTCTCTCATCACTGATGTTTCCATCTCGGTCTCCCTCTCCCTCCCTCTCTGAAATCAATAAAATATATATTAAAAAAAAATAAACACCATCACCAGCTCCTTTAATGAGAGTCAGTCCTCAGGCCGAGCGGGGTCAGGGGCCCACAGGACCCCCAGGTGCCATGGAGACTGCCTCCCTGGGGGCAGGGCAGCCTCGGCTGGTGAGGGAGATGTGCCACAGCTCCAGGCTCACACACAGTCCCCTCCAAAGAACCCTGCTGCCGAGGGGCCAGAACCCCACCTGGGAAGGTGCAGCCCCTTTAAGATGGCGTCCAGCTGGCTTCCCGTTTCCATCAGGAAAAGCGCAGTGCGAGCCTTGGCCAGTGTCGCCCAGCTGGCTGGGCAGCGTCTCTGGCACCAGGAGTGGCCGGTAGCACATGCCCAGGCTCCGGGTTTGATCCCCGGTAGGGGGCGTACAGGAGGCACCTGAAGGGTGTTGCTAAGATCGCAAATGCACGGTTCTCTCCCGTTCCTTGTTCCTTTCATCTCTCTCTAAAAATCGATAAGCTATTATCAAAACAAAAACAAAACTCGGCGTGAGCCTGCCTCCGTGGTAGTGCCTGTATTCTCCTCGAAGGTTTCGCTACGAAATAGTAATAAAACACAAACCAAGGCTGCCTGGCCCTGACCCTGCATTCCAGACCCGGAACCGAGGCCTCCCGGTTCCTGGGTGGACGCTCAAGCACCAGCCACTCCGCTGGGCTCCCGTTTTCTGGGTCTGAAATCATTCAGACTCCCAAACGCTTTCTGCTTGGAGTGCCTGGGAGCCCCCTGCCCTGCCTTCACCCCGCGGACCTTTGCTCCCTCCAGCTGGGCTCCCCCCTACCGCCCAGAATGCCTCCCCGCACCCCCCTCCCCCGGTGTTTCTGGCTCAGTCCACGTCCCTGGCAAGGTCCTAAGCCTTAGAGAAATGGGGTCAGAGCTGACTTCTAGAAAGCGGCTTTTGGGAACCCCAGCGTCGAGGGCAAACGGAAGGGGCGGAGAGAGAACTGCCCTGCAGTCAGTTGCACGCCTGGCAACCCCAGCTGATGCCCTTTCACCCCCATTCCCTGCTGCCATGGAGACGCCGGTAGGTCTTGGGGCACAGGCAGCAGGGCTGTAGCCCGGAGCCACCAGCTCTGAGACTGTCTCCCAGGCCAAATGTCAGCCCAGGACCGCCATTCCCTCAGACCCCATCCCAGTCAGAGACACCCCGCTCTCTTTAGGACAAGGAAGGAAGGGGAGCAGCGTGGGGAGGGGGCTGGGAGGGCAGGCAGAGGGGAGCTCCGGTAGTGCTGCAGCCTATGACCTCGCTCCCGCCCATCTGGCGCCAGAGCCGGGAGGTATGGGCGGGCCAGCAGGGCCACACCGCGCTGAGGTGAGGCAGAGCTTTGGATGAGGGCACCTGCTGGGTCTCAGCATGGCCTGTGCGGCGCCCCAAACCTTGGTCGCCTTGTGGGGAGGCTGGGGCCCCCTCCAGCACACCTGTCTGGCTTGCTCCCTGGTTGCTGCCCATTCGGAGACCATCCCTCTCTCTGTGCGCCCCAATTTCCTGGCAGGCAAATTGGGGCCAGCATTCCCAGCATGACCAAACATGAGAACGGCACACAGCAGGTGCTCATGAACTGCTGTCTGCCCCCGTTCGTCCTTTCCCGGGGGAGTCCGCCTGGAGCTGGGGCTCGGGGGTCCCGACCTCTGCCGGCAGAAGGCCCTTAGGTCACAGCTCCTGCCTCTGACCCCTTCGCACGGATGGTCTTCCCCAAGGTCACAGGGTCATTGCAAAGGGGACTTCGACTACGACCAGGAAGGTCCCGGGTGGACCCGGAGCATCAACGCGCGCGCCCCCCATCCCCCCTGCAGCCAGGACCCGCCGCCCGCTCAAGCCCGGTGGCCCGCGGCCGGGGCCTCCCCTCCCCACGGCTCTGGTTCCCCGAAGCCCCGCCCGCCCCGCGCGCCCTCAAGTTTCTCCCAACTTTTCCGCAGGTCCCGCCGGCGCCCCGCCCCGCCGGTGACGTCACAATGGTGCAGCGCAACGGCCAATGAGCGGCGGCGGGGGCCGGCGGGGCGGGCCAATGGCGGCGGCGGACGGCCTGCGGTCCTGCCCGGCCCGGGCCGCACTGCGCCGCCCGCGCCCGCCGCCCGCCCGCCCGCCGCCGCTGCCGGTACCGCCGCCCAGTGACCGGACGGAGCGCGGGGCCGGGACAGCGGCTGCGGCGGGCGTGCGGGCGGCGGCGGCTTCCCGTCTGTCCGTCCGTCCTGGGTCCTTCGCCTCCGCACCTCCCCGTGCAGGGACCGCGCGCTTCGGCCGCCGGGGGCGGGAGCCAGGCCCGCGGCCGCCGCCCTCACGGTGAGTCCCCCGCCCTCCCGGCCCGCAGCCCCCGCGCCGGCGCTCTCCCCGGCCCGCCGCCCCCCGCACGCCCCCCGGGCACACGCAGGTGCCGCCTTCGCTGCGCCACCGCCGGCCCGCAGCGCCCTGGCCTCGCCCCCGGCGGGGTCGCCGCGTCGCCGGGAGGAGCTGGCGGGCGGCCCGGGACGCCGCTGGGCCGCAGCCCAACCCCCCTCCCCCGCCGCGGCCGTGACTCTGCCGGTGACGCGGGGCGGCCAACTTTACGTAACCGCCCGGGCCCCGCGCTGTCCGTCCCGGGCCCCCGGGGCGCAGAGGCCCCGGCGCGGGGGCTGCCCTGTCAAAGTGCCCCCGAAAGGGCGCCGGGCCTGCAGGCCGCCCCACCCCGTGCCCACCTCGGTAACTTAGTTACCGGCCCTTCTTGACTTTTGGTGGCGGACTGAGCCCTGGGGGTCCGCAGGGGGTGGCCTGGGCTCAGAGGGCAAGGTCAGGGCTCCGGCCGGGCTCCCTGCTGGGTTGGGACACCCCCAAGAATGGGAAGAGCCCAGAGGGGAGGCAGGAGGTCCGGGTCGGAGGCCGGCCCGCCATGGCTTGCGGACCGGTCCTTGTGAGAATGGCGGCGGCACCTGCTTCCTCAGAGGCTGGGGCGGCAGCAGAGGTCGCCGCTCGCCCGGGGTTCCCAGGCTGTGGAGTGCGGGCACCCCAGTCTCCAGTCGACTTCACCCTCCAGCCTCCTCCTGGGAGCCAGGGGTGTGGACAGCCTGCAAACATCATGTTTGTGCGGAAGGCTGGAGTCCCGCCCCCCCAACTCACCCTGCTGGGGTTCCCTCTTCCTTGCAGATGAAGGAGCTGAGGCTCAGAGAGGCAAAGTGACCGACCCACGGCTGCTGGGGGATCCCGGGCACGAACCAGGTAGGTCTGAGTCTGAGCTCTGCCCCTGCCCTGCCTGGGGGCAGACGCTAGGGGTCAGAGGACAGGGTCAAGGTTAGGCCAGGGATTTGTCCCACAGGAAGGACTGGGCTACAGAGAGGATTTGGCTCCGCCTGAGATGTGGCCGGCTTTCCTCCCGCACGTGGGGCTGGGGGGCGGGGGTGGGGGGGGCGGAGCAGGCACGCTCGAGGTGGGCCCTGGGGCTGGGGCTGGGGGAGTAGAGGTCATGAGGGTGGGTGCAGCTGCGGGCAGAGACAGGGCAGCACCGGTCTCCTAGAGTTGGGGTCTCCTGCAGTTGCCTGAGAACAGGGATTTCAGGAGGGCGCAGCGGGAGCAGGATGTGGGGGTGGTTCGGGTTTGGAAGGGCAGGGAGCTGGGAGGAGAGCCTGGAAGGGTCGGTCCGAGGTTGGCGATGGGGACAGAGGCGGCCCTGGGAGCGGTGATCCGGTCCCCTCTTAGGCTCCCCGTTTCCCCCGGCGGTGGCGGTGGGGACGGGCCCACGCGCCTCACCGGGCCCCCTCTGCCTGCAGGTGGGCCGCGGAGCCCATGCGGTGAGGCCGGCATGCCGTGGCACGCACAGCGGCCCGGGGGAGCGGAGGGCGCCGGCGCCGCCCGCCTGCGGGCGCAGAAGCAGTGCCGCAAGTCGTCCTTCGCCTTCTACCAGGCGGTGCGCGACCTGCTGCCGGTGTGGCTGCTGGAGGACATGCGCGCCAGCGAGGCCTTCCACTGGGACGAGCGCGGGCTGGCCGCCGCCTACTCGCCGGCCGAGGCGCTGCTCTACGCGCTGGTGCACGACCACCGGGCCTACGCGCACCACCTGCTGGCCGCCTTCCCGCGCCGCGCGCTCGCCCTGCCGGGCGCCGGCTTCCGCTGCTGCGCCGCCCCCGGGCCGCACGTGGCGCTGGCCGTGCGCTACAACCGCGTGGGCATCCTGCGCCGGATCCTGCGCGCCGTGCGGGACCTCCCGGCCGACGAGCGCGCGCGCCTGCTGGACCGCCGGGGCTGCGGCCGCGTGGAGGGCGGCGGCACGGCGCTGCACGTGGCCTGCGAGCTGGCGCGGCCCGAGTGCCTCTTCCTGCTGCTCGGCCACGGCGCCTCGCCCGGCCTGCGGGACGCCGGCGGCCTCACGCCGCTCGAGCTGCTGCTGCGCCAGCTGCGCCAGGACGCGGGGGCCGCCCCCGCCGCCGGGGCGCCGCCCGCCGCGCTCGGGGAGGCCCGCCAGCGCCGCCTGCTGCTGCTGGACCTGCTGGTGCTGTACGCGCCCGCCGACGCCGCCCGCCTGACCCGCCGCGAGCTGCTGGGCGACCGGCCGCGCTGGCAGCGGCTGCTGGGCGAGGACAAGTTCCAGTGGCTGGCCGGCCTGGCGCCGCCCTCGCTCTTCGCGCGCGCCATGCAGGTGCTGGTGGCCGCCATCTCGCCCGGCCGCTTCCCCGAGGCCCTGGCCGAGCTGCCGCTGCCGCCCTTCCTGCAGCCGCTGGACCTCACGGGCGAGGCCTAGCCCGCGGCGCCCCGGGCCTGCGGGGAGAGGACTATTTTGGGATGTTGCTAGCACTTTACATATATTGGTTGCTGTACCTGAGACTGTGCCTCGTATGTCCCACCGTCTGGCCCCCGGGGAGCGGGCAGCGGGCAGCGGGCAGCCGGGCTCCCAGCGGCAGGTGTTCCCAGTCTGGCTGGGCTCCGGGCGGGGCCTCCCTGCGCACAGCGGGGTGGAGGGGTCACGTGGCCCCCGGAGCAGCCTTGACCTCAGCTCACTGCCCAGCCTGAGGAAGGTGAGGGCCTGCCTTCCGCCTGCACCTAGATTCTAGAACCTCCTGGAAGGTTATCCCTCTGGGAGCAGGGCTGTGGGCTGACAGCAGGATCTGGGTCTGGAAGGCTGCGGTGCGACGGGGAGGTGCGCCCCAAGCTGACAATCCCCATCCCACCCTGGCACTGTGACTGCCCCACCAAACCTGGTCTCCCCGGCTTGGCCTCCCTGAGAATGGGGAGGCACCAGCCCGGGCTCCTGGCCCCAGCTCCACCGCTCAGGGGGGTTAGCTGGGCCTTGACCCACCCTCAGTCCCCCCGAGGTGGGCCTCCCCCTGTCCCTGGCCCAGCCCAGGGGGTGTGGGTGGTGCCTGCGGCGGTGGGGGTGGCCTTGCCCAGTGGGGAGCCTGCTGGTCCGGCCGGTAGAGCTGCAGGTTCTCAAGGGCAGATACGTTACAGCCCCAGGAATTCGGCTGAGCCCGAAATTCAACCCGGACGGCGGGGTGGCAGGCCCAGGCCTCGGTGTGCTGCCAGGGCTGAGGGCTGAGGGTGGGGGCGTGCCTGGGGCCAAAGAGGCTCTGGCTGCTGGGCCGGGGGACAGACACAGAGCGGGCCTGGGTGGCAGGGCAGGCTTGCTTGGGGGCGTGGCTCTGGCCTGTGCCTGCACCCTCTCGGGGTGACCTGGGACAAACCTCCTGCACCTGGGCTTGTGTGTCCCCATGTTTTCAAAGGGTTTCCGGCCATCTCCAAGCTCTACGTGCCCAGAAAAGCATGCGACCCCAGTTCCTGGGACGTGTGGGTGTGGGGTGGGGCGCGCAGCCTGGTGGGGAGGATGGGTAAGGATGCAGAGCCAGTGGCTGGTCCTGGGCTCTGGGTGGGGGTGAGGGCCCCTCCCCCACTGTGTGTCCGGGGCCAGTTAGGGAGCTTCTCTGAACCCTGACACCTGCGGGGGGTGGGGGTGGGGGGGCAGGGAGGATACTTACCTCTCTGAGCTCAAAACGGGGGGGGGGGGGGGGGCATCAGGAGCCCTGGGTCCCCCACAGGCCCAGTCCTCACGGGGGTGCCACTGTGGGGAGGGGGCGTTTCCTGAGGGGAGCCCAGTGCCCAAACAGGTCACGGTGGCTCTGGGGGTGGGGGTGGGGCTGGGAGCCCTGATGACGGGCACCTGGGCCTCAGACTTCCTATTTCCCCAGGGCCAGCTCTGGCCTCAGTTGGGCTGGTCCAAGCCCCGGGCCGAGGTCCCCTTTCATCCCCCACCCCCCCACCCCCCCCCTTTGGGGACAATCTCCTTTGAGCCCCTGGGCTGGGATCCCAGCAGGAGGATGTGGGTGGCAGAATGGGGAAGTGGAGTGGTTTGGTTTGGGGCGAGCAGGGGATTGCACCCTCATTTCTTGGGTGACATTGGGTCCCATCTGAGCACCCCTTGGAGGAGTGGACAGGAGGGGGCAGCCCGGGCATCGGCCTGGTGTCCTTGCCGAAGGGAGAGGGAACGCAGGCCGCTCAGCCCTGTGACCACCCAGCGGGCAGGATTGGCACGGCCTCCCCAAGCCTCACCCGGCCTGACGCCTGTGGGTGAGGTGCAGGCCAGATAAGGTATCTGGTGGCCCCGCATTGGGCTTATCAGCCGGCTGAGCCCTCCAGCCCAGGGGGACGGGGGGAGGGGGGCAGCGAGCACGGCGCCCCGCCCATCACCATCACCGCCCGCCATGAGCTCAGTCCTGGGGACAGACGGCCAGGCCCGGCAGGGTCCCCGGCGGACAGCGGCCCCTCTTGGCCCCGGCAGCCGGTCTCGGCTTCTCTGCCCACAACAGGCCGTCTTCTCTGCGGTGAAGTGCGCTGGTTCGGTCGCCGAGTTCCTTCATTCCTCCGACCTTTAAAGGGGAACCTGCCAGTGGCCAGTCTGGCCCCCCACCCCCATCCGGGGGCTCAGTAAACCCCGCCGGGAGGCCGGAATCTGCTCCCTGGACACCTGTTGGCACCATGACCTCCTGCCCAGAGCCTGAGGGGACAGACAGCACAGGACACTGCGTGCCAGGGGGGGGGGGGTGCCAGGAGGGCAGGCCAGCCAGGCCCCGGTGGCTGACCCTGTGCTGACCTCGCTGCCTCTGCAGCTTGGCCTCCCCCAGGTCACCCTTCCCCCTATTCCCCCCCCCCCCCCGTCTTCGACTTTCCGAGTCACCCGCTTCCTGCTCACAGCCAGGCGTGTCCTGCCAGTCGCAGGAGGGCTGAGCAGCCTCTGGACCCGGTCCAGAGGCCAGTGCCCGGCCAGAGTCCGCCCGCAGTGACTGGTTTCGGCTACGGTTTCAAATGGAGGCCCATCGACGTGTGATAAACGCAGACTTGGAGGGTACAGCCCCAGGGGCTATGACACACGCCTACACGTGTCCACACCCCGATCAGGACAAGAGGGGAGACAGATCTCTACCCTGGCAGGTTTTACGGAATTTGGCTTACATTCACGCTCGCGGCGGAAACCCCCAGACCACAGAGAAGCTGGCAGGGTGGGCGGGGCCCGGCCCAGCCCCCGGCCCCCAATAGAGGCCACCCCATACCCGCATCCCCCACACTGCGGGCCCATTCCCTGTCTTTTCCCAGTGCGTACCCAGGCATTCTCCCAGTGCACGTTCCCACACCCACCACAGCAGGCCCGGCACAGCTGTTCAAACGCGCACAGGGCGAGCTCCCCGACACCTGGGTGAGCTGCGGAGTTGGGTGGTTGGTTCTGAGCTGCCCCAGTGCGGCCCCCGGAGAGGACGCTGGGGGCCTGCGCGGGCCCAATGGCGTTTTACTCACTTCTGGGATGGGTGACGCACGCTCCAAGTTCAAAAGCCACCAACAGGTTCGTACAGCAGCCTGGGCGGTGGGCGCGAAGGTTTCTGGAAGGTTCTGAGGCGGCTGCCGGGGCTCCCCCACCCATGGCCCGCCCCCCTTTGTCCATCGGTCTGACCGTCCCTGGCGGTGGAGCCAGTGCTGGGGGGCGGGTGTCAGCCCCCGGCCGCTGCTGCCACGCCCGGCAGTGTGGCTTCCACCGCAGCTCCCACGTGACGAAATCCCTCCATTTCCTCTCGCTCCCACCACCGAGTTCAGAAAGCCCTCGCCAGCCAGACACCGGACACGTTAATCCACTTCGTGTTTATTTTGTGCAAATAGTCGAGCCCGATGCCACCTGCAGCGTGCGAACCCCCGGGGCCTGGCTGGGCTGGGGCTGTCCCGGCCCCACCCCCACTCCCGCCCCCAGGACAGGGAGGGTGCGGGACAGGCGGCCTGGGCTCTGTCCCCGGTGAGTTCCCGGACCGACCGCGTCTCCCTGGGACCAACGGCACCACCGGCGGGACCCCGGGAGGGCGGGACCCCGGGAGGGCGAGGCGGCCCGGGCGTTACTCTGGAAACCTCCTGCCCTCCCAACACAGACACCGCCCGGGGCCTGACAAGCCCCTGCTTCAGTGCTCAGGCCTCAGCCTCCGTGTCTGCTGGCGGAGGCGACCGTCAGCATCGGGCCCAGGTGCCCTGCGTCTGGCTCGCGCCGTCCCACGGGGCATGCTCACCTCCCGTTTCCCGCCGGAGGTCAGCCCCGGCCTCGGCCTCCGGGAGTGGGCGGCCTGCACGCCGCCTCCGGGGACGGGACCAGCTGTACGTGGTGTGGGGCGCCCCCTCCCGCAGGCCCGCCACCCTTGGCGAGCCAGCCGTACGTGGTGTGGGGCGGGTCAGGCTCCAGGAGTGCCCAGAAGGCCTGGCCACGGGCAGACAGGCCGGGCCGGCTGGGAAAGCGTCTAGCTGGTTGCACTGTCTCAAAGCATAACCGACAGCTGGAACCGGGGAGACACCGTGCCCAGCACCGGAGCCCGTGGGCAGCGCATCGAGGAGACGGGGACGCATGGAAGCCCAGGGTCTGGGAGAGCCTGCCGTCCAGGAAGCGGGAGGCCCGACCTCGCCGCAGCCCCGGCGGCCTCTGCTGTCACCAAACCTATGCAACGAGGTGTGAGCATCGGGCAGCACCCCGTCCCCACCGGGCCTGCAGGGCCTCCCCATGGCCAGCTGGTGCCCGCGGACGGACCTCCCCGCCGGCCACCCGGGTCCTGGGGGCTTGACACCTGACCTAGTGGGAAACAGGCCCCGAGGGCCTGGCCCCCGGTGAAGGGCAGCTAAAACCAGCCGCAGCCGGAACGGGCAGCTGCGTCCCGGTAGAATGGCTCAGGGGGGACACAGGCAGGGTGCCGGCGAGGTGACTGGGCACTGCAGGCTGATCCTGGGCTGACCTCCGACATGGCTACAGTCACCGACCACAGCCAGTACTGACCTAGGGCAGTGGTCGGCAAACTGTGTTTTGGGAGCCACGGTTTTCCACTCTGTTGGCTAATGAGTTTGCCAACCACTGACCTAGACTCTCGATTCCAATAACTACAGGCTGTTGTTGTTCCTTGTGATTAAACCCCCATCCCAGTGGTCGGCAAACTCATTAGTCAACAGAGCGGCAAACCGCGGCTTGCGAGTCAAATGTGGCTTGCGGGCTGCAGTTTGCCGACCACTGTTCTAGGGGCTCAGCCCAAATGCCGCGGCTGGGGCAGGCCCGGGGCTGCACACGGTGACGCCCGGGGGACACCGGGGGACGCTGCCGCTGAGGCCGCAGGCGCGGGACAAACCGCGGCGGAGTGAGGCCTTCCGCGGGCTTCAGGGAACAGCTTCTCCCCCTCCAGCGAGGTGTCGGACGCAGTTTGTAATACAACGGACAAAAAGGCGACAACTGTCGGTGCTCCCGAGGGTGCCCTTGTCTCCTGCCCCGCAGCAGAGCCGGACAGACCCCCGCCGGCCCTCCCGGTGCCCGCCAGGCCCTCGCCGGCCGGCCCGCGGCGTGGTGGCTGCAGCGTCTCCGGCGGTGGGCGCACTCTGGCCTCCGTCCCGGCACAGCCAGCGCCGACCCCTCCAACACGGCCCCGGGCTCCCCCCGGGCGCCTGGCACGGAACGTGCGCGGGAACTGCGCCCCGGGAGGAGGCCGCCGTGGAGCACGCTCAGTGGCGGGAGCGCTGACCTTCGGCCTGGACGTGGCTGCCGTGGCGGCCCAGGGGTGTGGTCAGCGACGAGACCCGCACCGCAGCGCACGGGAGACGTGCGTGCACCGGCCGCAGCCACAGCCCCACACGGGACGACAGTGAGGCTCCGGTCACGTGGCTGAGGCCGTGGTTCTGGCACGAGACGGGGACAGACATGGTGAGAGCAAGTGGGGGCGTCCACCGTGCCCACGTGTCCGGAGGCGTGGATGCGGCGGGTCCGAGAGCGCAGCTCAGAGCCGGGTGTCCCGCACGTGCGGCCGCCCGAGCGCCTTCAGATGACCTCCCACTCGTCCTCCAGGTCCTCGGGGTGCGAGGCGGCGGCCGGGCTGCTCCGGGCCCCGTGCGTGTGGCTGAAGGTCCGCGTGAGCCGCTGGAGGAGGTAGCCGGGCGGGCCCACTGCCCACAGCTCGTCTGACGAGGTCACTGGGGACGAGAGCCGCCTCACCGTTAGCCCCCGGAGCTCCGTGTCCCCCGTGGCCATTTCGGGCTCTGGGGCCAGACGCCCCCCTCACCCCCACCGACCTGTGCCTCCATTTCCTCAGGCTGCCCTGTCCCCTCCCTGGAGGCCCTGGCAGAGCCGGGTGCGGCTCCCTCCCTCAGGGTCACCAGGGCTGGCTCTGGGGAGAGGGAGTCCGAGGGAGCTGCCTGGACAGCCGCTGACCCGGCCCGGAGCCTGGACCGGGAGCCCCAGCCCACCCGGACCTGCCTGTGAGGCACGTGGCGTGCCCGGGGACCTTCTTCCAGTAGTCCCCCGCCGGGTGCTTGTCGGTGACGCCGTAGCGCCGGGCGAGGTCCCCGTTGGGGCAGCGGGCCCACACGGTCCTGGCGCTGAGTGCCAGCTGGCAGGCCTGCAGCCCTGCGGGCAAAAAGGGCGCCGTCTGTCCTCAGACCCGGGTGCGGGCGGATGCAGCCCCTCCCAAGAGCCTGCTCTCTCCCGAGGCTGCGCCTGTCCCCACGGTGACAGCGTCCTGGGCGGGCAGCCGAGGGCCGAGACGGAGGGACAGAGGCCCAGTGCAGAGCGCAGCAGGCACGGACGCTGAGCCCCCGCTGGCGCGCGGGGCGGCTGAGGGGAAGAAGGACCCTCTCGGGGTGCGGGCTCGGGCAGCAGAGCGTCAGCAGGCGTGAGACAGCCTGGGGGGAACCTCGGCTGCCGGGCTAGGCGGCCGGCGGGGTGTCGGTGGGGCAGGCCACGCCGCCCACGCCCACCTGGCACGTGGTCCCAGGCGGTGCCCACGGGCATCTCCTCGGTGATCCCGACGCGGACGTGCACGTTGCAGCGGCTGTCGAGCGCCCACAGCATCTGGTCGTTGGGGCTGCAGTGCACGCTCACCAAGGTGGTCCCGGGGGGCTGCGGGGAGGGAGCGGGCCGTTATTTTCGGACAGAGCGAGAGCGAGAGGTGTGAACCGAGGCCTGCGACGAGGCAACAGGTTCTAGAAACTTTCGTCGGTTCCGGCTTCTGGCCTGCCAGCCACTCAGCCACACGTCACCCACCCACGCATCCACTCCGCCCCCCCCCAGGGGCCTACCTGAGCATCTACCACGTGCCAGGCACTGTGCCAGGAGCTGGCAATTCATTCTCTTGGCTCCTGAACTTCGTGAAGAATTTTTTTATAGATTTCAGAGAGGGAGGAAGAGGGAGTGACAGGAACGTCGATGATGAGACAATCATTCATCGGCTGCCTCCTGTACGCGGCTACTGGGGATCCACCCTGCACCCCGGGCTTGTGCTACTGAGCCACAGCCGCTGGTGCCTCCTGGAGGTGAAGTCCGGGAGAGGCAGGCACTCCTCATGGCCGCCTGGAGGAGCAGGAGGCCGCCAGGCCACGCACGGTCAGACCCGGAGGTCAGGGAAGCGCGGGAGCCGCTGCTGTGCGGAGGCGGCAGGCGAGTGTGCCCGGCGGGGGAAGTGCACGCAAAAGCAGGGAGCCTGGTGGCACAGGGGCGGAGTCCCGTGAGCCACTGGAGGAGGGAGCCGGGGCCGCTGCCCACAGCTCGGACAGCTGCAGTGGGCGGTGCCGGGCACACTGTACGAAGGGCCTCTCTTCCATAAGCAGCAGAGGCTGCTGGGTACCGGGGGCCAGCACGCGGGGGCTGATGGGCGGTCCAGAGAGAGCTCTGAAACATGAGGGCGGATGCAGGACACAAGACGCAAACTGAGGACGCGGGGAGGTCAGAGGGCGCACCGCCTGCATCGGGGAGGTCAGAGGGCGCACTACCTGGCATTTGGGAGAATGGGGTTAAGTGGAGGCAACAAGGGAAAGACTGCGGGTGATAACGGCAGCAAAGGTTTCACAGCTGTCACCCCACCCCGTCTGCCACCCACCTGAGAGCTCTGACATGGCCCAAGACATGCTGCTTCACAAAGGTCACCGGGCAAGTCCCGGGACCTTACTGCAGTGGCCGAGCAGGCCAAACGGGGGAACGGCCAGCAGTCTGCAGCTGCTCTGGACACCCCCCGGCCATTTTCAAACTAGAAACGCGCTCTTGTCGAACCCAGAGCACTTCCCCTCCAGAGACAGCCCGTGGAGTCCCTGGACGCGTGGGGCCGTTAGACGGCACGCTCAGGCCCCGGCCGGCCCGCTCCGTGGTCAGTGTCAGCCTGCAGTCGGGCGGGTCCCGGGCCTGATTCCGGTTAAAGGCACGTATCTTGGTTGCAGGCTCGATCCCCAGCCCCAGGTCAGAGCACCCAGGAGGCAACCAATCAACACCTCTCTCTCACATCGACGTTCCCCCTCTGTCCCCCCTCCCTTCCTCTCTCTCACATCGATGTTCCCTTTCTGTCCCCCTCCCTTCCTCTCTCTCACATCGATGTTCCCCCTCTGTCTCCCCTCCCTTCCTCTCTCTCACATCGACGTTCCCCCTCTGTCCCCCCTCCCTTCCTCTCTCTCACATCGACGTTCCCCCTCTGTCCCCCCTCCCTTCCTCTCTCTCACATCGATGTTCCCTTTCTGTCCCCCTCCCTTCCTCTCTCTCACATCGATGTTCCCCCTCTGTCCCCCCTCCCTTCCTCTCTCTCACATCGACGTTCCCCCTCTGTCTCCCCTCCCTTCCTCTCTCTCACATCGACGTTCCCCCTCTGTCCCCCTCCCTTCCTCTCTCTCACATCGACGTTTCCCCTCTGTCTCCCCTCCCTTCCTCTCTCTCACATCGACGTTCCCCCTCTGTCCCCCCTCCCTTCCTCTCTCTCACATCGACGTTCCCCCTCTGTCTCCCCTCCCTTCCTCTCTCACATCGACATTCCCCCTCTGTCTCCCCTCCCTTCCTCTCTCACATCGATGTTCCCCCTCTGTCCCCCTCCCTTCCTCTCTCTCACATCGATGTTCCCCCTCTGTCTCCCCTCCCTTCCTCTCTCTCACATCGACGTTCCCCTTCTGTCCCCCTCCCTTCCTCTCTCTCACATCGACGTTCCCCCTCTGTCCCCCCTCCCTTCCTCTCTCTCACATCGACGTTCCCCCTCTGTCCCCCCTCCCTTCCTCTCTCTCACATCGACGTTCCCCCTCTGTCCCCCCTCCCTTCCTCTCTCTCACATCGACGTTCCCCCTCTGTCTCCCCTCCCTTCCTCTCTCACATCGACGTTCCCCCTCTGTCCCCCTCCCTTCCTCTCTCTCACATCGATGTTCCCCCTCTGTCCCCCCTCCCTTCCTCTCTCTCACATCGATGTTCCCCCTCTGTCCCCCCTCCCTTCCTCTCTCTCACATCGACGTTCCCCCTCTGTCCCCCCTCCCTTCCTCTCTCTCACATCGACGTTCCCCCTCTGTCTCCCCTCCCTTCCTCTCTCACATCGACGTTCCCCCTCTGTCCCCCTCCCTTCCTCTCTCTCACATCGATGTTCCCCCTCTGTCTCCCCTCCCTTCCTCTCTCTCACATCGACGTTCCCCCTCTGTCCCCCTCCCTTCCTCTCTCTCACATCGACGTTCCCCCTCTGTCTCCCCTCCCTTCCTCTCTCACATCGATGTTCCCCCTCTGTCCCCCTCCCTTCCTCTCTCTCACATCGACGTTCCTCCTCTGTCTCCCCTCCCTTCCTCTCTCTCACATCGATGTTCCCCCTCTGTCCCCCTCCCTTCCTCTCTCTCACATCGATGTTCCCCCTCTGTCCCCCCTCCCTTCCTCTCTCTCACATCGATGTTCCCCCTCTGTCTCCCCTCCCTTCCTCTCTCTCACATCGACGTTCCCCCTCTGTCCCCCCTCCCTTCCTCTCTCTCACATCGATGTTCCCCTTCTGTCCCCCTCCCTTCCTCTCTCTCACATCGACGTTCCCCCTCTGTCCCCCCTCCCTTCCTCTCTCTCACATCGATGTTCCCCTTCTGTCCCCCTCCCTTCCTCTCTCTCACATCGACGTTCCTCCTCTGTCCCCCCTCCCTTCCTCTCTCTCACATCGATGTTCCCCCTCTGTCCCCCCTCCCTTCCTCTCTCTCACATCGACGTTCCCCCTCTGTCCCCCCTCCCTTCCTCTCTCTCACATCGATGTTCCCCTTCTGTCCCCCTCCCTTCCTCTCTCTCACATCGACGTTCCTCCTCTGTCCCCCCTCCCTTCCTCTCTCTCACATCGATGTTCCCCCTCTGTCCCCCCTCCCTTCCTCTCTCTCACATCGATGTTCCTCCTCTGTCCCCAATCCCTTCCTCTCTCTCACATCGATGTTCCCCCTCTGTCCCCCCTCCCTTCCTCTCTCTCACATCGACGTTCCTCCTCTGTCCCCCCTCCCTTCCTCTCTCTCACATCGATGTTCCCCCTCTGTCCCCCCTCCCTTCCTCTCTCTCACATCGACGTTCCTCCTCTGTCCCCCCTCCCTTCCTCTCTCTCACATCGACGTTCCCCCTCTGTCCCCCCTCCCTTCCTCTCTCTCACATCGATGTTCCCCCTCTGTCCCCCCTCCCTTCCTCTCTCTCACATCGATGTTCCTCCTCTGTTCCCCCTCCCTTCCTCTCTCTCACATCGACGTTCCCCCTCTGTCCCCCCTCCCTTCCTCTCTCTCACATCGACGTTCCTCCTCTGTCCCCCCTCCCTTCCTCTCTCTCACATCGATGTTCCCCCTCTGTCCCCCCTCCCTTCCTCTCTCTCACATCGATGTTCCCCTTCTGTCCCCCTCCCTTCCTCTCTCTCACATCGACGTTCCTCCTCTGTCCCCCCTCCCTTCCTCTCTCTCACATCGATGTTCCCCCTCTGTCCCCCCTCCCTTCCTCTCTCTCACATCGACGTTCCCCCTCTGTCCCCCCTCCCTTCCTCTCTCTCACATCGACGTTCCCCTTCTGTCCCCCTCCCTTCCTCTCTCTCACATCGACGTTCCCCCTCTGTCTCCCCTCCCTTCCTCTCTCTCACATCGACGTTCCCTTTCTGTCCCCCTCCCTTCCTCTCTCTCACATCGACGTTCCTCCTCTGTCCCCCCTCCCTTCCTCTCTCTCACATCGATGTTCCCCCTCTGTCCCCCCTCCCTTCCTCTCTCTCACATCGACGTTCCCCTTCTGTCCCCCTCCCTTCCTCTCTCTCACATCGACGTTCCCCCTCTGTCTCCCCTCCCTTCCTCTCACATCGACGTTCCCCCTCTGTCCCCCCTCCCTTCCTCTCTCTCACATCGACGTTCCCCTTCTGTCCCCCTCCCTTCCTCTCTCTCACATCGACGTTCCCCCTCTGTCTCCCCTCCCTTCCTCTCTCTCACATCGATGTTCCCCCTCTGTCCCCCCTCCCTTCCTCTCTCTCACATCGATGTTCCTCCTCTGTCTCCCCTCCCTTCCTCTCTCTCACATCGATGTTCCCCCTCTGTCCCCCCTCCCTTCCTCTCTCTCACATCGACGTTCCCCCTCTGTCCCCCTCCCTTCCTCTCTCTCACATCGACGTTCCCCCTCTGTCCCCCTCCCTTCCTCTCTCTCACATCGACGTTCCCCCTCTGTCCCCCTCCCTTCCTCTCTCTCACATCGACGTTCCTCCTCTGTCCCCCCTCCCTTCCTCTCTCTCACATCGACGTTCCCCCTCTGTCCCCCCTCCCTTCCTCTCTCTCACATCGACGTTCCTCCTCTGTCCCCCCTCCCTTCCTCTCTCTCACATCGATGTTCCTCCTCTGTCTCCCCTCCCTTCCTCTCTCTCACATCGATGTTCCCCCTCTGTCCCCCCTCCCTCCCTCTCTCTCACATCGATGTTCCCCCTCTGTCCCCCTCCCTTCCTCTCTCTCACATCGATGTTCCCCCTCTGTCCCCCCTCCCTCCCTCTCTCTCACATCGACGTTCCCCCTCTGTCCCCCTCCCTTCCTCTCTCTCACATCGACGTTCCCCCTCTGTCCCCCTCCCTTCCTCTCTCTCACATCGACGTTCCCCCTCTGTCCCCCCTCCCTTCCTCTCTCTCACATCGACGTTCCCCCTCTGTCCCCCTCCCTTCCTCTCTCTCACATCGACGTTCCCCCTCTGTCCCCCCTCCCTTCCTCTCTCTCACATCGACGTTCCCCTTCTGTCCCCCTCCCTTCCTCTCTCTCACATCGACGTTCCCCTTCTGTCCCCCTCCCTTCCTCTCTCTCACATCGACGTTCCCCTTCTGTCCCCCTCCCTTCCTCTCTCTCACATCGACGTTCCCCCTCTGTCCCCCTCCCTTCCTCTCTCTCACATCGACGTTCCCGCTCTGTCTCCCCTCCCTTCCTCTCTCTCACATCGACGTTCCCCTTCTGTCCCCCTCCCTTCCTCTCTCTCACATCGACGTTCCCCCTCTGTCCCCCTCCCTTCCTCTCTCTCACATCGACGTTCCCCCTCTGTCTCCCCTCCCTTCCTCTCTCTCACATCGATGTTCCCCCTCTGTCCCCCTCCCTTCCTCTCTCTCATATTGATGTTCCCCCTCTGTCTGCCCTCCCTTCCTCTCTCTCACATCGATGTTCCCCCTCTGTCCCCCTCCCTTCCTCTCTCTCACATCGACGTTCCCCCTCTGTCCCCCTCCCTTCCTCTCTCTCACATCGATGTTCCCCCTCTGTCCCCCTCCCTTCCTCTCTCTCACATCGATGTTCCCCCTCTGTCCCCCTCCCTTCCTCTCTCTCACATCGACGTTCCCCTTCTGTCCCCCTCCCTTCCTCTCTCTCACATCGACGTTCCCCCTCTGTCCCCCTCCCTTCCTCTCTCTCACATCGACGTTCCTCCTCTGTCTCCCCTCCCTTCCTCTCTCTCACATCGACGTTCCTCCTCTGTCCCCCCTCCCTTCCTCTCTCTCACATCGATGTTCCCCCTCTGTCCCCCTCCCTTCCTCTCTCTCACATCGATGTTCCCCCTCTGTCCCCCTCCCTTCCTCTCTCTCACATCGACGTTCCCCTTCTGTCCCCCTCCCTTCCTCTCTCTCACATCGACGTTCCCCCTCTGTCCCCCCTCCCTTCCTCTCTCTCACATCGACGTTCCCCCTCTGTCCCCCTCCCTTCCTCTCTCTCACATCGACGTTCCCCTTCTGTCCCCCTCCCTTCCTCTCTCTCACATCGACGTTCCCCCTCTGTCCCCCCTCCCTTCCTCTCTCTCACATCGACGTTCCCCCTCTGTCCCCCTCCCTTCCTCTCTCTCACATCGATGTTCCCCTTCTGTCCCCCTCCCTTCCTCTCTCTCACATCGACGTTCCCCCTCTGTCCCCCTCCCTTCCTCTCTCTCACATCGACGTTCCTCCTCTGTCTCCCCTCCCTTCCTCTCTCTCACATCGACGTTCCCCCTCTGTCCCCCCTCCCTTCCTCTCTCTCACATCGACGTTCCTCCTCTGTCTCCCCTCCCTTCCTCTCTCTCACATCGACGTTCCTCCTCTGTCTCCCCTCCCTTCCTCTCTCTCACATCGACGTTCCCCCTCTGTCTCCCCTCCCTTCCTCTCTCTCACATCGACGTTCCCCCTCTGTCTCCCCTCCCTTCCTCTCTCTCACATCGACGTTCCCTTTCTGTCCCCCTCCCTTCCTCTCTCTCACATCGATGTTCCCCTTCTGTCCCCCTCCCTTCCTCTCTCTCACATCGATGTTCCCCCTCTGTCCCCCCTCCCTTCCTCTCTCTCACATCGACGTTCCCCCTCTGTCCCCCCTCCCTTCCTCTCTCTCACATCGACGTTCCCCTTCTGTCCCCCTCCCTTCCTCTCTCTCACATCGACGTTCCCCCTCTGTCTCCCCTCCCTTCCTCTCTCTCACATCGACGTTCCCTTTCTGTCCCCCTCCCTTCATCTCTCTCACATCGACGTTCCTCCTCTGTCCCCCCTCCCTTCCTCTCTCTCACATCGATGTTCCCCCTCTGTCCCCCCTCCCTTCCTCTCTCTCACATCGACGTTCCCCTTCTGTCCCCCTCCCTTCCTCTCTCTCACATCGACGTTCCCCCTCTGTCTCCCCTCCCTTCCTCTCACATCGACGTTCCCCCTCTGTCCCCCCTCCCTTCCTCTCTCTCACATCGACGTTCCCCTTCTGTCCCCCTCCCTTCCTCTCTCTCACATCGACGTTCCCCCTCTGTCTCCCCTCCCTTCCTCTCTCTCACATCGATGTTCCCCCTCTGTCCCCCCTCCCTTCCTCTCTCTCACATCGATGTTCCCCCTCTGTCCCCCCTCCCTTCCTCTCTCTCACATCGATGTTCCCCCTCTGTCCCCCCTCCCTCCCTCTCTCTCACATCGACGTTCCCCCTCTGTCCCCCTCCCTTCCTCTCTCTCACATCGACGTTCCCCCTCTGTCCCCCCTCCCTCCCTCTCTCTCACATCGATGTTCCCCCTCTGTCCCCCTCCCTTCCTCTCTCTCACATCGATGTTCCCCCTCTGTCCCCCCTCCCTCCCTCTCTCTCACATCGACGTTCCCCCTCTGTCCCCCTCCCTTCCTCTCTCTCACATCGACGTTCCCCCTCTGTCCCCCTCCCTTCCTCTCTCTCACATCGACGTTCCCCCTCTGTCCCCCCTCCCTTCCTCTCTCTCACATCGACGTTCCCCCTCTGTCCCCCTCCCTTCCTCTCTCTCACATCGACGTTCCCCCTCTGTCCCCCCTCCCTTCCTCTCTCTCACATCGACGTTCCCCTTCTGTCCCCCTCCCTTCCTCTCTCTCACATCGACGTTCCCCTTCTGTCCCCCTCCCTTCCTCTCTCTCACATCGACGTTCCCCTTCTGTCCCCCTCCCTTCCTCTCTCTCACATCGACGTTCCCCCTCTGTCCCCCTCCCTTCCTCTCTCTCACATCGACGTTCCCGCTCTGTCTCCCCTCCCTTCCTCTCTCTCACATCGACGTTCCCCTTCTGTCCCCCTCCCTTCCTCTCTCTCACATCGACGTTCCCCCTCTGTCCCCCTCCCTTCCTCTCTCTCACATCGACGTTCCCCCTCTGTCTCCCCTCCCTTCCTCTCTCTCACATCGATGTTCCCCCTCTGTCCCCCTCCCTTCCTCTCTCTCATATTGATGTTCCCCCTCTGTCTGCCCTCCCTTCCTCTCTCTCACATCGATGTTCCCCCTCTGTCCCCCTCCCTTCCTCTCTCTCACATCGACGTTCCCCCTCTGTCCCCCTCCCTTCCTCTCTCTCACATCGATGTTCCCCCTCTGTCCCCCTCCCTTCCTCTCTCTCACATCGATGTTCCCCCTCTGTCCCCCTCCCTTCCTCTCTCTCACATCGACGTTCCCCTTCTGTCCCCCTCCCTTCCTCTCTCTCACATCGATGTTCCCCCTCTGTCCCCCTCCCTTCCTCTCTCTCACATCGACGTTCCTCCTCTGTCTCCCCTCCCTTCCTCTCTCTCACATCGACGTTCCTCCTCTGTCCCCCCTCCCTTCCTCTCTCTCACATCGATGTTCCCCCTCTGTCCCCCTCCCTTCCTCTCTCTCACATCGATGTTCCCCCTCTGTCCCCCTCCCTTCCTCTCTCTCACATCGACGTTCCCCTTCTGTCCCCCTCCCTTCCTCTCTCTCACATCGACGTTCCCCCTCTGTCCCCCCTCCCTTCCTCTCTCTCACATCGACGTTCCCCCTCTGTCCCCCTCCCTTCCTCTCTCTCACATCGACGTTCCCCTTCTGTCCCCCTCCCTTCCTCTCTCTCACATCGACGTTCCTCCTCTGTCCCCCCTCCCTTCCTCTCTCTCACATCGACGTTCCCCCTCTGTCCCCCTCCCTTCCTCTCTCTCACATCGACGTTCCCCTTCTGTCCCCCTCCCTTCCTCTCTCTCACATCGACGTTCCCCCTCTGTCCCCCTCCCTTCCTCTCTCTCACATCGACGTTCCTCCTCTGTCTCCCCTCCCTTCCTCTCTCTCACATCGACGTTCCCCCTCTGTCCCCCCTCCCTTCCTCTCTCTCACATCGACGTTCCTCCTCTGTCTCCCCTCCCTTCCTCTCTCTCACATCGACGTTCCTCCTCTGTCTCCCCTCCCTTCCTCTCTCTCACATCGACGTTCCCCCTCTGTCTCCCCTCCCTTCCTCTCTCTCACATCGACGTTCCCCCTCTGTCTCCCCTCCCTTCCTCTCTCTCACATCGACGTTCCCTTTCTGTCCCCCTCCCTTCCTCTCTCTCACATCGATGTTCCCCTTCTGTCCCCCTCCCTTCCTCTCTCTCACATCGACGTTCCTCCTCTGTCCCCCCTCCCTTCCTCTCTCTCACATCGATGTTCCCCCTCTGTCCCCCCTCCCTTCCTCTCTCTCACATCGATGTTCCTCCTCTGTCCCCCCTCCCTTCCTCTCTCTCACATCGACGTTCCTCCTCTGTCCCCCCTCCCTTCCTCTCTCTCACATCGACGTTCCCCCTCTGTCCCCCCTCCCTTCCTCTCTCTCACATCGATGTTCCCCCTCTGTCCCCCCTCCCTTCCTCTCTCTCACATTGATGTTCCCCTTCTGTCCTCCTCCCTTCCTCTCTCTCACATCGACGTTCCTCCTCTGTCCCCCCTCCCTTCCTCTCTCTCACATCGATGTTCCCCCTCTGTCCCCCCTCCCTTCCTCTCTCTCACATCGATGTTCCCCCTCTGTCCCCCCTCCCTTCCTCTCTCTCACATCGACGTTCCCCCTCTGTCCCCCCTCCCTTCCTCTCTCTCACATCGACGTTCCCCTTCTGTCCCCCTCCCTTCCTCTCTCTCACATCGACGTTCCCCCTCTGTCCCCCCTCCCTTCCTCTCTCTCACATCGACGTTCCCCCTCTGTCCCCCCTCCCTTCCTCTCTCTCACATCGATGTTCCCTTTCTGTCCCCCTCCCTTCCTCTCTCTCACATCGATGTTCCCCCTCTGTCCCCCTCCCTTCCTCTCTCTCATATTGATGTTCCCCCTCTGTCTCCCCTCCCTTCCTCTCTCTCACATCGATGTTCCCTTTCTGTCCCCCTCCCTTCCTCTCTCTCACATCGATGTTCCCCCTCTGTCCCCCTCCCTTCCTCTCTCTCATATTGATGTTCCCCCTCTGTCCCCCCTCCCTTCCTCTCTCTCACATCGATGTTCCCTTTCTGTCCCCCTCCCTTCCTCTCTCTCACATCGATGTTCCCCCTCTGTCCCCCTCCCTTCCTCTCTCTCATATTGATGTTCCCCCTCTGTCCCCCCTCCCTTCCTCTCTCTCACATCGATGTTCCTCCTCTGTCTCCCCT
Organism: Antrozous pallidus; assembly: GCA_027563665.1. Classification (NCBI taxonomy): domain Eukaryota; kingdom Metazoa; phylum Chordata; class Mammalia; order Chiroptera; family Vespertilionidae; genus Antrozous; species Antrozous pallidus. The sequence goes on along the minus strand of CM050515.1, from coordinate 111,639,072 downwards.
CCCTTCCTCTCTCTCACATCGACGTTCCCCCTCTGTCCCCCCTCCCTTCCTCTCTCTCACATCGACGTTCCCCCTCTGTCCCCCTCCCTTCCTCTCTCTCACATCGACGTTCCCCCTCTGTCCCCCTCCCTTCCTCTCTCTCACATCGACGTTCCCCCTCTGTCCCCCCTCCCTCCCTCTCTCTCACATCGATGTTCCCCCTCTGTCCCCCTCCCTTCCTCTCTCTCACATCGACGTTCCCCCTCTGTCCCCCCTCCCTTCCTCTCTCTCACATCGACGTTCCCCCTCTGTCCCCCTCCCTTCCTCTCTCTCACATCGACGTTCCCCCTCTGTCCCCCTCCCTTCCTCTCTCTCACATCGACGTTCCCCCTCTGTCTCCCCTCCCTTCCTCTCTCTCACATCGACGTTCCCCTTCTGTCCCCCTCCCTTCCTCTCTCTCACATCGATGTTCCCCCTCTGTCCCCCTCCCTTCCTCTCTCTCATATTGATGTTCCCCCTCTGTCTCCCCTCCCTTCCTCTCTCTCACATCGATGTTCCCCCTCTGTCCCCCTCCCTTCCTCTCTCTCACATCGACGTTCCCCCTCTGTCCCCCTCCCTTCCTCTCTCTCACATCGACGTTCCCCTTCTGTCCCCCTCCCTTCCTCTCTCTCACATCGACGTTCCCCCTCTGTCCCCCTCCCTTCCTCTCTCTCACATCGACGTTCCTCCTCTGTCTCCCCTCCCTTCCTCTCTCTCACATCGACGTTCCTCCTCTGTCTCCCCTCCCTTCCTCTCTCTCACATCGACGTTCCTCCTCTGTCTCCCCTCCCTTCCTCTCTCTCACATCGACGTTCCTCCTCTGTCTCCCCTCCCTTCCTCTCTCTCACATCGACGTTCCTCCTCTGTCCCCCCTCCCTTCCTCTCTCTCACATCGACGTTCCTCCTCTGTCTCCCCTCCCTTCCTCTCTCTCACATCGACGTTCCTCCTCTGTCTCCCCTCCCTTCCTCTCTCTCACATCGACGTTCCTCCTCTGTCCCCCTCCCTTCCTCTCTCTCACATCGACGTTCCCCCTCTGTCTCCCCTCCCTTCCTCTCTCTCACATCGACGTTCCCCCTCTGTCCCCCTCCCTTCCTCTCTCTCACATCGATGTTCCCCCTCTGTCTCCCCTCCCTTCTTCTCTCTCACATCGACGTTCCCCCTCTGTCTCCCCTCCCTTCCTCTCTCTCACATCGACGTTCCTCCTCTGTCTCCCCTCCCTTCCTCTCTCTCACATCGATGTTCCCCCTCTGTCCCCCCTCCCTTCCTCTCTCTCACATCGACGTTCCCCCTCTGTCTCCCCTCCCTTCCTCTCTCTCACATCGATGTTCCCCCTCTGTCCCCCCTCCCTTCCTCTCTCTCACATCGACGTTCCTCCTCTGTCTCCCCTCCCTTCCTCTCTCTCACATCGACGTTCCCCCTCTGTCCCCCCTCCCTTCCTCTCTCTCACATCGATGTTCCCCTTCTGTCCCCCTCCCTCCCTCTCTCTAAACACCCATGGGGAAAGCCCTCTGGTGAGGATGAACAAACAAGAGGCACCCTGGGGCTGGGGCCAGCCCCGACATCAGACTTTGGGGCCCGGGCCAGAAGCTGCCTTGCAGCCTCTGATTCAGGGGCCACTAGGCTCTACACTCTGCCAAGCGCAGGCAGGGCGAGGCTACGCGCGCGCACACATGCACACACATGCACACACACGCACACGGCCCAGCTGGTACTGAGGCAGAAACGGAAAAGCTTGTCCTAGAACTCATACGGGACTGCAAGGCGTCCCGGGTGCCAGACCAGGGCTGACCGAGAACATGTTTGGGAGACTCGGCTTCCTGCCGTCACGACTGCTCTGAAGCCACGGGGCCACGCAGCGAGGCCCGGACTCGGTGAGACAGGCCGGCCAGCGGAGCAGACCGGAGAGCCGCAGTCGCCCCGCAGCCGAGTGGCTCTGCCAGGGCGCCGAGCCCGCTCGGTGAGAAATGGCATCTTTCCCAACAAACGGAGCCGGGTCCGTTCTTGCCTCTCGGCCTCTCCAGAGTGACGCGAAATGGCCCACAGCGAGGGCGGGGGACCCCGACAACGGTCCTCACATGCGACACCAGAGGCAGGGACGACACAAGGCTGGTCTGGCTCAGTGGATAGAGCGTCGGCCTGTGAAGGGAAAGGGCCCGGGTGCGATTCCGGTCGAGGGCAAATGCCTGGGTTGTGGGCTCGGTCCCCAGTCAGGGACGTGCAGGAGGCAGCCGGTCCATGATCCTCTCTCATCATGGCTGTTTCTGTTTCTCCCTCTCCCTTCCTCTCTGAAATCAATAAAAATATATTCTTTACAGAAAGGTAAGTTGGACTTCATCAAAATTAATAACTTTCGTACCTCAAAGGACGCCATAAAGAAAGTGGAGGCAGCCCGTACAATGGGAGAAAATTTCCAATCATGTACTGAATAAGGGTCTAGTTCCCCGAGTAAAGAACCTTTAAAGTCCGGCACCAACAAGAAAAACCACCAGGCTGGAGCCCTGGAGGGGGGCTTGAAGGACCGCGCCTCCCGCCGTGGCCGGCGTCGATCGGTTGGTTGAGTTTCATTCCAGGCACCAGGGGAGGGTTCGATCCCTGGTAGGGGGAGTGCAGGAGGCAGTGATCCATGTTTCTCTGTCTCCCCCACCCCCCGCCCTTCATCTCTCTCTGAAAATAAAAATACCTTAAAAAGACATTTCTACAAAGATCTGCGCAGCCTGACAGGCACATGCCAAGGTGCGGACACCACCCGCCAGCCCGCAGGACAAGGCCAGGCAGCAGCCCGCCTCGCCGGAGGCCTGGGAGAGGAAACGGGACCAAGCACGGGACCCGCCTCGTCCCCCACGGGGTGTGGAGTGGGGGTGGGGGCGGAGAGCAGTTGATTGTAAAAACATGTCCTGCCCTTGTAGGTACATACAGAAAACAGAAATGAAAGTTCATGATCCCTTAACCAAAAACAGAAACTCTGCTACGGATTCTTCTAGGAATTTAGTGCGGTTTTCCCGTTTTGGTTTCTGTTTCTCGAAACCCTGGAGCCACACCACCCTCCTGAGCCCGCCGTGGGCAGGAGAGAGAGAGCCCCGGGCGCCGTGGGCCGGGAGGGGGAGAGCCCCGGGCGCCGTGGGCCGGGAGAGAGAGAGCCCCGGGCGCCGTGGGCAGGAGAGAGAGAGAGCCCCGGGCGCCGTGGGCCGGGAGGGGGAGAGAGCCCCGGGCGCCGTGGGCCGGGAGGGGGAGAGAGCCCCGGGCGCCGTGGGCCGGGAGGGAGAGAGAGCCCCGGGCGCCGTGGGCCGGGAGGGAGAGAGAGCCCCGGGCGCCGTGGGCCGGGAGGGGGAGAGAGCCCCGGGCGCCGTGGGCCGGGAGGGGGAGAGAGCCCCGGGCGCCGTGGGCCGGGAGGGGGAGAGAGCCCCGGGCGCCGTGGGCCGGGAGGGGGAGAGACCCCCGGGCGCCGTGGGCCGGGAGGGAGAGAGAGAGAGCCCCGGGCGCCGTGGGCCGGGAGAGAGAGAGAGAGAGCCCCGGGCGCCGTGGGCCGGGAGGGGGAGAGAGCCCCGGGCGCCGTGGGCCGGGAGGGGGAGAGAGCCCCGGGCGCCGTGGGAGGACTCAGAACAGTCCTCCGATCAAGCCATCCTCACCAGAACATGCATCCTCCATCCTATCTAGTAAAAGAGTAACATGCAAATGTGACCGTACCTTGACTCCTGATTGGCTATGCTACCAGCCAATCAGGAGCAGGGGGCAGGGCTGAGGATATCAAGTAATTGCGGTGGCAAGTGCCACAGTACCCTGGCCATCCAAGCTTGGAGGTGGCTGGGGTGTGGGGTGGGGCAGGGTGGGCAAGCACAGGAGCACCACCGCCTAAGTTTGGAGGCGGCTGGGGGGGTGGAGGTGAGCGCCCAGCCCCTGGGCCGGGTGTTCACAGGCAGCTGGAGCTGAGCTGAGCAGGGAGATGGCTGAGTGCCCAAGGCCTGAAGCCTCACCAGAGGCTTATCAGTTGAACATCCCCTAAGGGCTCCCAGTGTGTGACAGGAGGCAGGTTGGGCCGAGGGACCACCCAACCCTCCCCCCACCCGTGCACAAATTTCGTGCACCGGGCCACTGGTTATTTATAACCACCGACGTCAGGACCTGCTGACGGCTCCTCACACCGGTGGGCCAGCGTGCTCACCAGGCACCATTGCTCTGGGTCAAGGGTGACGATCACATGAGCACAGACACTCTGGGGACATTTCTGGCTGTTTGCTAGGGCGGTGGGTGCTGTGGGTTACTCAGAGCAATGGGCTGCTTTCCCGTAAGGGACGTGGAGCCGCAGGACGCTCCCGAGAGAGAGGACAAGGCGGGAAGGACCGGCGGCCACCTCGGGACCTGACACAGCTCCTCAGTGTTCTTGGCGCCCCACCAGCTCCCACGTGTGTGTCCTCACATGCAGAGGGGCCCATCACACAGTTCCGTGCCTGCCGCTCCACTGGCCGCCTCCTGTGAGCACGCCTCCCGGGACAGAGCTCTCCGTGCGCCCCACCGCTGGAGGGCTCCCCTGCGCGTCGTCCCTCAGCCAGGCTCCCGGCTTCCCCTGAAGGAGGGCCCGGGCCTGCGGTGCAGCCAGCATTTCTCTCTTATTAGAGCCACGGCATCCTGCCTGGCTGGTGGGGCTCTGTGGGTGAGTGTCACCCTCCTGGTGTGAAACGGGGGTCCCAGTCCGCTTCCCGGCCACAGCACAGGCCCGGGTTGTGGGCTCGATCCCCAGTGTGGGGTGTGCAGGAGGCAGCCGATGGATGATTCTCTCTCATCATTGAAGTTTCTCTCTCTCACTCCCTCTCCCCTCTGCTCTGAAATCAATGGAAATAATACTAAAAAAGAAATATATATTTCAACCCCCCCACAGAATCAGGGCATCTGGGTGCCCTGGGCTGAGTGAGCTCTGCCAGCGCAGAGCGGGGAGAAGTGAGTGACATCGAGGTTGGGTGGCACTGCCTTTAGGCCGGGAGCAAAGAGGACTCCCTTCACCGTGTTGTGTTCTGATGCCGAAATGACGGCTCGTTCCCACGGGTCGATGGGAGGCCCAACTGGGGGGCGGGGCCGGGGGGGGGCGCTCTCTCTGACACCAACGCTTCCCCACCGCGTCCTCCGGGCCCGGCCTGCGCTTTTCTAAAGACCTGGGTGTTGGAGTGACATCAAGGTCCCTCCCGTCCCCACCAGCAGCGCGCGGCGTGGCGTACTCGGGTGCCAGCTGTGCTGTTTGCGTGCCCGTTTTATGTGGACGCTCACTTAGCTCAGTGCAACCAAAGCAGCTGACTTTAAACTGGTTTTCAGTGTTAGTTTGGCCACCCGCCGTCACATTCCTCTCGGTGTTCCGGGTCTGTCTTCCCCGGGAAGCTGCGATCCGGCAGAATAAAGGGCCGGAGAGCCCGACCGAGCCGCGGCCGGGGAGCGGCCGGGGCTCTCGCTGGGGACCGGGGCACCCGGCCCGGGGCAGCGGGGACCAGGGCGGAGGCGAGCATGAGGCGCTAAGCACCCCTGTCAGGGAAGAAGAGGGGGCCCGCTGGGGTGTGGGGGCTGGACCACCTGCTCCACCAGCTTCCCCCCCTCCCCCAGCCAGCAGCACGGGAATCCCATCAGCGGCGCTCCGCTTCAGCGCTCATTTTCAGGCGGACAGAAAATTCCCCAACGGACGCAGCAAACTCCAAAGAGATGCTAAATACAGCTATAAATGTTTTCCCCCAGTCTTTCTACACGGTAGCAGGTCTGAAAACTGAGTCATCCGTTTGGGTCTTTGTAAAACTTCACCCCAAACGGCGACAGGAGGGAGGCGCTGGGGAGGCGAGAACAGGAGAGAAAGGGAGAGACTGCGGCCATTCTGATTCCTGCGGCTCACACGTCCGCCCTCCGGCACCCATCACCTCTGCCCTTCGCCCCCAACGCAGACGTCCCGCGTGCAGACCAGGAAGCGCACAGAGTAAGACAGAAAGGGGGGTCACGGCTGGACATGAAAACCTGTCTGTGTTTGAGCCTGGGTTCAGCCACGCCATCCTGTTCTCAATCCTCTCCAGGAGCCCCTTCGGCCGGACTCGTCCTCCCAGAACTACCCCCCCCCCCCCCCCCCGGGCGCTCTGAGGGGACGGTCGTGCTATGGCCAGGCTTGTCCTCAGCACCAGCTGGGGCGACACACCCATGGGGTCCGCCCTCACCTACTGGCCACAAGGCCTCGGCAGCGTCTCATCCTCTCCACGCGGGCTTCCCGGGCAGGGGCGGGGCAGGGGCAGGGCCAGCCTCGCACTGGCAGGTGAGCCCTGGAGGGGAAGATGTGCTTCAAGCGCTGGCCTGGCACGTGGGAGTGCCCAGCAACGGTGCCCGCGGCCACTTCAGATCTGAGCACAAAGTGGGCAGCCACTGCCCGGGAGCAGCGGCCCCGCAGCCTGTGCGGGAGGGCAGGCCGGGTCCCAGCCCCGGCTCGGCTGCTCACCAGGGCTGTGTCCTCTGCCAGGCGGGGGCCACTCCCGCCCTCCGCCCTCCGCCCTCCGCCCTCCGCCCTCCGCCCGGGGGAAGCGGGAGAGGGGCGGAGAGCTGGGACAGGCGTGGGAAGGTGGGTGCGAGGACAAAGCCTGATCGCCCTTGGAACCCATTTCCTGCGTGAACACATCCCATGGCAAAGGGAACCCCCCGAGGCGCTGCGAGCCGGAGGGAGACGGGGCTTGCTCAGCAGGCACTGGCCCGGCCACTGCTCCCCACGCAGCAGCGCCTGCGCAGAGCGCCGCCCGCAGGCCTCCCGGAGCCCGTGCCCCTGCGGCCCGTCCCGGGCGAGGCTGCTGATCGCTGCGGCAGCAGCACGCGTCATGCCAGCCCCCCCCCCCCCCCCCCCCGTTTCACTCTGCTTCCGAGGCTATTCTAGAACCTAAGAGGAGGAAGAGGCGCTGTGGTCTCCCACACAGCCCCACGGAGGAGCTGTGGGCAGCGAGGAGCAGCGAGGCGGGCCCGGGCCTCGGCTCGCCTACTCCCACCTGCTCAGCAGCACCCTCCCCGCCGCCCGCCTCGCCCGCCCGCCCTCCCGGCAGCCCTTCCTGAGCCCCCGGGACTCCCTCCGTGCGGGACCCACACGCTCTCCAGTCCAAGGTCACCCTAGGAGGTTGCCGGGGTCACGAGAGAGCCCAGCATCCCCTAAAGACGCCAAGCCAGCGCTGGGGGGTTCCCAGGGCTGCTGAGCCCCCCACACGAGGGGGCGACACTCAAGGTGCCATGGAAGCCGCCAGGGTCGTGGGGGGAACCTGGCCAGGCCCCTGAGGACCTGCAGCCCCGGTCCTCCCCCACCCGCAGGCCTCAGCTCCTGGAGAGCCACTTCCCGGGTGAGCAGGTGAGACTCATCACGAAGATGGGGACACCTGGCTCACCTCCACAGGCTGGTGCGCTGGGCCGGGCTGATGGGCCGGGCTGGTGGGCTGGGCCGGGCTGGGGGACCGGGCTGGGGGGCCGGGCTGGGGGGCTGGTGCGCTGGGCCGGGCTGATGGGCCGGGCTGGTGGGCCGGGCCGGGCTGGGCGACTATCCCTTTGAAAGGCTCCCCCTCAAGCAAGACTAGGGCCTTTGGAGTCCTGAGGCCCTGCATCCCCTGGTGTGTGGCCCTTCCTGAGCCTCTACCCAAACCCCTAAAATTCTTTTAACCCCCTGAAGCCCACTCCCAGGAACTGGACCAAATGGGAACAATAAAACTTTTTGCAACAAGAAAATAAGCTGGGCTGAAATCAGTTTGGCTCAGTGGATGGAGCGTCGGCCTGCGGACTGAAGGGTCCCGGGTTCGATTCCGGTCAGGGGCATGGACCTTGGTTGCGGGCACATCCCCAGTGAGGGGTGTGCAGGAGGCAGCTGATCGATGTTTCTAGCTCTCTATCCCTCTCCCTTCCTCTCTGTGAAAAATCATATATTAAAAAAAAATAAGCTGGGTAAGAACTTGTGGTGAAGAAACTGGAACCCTCACACATTGCTGGAAGAATGCAAAACGGCGCAGCCGCTGTGCGAATCACGTGGCCGTTCCTTAACAAGTTAAATTACTGTCACACGTGACCCCTGCACTCCCACAAAGCTGTACACCCAACAGAACGCAACACGTCCGCCGGCCGACTCCCACGTGCCCTAGCCCCGTGGTCGACAAACTGCAGCTTTCGAGCCACACGCGGCTCTTTGGCCCCGAGTGTGGCTCTTCCACAAAATACCACGGCCTGGGCGAGTCTATGTTGAAGAAGCGGCGTTAGAAGAAGTTTTAATTTTAAAAAGTTTGGCTCTCCAAAGAAATGTCAATCGTGCTGTTGGTATCTGGCTCTGTGGACTCATGAGTTTGCCGACCACTGCCCCGGCCGGTTTTGCTAGTGGTTAGAGCATCTGCCCACGGACTGAAGGTTCCGGGTTCAATTCCCATCAGGGGCCCATACCTCACTCCGTTCCAGACTCAATCCCTGGTCCTGTCGGGGTGCGTGCAGGAGGCAACCAATCGATGTGTCTCCTCACATCCATGTTTCTCTCTCTCTCTCTCTCTCTCCCATCCTTCCTTGCTCTCTCTCTAGAAAAACCAATGGACAAACATCCACAGGTGAGGACTAACCAAAACCAACACAAAAAGCCCCACAGGAACCACAAAGACTCAGACAGAATGCTCAGTGTGACCAGCAGCCAAAAAGCAGGAACACCCCGCCCCCCAGCTGATGATGGGTGAACAAGATGTGATGTATGCATACGAGATATTATCCTATCCCATCTAATGAAGAGGGAGTATGCTAATTGACCACTCCGCCACAAAGATGGCTGCACCCACAGCGGAAGCCAAGCTCCCTTAAGGAGCCTTAACGAACAATTAGCAGGGACCTGAGGCTACACCCTCCCCCGCCCCCACGGGGCTTGACAGGGCACCTCAGGACGTGCCCCTGCCTTGGCACCAGGCTGGGGGAACTCAGGCCATGCTCCCCACCTGGCAGGGCTTGACAGGAACCTCAGGCCTCGCCCCCTGCCCCAGTGCCAGGCCGGGGACCTCAGGCTGCAACCACAGCCCCAGAACCAGGCCAGGGGACCTAAGGCTACGCCCCCCGGGTTTGATGGGGGATCTCAAGGTGTGCTTCCTGTCCTGGTGCTGGGCTAGAGGACCCCAGGCTGCTCCCCCCACCCCAGTGCCAGGCCAGGGGACCTGAGGCTGCACACCCGTCTGGTGGGGCTTGACAGGGGACCGCAGGCCGTGCTCCCCACCCAGTGGGGCTTGATGGGGGACCTGAGGCTGTGCCCCCCACCCAGCAGGGTTTGACAGGAAACCTCAGGCTGTGCCCCTCACCTGGCGGGGCTGGACAGGGAACCTCAAGGCACGGCCCCTCACCCCATCTGGAGGACCTCAGGCCATGCCCCCCCCCACCATGGCAATGGGCCAGGGCCTGAGGCTATGCCCCCTGCCCAACAGGCCTTGACAAGGGTGGGACTGGCCAGGTCTGGATCTAGCCCAATGGGGGAGGGGACAACTGGGTATGGGTCTCATATGATTTTGAGGTGCATGTGGGTGGGCAGGGACTTGACTCTGGGTCCCATGGTGCGCCCCAGACTCTGACAGGAGGAAGGTTTCCATATACATTTTACTAACTTTCTTTCATCTCTGACACTTCTATTATAGAGAAAGGGCAAATAGGAATATTAAATGATTTCCTCTAATTAATCCCCTTTCAATGTGCATGAATTTCCTAATAATAAAAGCCTAGGTGGCTTGATGCCACCACAAGATGGCTGCACGCATAGTGGAGGTGGGACCCGGTGGCCACTCCACCCAGTGAGGCCTGGGGGTCCCGTGGCTTTGCATGGCGTGGAGGGGGTTGGTCCCAGCGGAGGAGGTGGCCTGCAGGGGAGGGCAGTTAGGGGCAACCAGGCAGGCTGGCAGAGCAAGTGGTTAGGACCCAGCAGTCCTGGATTGTGAAAGGGATGTCCGACTGCCAGGCCTAACACCGACAGTTGGACATACCCGAGAGGCCCCCGGCTGGTGAGGGTGCAGCCCGGGTGGAGGGACACACCCTCCCCGTGCATGAATTTTGTGCACCGGGCCTCCAGTTCAGTCCTAAAAAGGCACAAAGTACTGATACCTGCTGCACTCGTACTGTGAACTCAGAACGCTCAGAGAAGAGGGCAGACAAGACAGGCCACACGCTGTCTGATTCCGTTTACCTGAAGCAGGCTGGCAGGGCGACGCTGAAAGACCAGGGGCCCAGAGGCGGAGGGGGGGGGCTTGTGGGAGAGAAGGAAGGGACTCCAAACGGGTGCGGGGCTTGTTTCTGGGGTGGTGAACGTTCTGGGATTGCTAGTACTCATTACTGCACAACTCTGCCATATACGAAAAGGGCGAGTCATGACTGACGAAATCTCAAGCTGGTGGGAGAAAACGAAGGAAAGGGTGACAAAGACGAAGCACAGGCCGGGGGAGGGTGCCTTCTCTAAAGCGCCGTGCAAGCCGCCGCCACCACCTCATCACCGTCAGTGCGGCCGGCCGGGCCAGGCGCTCCCAGCTCCCGGCAGCCTCAGGCCTGAGCGCTTTCTCGGTCATGAGGCGTGGCACACCCGGCCCCCCTCGCTCTCCCCGGGGTCCGGGGGCGGGACAGCCACACGGAGCCACCCCCGCCGGGACGCTCACCGGGGCTGAAAGAGCTCCACTGCCGGGCCTCCGGGCACACGCCCAGGTCAAGGCAGGACTGCGGGTGCTCAGCCAGACCTGCGCCTTGCCCTCCACCTGCCGCCCAGCCCGGCGGGTTAGGACGCCGACGTGCAGCCGGGTGCGAACACAGGTCTTTCCCTCCCACCCCAGCTCTTCTGCTCAAAGATGCCCGCTCCTGCCGGCACGCGGCAACTTAGAGCCGTTTCCAACGGAGTCCCGCAGCGGGAAACGCAGAGCACCGCACCGGGCCCTCGGCCCCGGGTCACCGCGCAGGGGCCGGTCAGACTTCCTCTCGGACCCAGCAGCAGGACAGCCGTGGGCAAAAGCCAGCCGTTTAGAACACACCGCAGAGGGCGGGGCGGGGGCGGGGGCCACGGGAGGGGGGTTCCCGAATGAGCCCGGAAAGGCTCTCACAGAACGCCCACACCGTCCCATCACCGCCAGGACGGGACTTTGAGTGACTTCTGCTTTCCTCTCTCCGCGCCTGGACGCGGGCTTTAAAAACACGCTCGTTTCGTAAAGGCCCAGGGACGGGCCACCTTATTCCCCGCACGGCCCCACCCCGTGCGGGAGGTCCGTCCCCCTGTGCAGCGAGGCCTTTCCCACAGCCGCCGGCACCGCCTGTCTCCGGGGGGCGCTGGCGGCAGCTCCCCCAGCTTACCTGGACGGGCGGCTCAATGGTTATCCAGGCCGGGAGCATGAGACTGGGGTTCAGAGGCTGGGTGCCCACGCGGAAGTACACGCCGCCCCTGGAGTCGCAGGCCCACACGTGCTGGTTCCCACACGCCAAGCTCGCCAGTTTGACGGCTCCTGGAGACGAGGAAACACAACACGAGTGACTTCTGCACCATGGCTCCTCTTCCAACGGCTCTCAACTTCAACTTCACTCTGCAAAGCGAGAGACGGGGTGACCGAGGCCACCGCCAGGCGCCACCTACAGCCCGTCCGACGCCGCCAGCAGAGCCCGAGCCCCCGAGTGCAGGCCGTCACCCCACGCGGCCCGTCGCTGGCGCCTGCAGACGCGACCATTACGAGCTGCAGCGAAAAGGCAGAGCGGAGCGGATGCCGTCTTCTCTGCTGACCTCGCTGCGAAGGGGAGCTCCACAGCCCCCCGAACCTTCGCCTTTCTGTTCCTGTTTCTCCTTGTTGACTAAGCTGATGCGAAGAGGCAGGGATGTAGGAGGAGCCTTTAAAGAGAAACCACATTTGCCGAAACCGGTGTGGCTCAGTGGATGGAGCGTCGGCCTGCGGACTGAAGGGTCCTGGGTTTGATTCCGGTCAAGGGCGTGTACCTTGGCTGCGGGCACATCCCCAGTAGGGGGCGTGCAAGAGGCAGCTGATGTTTCTAACTCTATCCCTCTCCCTTCCTCTCTGTAAAAAATCAATAACATATATTAAAAAAAATTCCCTGAAAAAAAAAAAAAGTCAAGGAAAAATCCCTCAGTGACGATTAACACACAAAAATGAGCTGGGCAATGCGCAGCTCTGGACGGAGCGGGCGGTCCGGGGGGGGGCGCAGCTGCTGCTGCCGCTGAGCAGATGGGGGGGCCTTGCTGGACAGATGAGGATCCCTGCACGGCACCCTGGGGAGCCACCCGGCCGAGCCCCGCCTGAGGGAAGGTGAGCGGCCCTTCCCACTCTCCCTCCTGTGTGTGGAGGACGGGTGCTGACCCCCCACCAGCAGTGCAGCACGGACAGCCCTGGCTGCCCGCGGACCAGGAAACCGTATGGCAGAGCATCCGGGGCGCCCCGGGACCCTCTGGGGCCCGGCACACCCTCCGCCTCGGACCAGCTGCAGCCGCCCTGCTGGTCAGTCAAGAACTTGCCTGAATGACCGGGCGTTTGGGCTCACCCTATTACCCGGTTCCTTAGAACAGAAGGAATGACTTATCAAAGGCACTGCGGCGTGGCCCGCCCTGCAGCCCGAGGGCTCGGAGCAGAGGGAGGCGCAGTGTCTGCCGATGCCTGGGCACGAGCCCCCGCCAGCCGAGCAGCCCGTCTGTGCTGGAGACTCCACGGGCCCTGGTCCTGGCGCAGGGCACGCCGTTCCCCAGACTGGGGCACGAAGCAGCTGCCCTACGCAGACAGGCGGCAGAGGCAACGGCACCACCGGGACTATTTGAAGCAGATTTCTGTGGGCAACTTCCTCCGAGTCCGCTCCTCCCAGTTCTGAAACCCCAAACCAAGGTGGGAGGTGGAGCTCCCACTAAACCAAGAGGCCCATTCGTCCGCAGGAGCAGCCGGTCAGCCTCCCGAAAGGCAGCAGCTCAGTGTCAGACCGGAGCCCGCACACGGGCACGCGCGCTCGCTCACCGAGCTGGGCGAGGTCCAGCTGGGTCCAGTGCAGGCCGGCGGGGCAGCTGGCGGACAGCGTGCGGACGAACACCCGGCCCCGGCTGTCCAGCGCCCACAGGGCGTCCCGGCAGGCGGCGTAGGCCCTCATCTCCGAGTCGGGGGGCAGCTGCACGGTGGACGGGCGGGACTGCGCGTGCTGGGCACCCACGCTGCACAGGTCCTTGCTGCCCTGGCACAGCCACAAGGCGCTGCCTGCGGAGAGTCAGGGCGGTCACCGACAGAAGAGCCGCTGTCTCCGGGCAGCTGACACCCACGCCCCCTCGCCCCCTAGGCCCCTCGCCACCGTGCGACAGAAGCTCCGTGCGCTTTAAGGCAGCAGAGGGCTCCCCGTGACTGAGCGAGACCCGCCGAGACGCTGAGGAAGTGGGAGGAAGCGGGCTTGGGGACGGGGAGGCTACGATGGCGGCCTAGGGGCTCTGGCCTGGGACATGCTGTGATGAACAGGTGGTGTGTCCCCTCCGCGCTCGGACGCCGAGGGGTCAGGGCCTCAAGCACAGAACCGGGGCAGCCTGCTCTGCAGGGCCCTGCCCTCCCCGGCCCCCCACCGCGCTCAGGCCCTCAGGTGCAGAAGGTTCAGCTCCCCGTGCACAGAACCCTCAGGGAGTTCAAACCTGGGCACAGTGTGTTACCTGAAACGTGACCTAAAACCTGTGGCCGGGGGAGGTCAGCGGGGGGAAAAGGAGACATATGTACCGCTATTTGTAATACTTTCAATAAACCTGTGGCCAGTGTTCCAGAATTCAAGATTTCTTTGGTTTTGAAGACCTAGAGCAGTGGTCGCCAAACTGTGGCTTGAGAGCCACATGCGGCTCTTTGGCCCCCTGAGTGTGGCTCTTCTGCAAAATACCACGGCCTGGGTGAGTCTATTTTGAAAAAGTGGCGTTAGAAGAGGTTTCAGTTTTAAAAATTTGGCTCTCCAAAGAAATTTCAATCGTTGTCCTGCTGACACTTGGCTCTGTGGACCTAGAGCAACGCCTTGGCCTGTGTCAGGTGCAGCCGGCGGCGCCGGGAGCAGGGACTGTGCCTGTCAGTGGCGTGCGCAGCCGTGGCCAGCGTGACGGCCCGGCCGCAGGTCTCGGCGGACCAGGGCAGGTTTTGCTGCCGACTCGGGGCCTGCCTGGTCCGAGCTCCCCGCGCTGGGCACCGTGGTCGGAGTGCCTGGGGAGCAGGCACGTTACTGCTCCGACCACGCTACCCACCTCCCAGTGGCGGGGAAGCTCGAATGAACCGACTGCTTCCCCTGAGCCGCAGACCACACGACCCCGTGCCGTCCCGGGAGGCGGCTTCCCACAGGGGTCCCCGAGCGCCCCGGCCCCCACGCGGCCGCTCCTGGCCCCCAGCCCGGTGCCAGAAGGGGCCGACTTGTGACCAGAGCGGAGGCCTGCCCTGCAGGGTCCCGGCTGTGACCCAGGCAGGGGGCGGCTGCCGGGAGGTGACGGAACTCACACGAGGGAACGGGAAGGTGCCCAAGAAGCCGGTGCCCCTGGCTGCCGCACCGTGTCCCCCTCCTCGGGACGCGGTCATTGGCCTCGCGCGGCCTCCCTGCCCCGGATCTTCTCTCCTGGCCTGTGACAAGACCCCACCTGTCTCTGAGGGCCACTCAGCCCCCCCCCCACAAGGCCACACGCAGACGACGGCTTCAGCTGCGCCACGGCCACGCCTGCCTGTGCCCGCCACCGACCTTCCTTTGTGGGGGCGGGGGAGGCCATCACGAAGGCCCACTTGGTGGCCGACGCCGTCCCGCGGGGAACCACGTTGCTCCAGTAAGTGCCTGAGGGGAGAGAGGGAAGCAGGGCTGAGAGAGAGAGGAGAGGAGCCGCACCCCGAGCGTGGTTCTGGGCCACAGCCGGCCTGGCGCTCACGCTGCTTCCAGCCTGTCCTTCCCCGGGGGCCGAGCGGCACTCGCGAGCCGGCCCCTGGCCCTCTGAGGACACCGGCACGCGGGGCACCGTCCTGCCCAGAGCAGGGGCGCGTTGCAGAGAGGACGGGTGCTGACGCCGCGCTACAGGCTGGCTGGAGCGGCGGTTCCCGCCTTCCTGAGGCCCGGCCCTGTAACACCGCTCCTCACGTGGTGACCCGACCATAACGTTATTTCTGTTGCTACTGCATAACTGTGATTTTGCTGCTGTTCCGAATCATCACGTGAAAACCTGTGCTTTCCGACGGTCTTCGGCGGCCCACAGGCTGAGAACCGCTGCTGTAGAGCCCGAGACCATCGGGAACACAGACATTTACGTGATGATTCGTCACAGTAGCAAAGTCACAGATACGAAGCAGCAACGGAACCAGTTTTACGGTTGGGGGCCGCCACAGCAGGAGGAGCCGGATTAAAGGGCCGGGCGCCAGGTGGTTGGGGGCCGCTGGGCTAGAGCCTGGCGTTTAACAGCGTGACGGTCTTCCTCCAGGAAATGGGCTCTTCTCTCCCTAGCCTCTGCAGGTTGGGGTGAGGTTTACATCTAAATGTGAAGTTATTAACAGAAAATGGAGCTCCCTTTGCTTTCTGTCGTAAAAGGTGTCCAGAGGAGCCTGATCGCACACGGGACACTGGGGTCCATGTGGCAGCAATGACAGATGAAGAGGGAAACGGACAAGCACGAAGCTCACCTCTGGCCCAACTCCCCTCCTCCTCCCTCCTCTTCCGGCCCAACTCCCCTCCTCCTCCGGCCCAACTCCCCTCCTCCTTCGGCCCATCACCCCTCCTCCTCCGACCCAACACCCCTCCTTCTCCGGCCGAACTCCCCTCCTCCTCCGGCCCAACTCCCCTCCTCCTCCGGCCCAACTCCCCTCCTCCTCCGGCCCAACTCTCCTCCTCCAGCCCAACTCCCCTCCTCCTCCAGCTCAGCTCCCCTCCTCCGGCCACAGCCCCTCTCAGGCCGGAGCTATCCTTTAAACACAGCCCCCTCCGGGACTGAGGCTGCCTGCCAGCCCCGTGAACATACACGCAATAACCCACCGATGAGGCTTCCCTTGGCGACGTGGAGCTCATTCCTGCCCGAGGAGATCCAGACGCCGCTGCTGTTCACCCCCAGCAGGCTGGGCTGGCACTGCAGCTGCTGAGACCAAAACGCCGTGCGCAGCTTGTCCGCCACCTTCTCCACGGGCACCTGGGCCGCCGTGGCCACCGAGTGCGTGGCGTGCACGAGGGTCTGGAACAGGCTGCCCTGGTCGAACACCACGTAGTCGGTGATGCTCACCTGCAGGGGCGGGCGACACGCCGTCAGGGGGGGCGGCCGGCCCACGGCGCACGCGTGTCCGTGAGGATGAGGAGGGCCCGGCGGGACACCACCGGGTACCGTCAGACCGGGGGCTGGCTGTCAAGGCGGAATGGCCGCCTTCTATTGGCTTTTCTGTCACGTGGATCTGTTCCAAGCCCCTTACACCTCTAAGACTCCTGTCCAGTTAGTGAGAATTGTTTTGTTTTGCATTCGGTATTTCTCATGGACAGCGATGTGCGATAATAAGCATTAACGAGGCATTATACGTAATAATTTATTACCTAAACCAGCCTGAAGCCCCGGCTGGGACTGCAGGCAGCACTGGCCCAGGTGCTGGGCCCTGCTTCTCCTGTGACCTGAGAGGTGCTTTTCCGGGCGCCCTGAGGACACCCTCCTGCTCTTTCTAACACGTTCCTGCACGCATCTGCCCGCTGGCTTTCCACAGCCGGCTCTGCCTGCTCCCAGGACAGTCCGGGGGACAGGCCGCGCCTCGCACAAGAAATGTGGAGTGAAGGGACCTCAGTGCACAAAACAGAAACGAAAAGAAACGCCTGTCAATGAGCTCTGGGCGCGGACGCTGCCCCGGTCAGTGGAGCGGACTTCACCGCGCCGGGCCGGGCCCGTCTCACCCGGAGCCCTCAGCGCGGCCCCGCACACGCTGGCGCTGTGACCCCGCAGGGAGCCCGCTGCCGGGAGTGCGCCTCGCCAGGGCCACACCAGGCGGGGTCGGACGCAGTCCCAGCGCCAGGACCTGCTGGTGAGCAGGGCGCAATCGGAATGAAGTTTAGCGGCCAAACAGTGCTGCTCCTGCTGCAAAGAACCTGTCTGCCCGGCCTGCTGCATGAAATCTCTCTAAAGGTGACGTCTGAGCTGCGGCAAAGCGTGTCTGCTTTCCTCTGCTGAAAACAGGATTCGGTACGCACACGCAGGGGAGCGTGTGTGTGCGTGTGTGTGCATGTGTGTGCAAAACCCTATGACGTGGTGACGCGTACCGAGAAGGTGTTTTAAAGTCCTTTGCATAGCTAGCTCTTCCAGTGGCACCTGGCATGTACATCAGAGACGCATATACACACACACACATTCACCGAAGAGCAAACACACGTGCCTTTCCCAGTCTCACCTCAGGGGCCTTTGAGTGACAGGGCGAGTCCGTTTGTCAGACTGAACATCGCCGTCACCCAGGCCTCCGAGTGGACGTTTGTCAGACTGAACATCGCCGTCACCCAGGCCTCCGAGTGGACGTTTGTCAGACTGAACATCGCCGTCACCCAGGCCTCCGAGTGGACGTTTGTCAGACTGAACATCGCCGTCACCCAGGCCTCCGAGTGGACGTTTGTCAGACTGAACATCGCCGTCACCCAGGCCTCTGATGTCAGGTTTAACGGAAAGCAGACCCTAAGCCGCCTGCACGGACAGCCCGAGCTCTGAGCGTGGCTCTGGGAGGCGCCTCCGCCGGTGGGGGTCCTGGCGCTGCTCCCATGTGCTGGGACCCAGCAGTCTGACCCAGTGACACTGAGGACGGGTATCTAGTCCTCCACCCCCCGGTCTCTTTAGGGAAAAGAGAGGGGCCCTACGGGGGAAGCAGCCCCACCCCCCAGGGAGACCCGGCCCGACCGGAACACCCACTTGCCACCAGTGGTCGTCCTCCCCTTGGGGCTTCTTGGGAGCGATGCCGGTCCTGAACCACAGGGTCCCGTGGATGTCCAGCGCCCACAGGGTCTGCTGGTCCCCGAGCGCCACACACACAGGCTCCAAGGCCTGCCTCTCACTGCAACGGAGGAGGACATAGAGTCAGCGTCAGAAGCCCCAGCGGGGCTCGGCGTGCCAGAGAGGGCAACCTGGGGGTTGGCCCGGGAGAAGAGACCCCGGCCCCAAGACCCACGGGAGGGAGCTGCATTTTGAGCTGAGTTACTGGGCTCCGTCAGCGTTCGAATGCCTCGCAGCTTCTGGAGGAGGCGCAGCCCCAGAGCGACAGGCGAGCCAAACAACAGCGGCCGAGGCCCCGCAGGACCCAGGCCCCGGCGCCGCCCCCCCGTGCCGCCTCCACCGGGCGCCGGGCCGCGCCGGCTCTCTGGGCCTCTGTGCCATCCTCACCAGCCTCCAGGCTCAGCTGGGCTGCACCCTGCACGGTGCCCTCTGGGTGAGCCCGGCCCAGTGCTTGCTCCGCTCCCCGGTGCAGGGGCGCCCGCACTAACCGGTGGCTCCGTTCCTCCCACGGGCGCCCGTGAGGCAGGTGGCCCCGTGGCCGCACGCCCCGCCCACCAGTTACAACGGCCCCTGCTCAAGGGCTCGTGGGTTGCTAAATGCAAACCAACGTCCTAATCTAATTTTCCAGGAGCTGTTCGTAACCTCACGTTAGCAGAATGACTGGTTAGCAATCCTAGAATTAAAATTTGAACGGCATAATGTAACCAAATAAGTTACAACTCAGAGGTCAGTGTCAACGGACTAGGAGGAGAATGAAGACAACGGTTTGGCTCTACGGCATCCGAGCCTCTCAGAGAAACCCGACGCCGGCAGCTCGGAGCAGAGCCGGTCCCGAGAGCCCGGCCGGCCGGGGGGTGGGGGGGTGGCCTCGGGCTGCGCTCGGAGCAGCACGGAAACGAGCTCTGACCCAGCATGCGGCGCCCTCAGAGGTGGACAGTGTCTCATGGTCAGGCTGCTCAAACCGGTTCTGGCAACTGCAGAGAGCACCGTTTCCCTGGAAACCCTCAGGGAGCCAGCTCTGCCGGAAGGCTCCCCCAAACGCCCGCCCGAGGGGCCCTGCTGACAGGACCGAGGTGGGACAGCTGGACAAGGACAAGCGGGTACCTGACGATGTCACTCCGCCACCGCTCGCCCTCGGGACAGAAGCTGCTCACGCCCTCGCGGCACAGGAGGGCTCGCTGCTCCGTCAGCGCCCACACCACGCCGCCCCGGGCCGCCACCTGGGCCAGCGGGTAGGGGCAGTCCACCTTGACGGCCCTGGCGCAGGGGCGGTCCGCGCTGAGCCCTGCCGAGACACGGGCGCCCCGCCACAATCAGGACGCCACCCTCCGGCTCCTGTCCTGCTTTCCTTTTCGGGCGCCCCGATAGTTCCTTTGTGAGAGGCGCTTGTCAGCCTGCGGGGCGGCTCCGCTGGCTGCAGGCTCCATCCCTGGTGGGGGTGTACGGGAGGCAACCGATCGATGTCTCTCTCACATCGATGTCTCTCTCTCCCTCCGCCCCCCCCCCTCTCTAAAAACCAATGGGAAAGTATCCTTGGTGAGGATTAACAAAAAGAGCTCCTGCCCAATCCGCCCAGTCCTGTGAGTCCCGGCTCTGGGACCCCCCCCCCCCCCGACCCTGCTGACAGCACAGGGACAGGCCTCTCCTCAGTCTCCTTTTAGTGAACAATCCCGTGTCGCCTGCAGCAGCTGAGCTTCCCCTCAGGGCAGCGCCTGGAACGCTATTGGAGCGGGCTGGTTCTGTTCCCCGACCTCCCGTAACTGTGAGGAGCGGCTGTGGCTGGCCGAGACCCCCAGGCACAGCCCGGGGAGGGTGCCAGCGGCCTCTCAGACCCTGGGGGGGGGGCAGTGACACGCAGGGGCCACAGGAAGGAGACTCAGGCTCTCTGTCCCTCACTCAACAACCCCGTTCTTCTCGTTCTTCTCGTTCTGGCCCTCAGTGTGTCGGGAAGCAGTAACAGGTGCTAACGGAGCGCTCTCTTTCTGGAGGTGCTAATTTAAGTGGCTTTCACCTCTCAGTCTCTGACCGCTCCCACAAAGCGGGCACAGAGAGCAGCTGGCACCCCCGGCCGTTACCTGTCTGCAGGTACAGGTCCCCGTTGGTCCTGATGACCCAGGCGGCGTCCTCACTCAGGGCCACAAACACGGCCTGGGGCAGCGCCTCGTACCAGTGCCGCTTGCCCTTGATGGTCACTTTGCCGCAAGCGAAAGCCCGGTTAGACTTCTGCTCGATCTTCCAGAGGAGGGCCCCTGCGGAGAGAGCTCTGTCAGAGTCCTGTGGGAGTACTGCCTGGGGCTGGGGAGGGAGGGGGGGCCCCTGCGGAGAGAGCTGCGTCAGTGTCCCATGGGAGCACTGCCTGGGGCTGGGGGCGGTCCTGCAGAGAGAGCTCTGTCAGAGTCCCGTGGGAGCACCACCTGGGGCTGGGGAGGGAAGGGGGGGTCCTGCGGAGAGAGCTGCGTCAGTGTCCCATGGGAGCACTGCCTGGGGCTGGGGGGGTCCTGCAGAGAGAGCTCTGTCAGGGTCCCGTGGGAGCACCGCCTGGGGCTGGGGGGGTCCTGCGGAGAGAGCTCTGTCAGGGTCCTGTGGGAGCACTGCCTGGGGCTGGGGGGGGGGGGGGTGCTGACCGCCGCCCTGGCTCCAGCCCTCACGGGAAGAGCCCGCAGGGTCCAGGTTTGAGTCTGTGGCCCCCACCTGCCGGCTTTGGGGGTCCTGTCACCCAGTGTGGCCAGTCTGACTCACCTGTGAAGCCACATCACCAGCACAGCACGGGGCTGGCGCCTCACAGGCACTCTCACACTAGAGGGGCGAGGCCTTCACCCTCAGTGGCCAGGGGAGACCAAGGGGACAGGTGGGTCACCGTGTGCCCTGAGGCAGGCGGGGTCCTGCAGGGCGTCAGAGGGCGGTGCTTCGGCCCAGCTCCCCGCTCTGGGGCAAGATGCAGAGAAGGAAGCATCTGGCTGGGCTGTGCTCTCTTCCCCCAAAGGGATTCCGGAAGAACAGTGACGACAGGGGGCGGAGGAAGGAAAGACAGAGGGCGCTCTGCAGACAGGGCGGGTGGCCCAGCCCGGCACCGGCGTGTGGGAAGCCACCTGGGCCCGAGGGGCCCGAGGAGAGGAGCAGGACAGGAGCCCGGCTCAGGGCTCAGGGCTCAGGCGCTGACCCAGGCGTGCCCCGAGGCCGCCACAGCCAAGAACCCACCTCAGGAGCGGGCTCTCACTAGAGCCACGGGGTCGGGAGGTGGGAAACACTATCACAGGGAAGAACCCAACTTCCACATGGCCGAGGAGGTGACCCAAAGGTAAAGGACAGAAAGAGGATGGAAGCACAGTCACATGCCCACTAACGGAGGAGGTCACCTCAGCCGGTCTCTAAAGAAACAAGATTCTTGCCCTGACCGGTGTGGCTCAGTGGATAGAGCGTCGGACTGCGGACTGAAGGGTCCCAGGTTCGATTCCGGTCAAGGCCATGTACCTTGGCTGCGGGCACATCCCCAGTAGGGGGTGTGCAGGAGGCAGCTGATGGATGTTTCTCTCTCATCGATGTTTCTGACTCTCTATCCCTCTCCTTTCCTCTCTGTAAAAAAGCAATAAAAATATATATTAAGAAATAAAGGAAAAATATTATTCAAACAAGCAAAGAGATAAAAACAAAGCCATCCTGACAAGCTAGCACTTTAAATAGTGACAAAGGCCAGGGGGAGTCAAGGGAAATCCATTGCAAAGTCACAGTCAAGGTCAGAGACCCCCGTTAGTAGGGCTTCCCCAGAGAGTATGTGTCTATAGCTCGTTTAGACATGATTTCTAGAAAGGAAACCAAATAGTCTGAACGCATCCAACATCGACCCATCTTCCTTAGTTCAGCTGCTTTAAAGCAACACTAAGAAACAGAAATGCATTTTATTTTTGTAAGGAGCACGTGACATCTCCCTCCATAGCCTCAAAATTCAAACTATTTATATATCCTGCAAAAAAAGTTCATGTGCTACCACTGCAATGACTAAAAACACAAAAACTCAGTCCGAACATCCATTCACACTGTTTAACTGGTGTCAAACAGAGCAATCTGTCTGGAGAAGAGCCCTCCACGGGGTGGGGGTGGGGGGGCAGGGTAGTGGGGTAGAAGAGGGGGGCAGGGTGAGAGAAGCTGTCTGTGGAATGAGCTGCAGGGCCTCCCCCCCCCCCCCCGCCCCCCAGCGGGCAGAAAAGGGCGAACCTGAGGGCGAGACTGCCACCTGCTGGACGGCATCTTCAAACTTCTGCCAGCGCAGCCCCGCGCCGGCCCCCCGCAGCGCACTGCAGAACAGGCCGCCCCGGTAGTCCAGGCACCAGACGTGCTTCTCCGACACCCCCAGGCTGAGGATGCCGTGGCCGGGGCCCGCGTAGCCCATCCAGCTTTCTGCAAACTGAGGAGAGCGGGAGTTTAAGGGGAGCGGGAGCGCCGTGCGGGGTCATGCCTGGACAGCACTGCTGTGCTGGGCGTCCCTCCTGACGTCATGCTGTCCTGGACAGACCTGGCTCAGTCCCAGAGGAACAGCCCGCCTTATAGGCACGTGTCCACACACACCTCCCTCACCGCCGACATCAGCAGAAGCAGCCCCACCACTATCTTTGTTGTGTTTTAATCAATTTTTAAAATATTTACTGTTGCCAAAAGCGGTGTGGCTCAGTGGACAGAGCGTTGGCCTGGGGACTGAAAGGTCCCGGGTTCGATTCCGGACAAGGGCATGGACCTTGGTTGTGGGCACATCCCCAGTGGGGGTGTGTAAGAGGCAGCTGATCGATGTTTCTCTCTCATCGATGTTTCTGAATTTCTATCCCTCTCTCTTCCGCTCTGTAAAAAAATCAATAAGATATATTTAAAAAATATTTATTGTTGAAAGCATTACAGATACCCCCCATTTTGCCCAGTGACCTCTTCTAGGCCGCCTCCCCCCCCCGGCCTTCACCACAGCGCTGTCCGTGTCCAGCTCTCTCGTTAACCTCCCACCCGCCCGGCTGCTGTGCGTTAGCCACACTCCAGTCGGGCCCGGCCCGCACGCCCAGGCACAGGGCGGCTTTGGGAGCCTGGCCGGGACGCTCTGGGTGCGTCTGAGGACTGAGGCTCCCTCGGGGCACAAGGGCCAGAGAAAGGGCCTCAGGTGCCGGCGCCCTTTCCTCTGGGGAAGGACTTCGCTGAGCTCTGGCCCAGGGCCCCCGAGCCTGGCCCTCACCCCGTCCACCGGCGACGCTGTGTCACGTGCACTGCGGCGCCCCAGGCTCCCAACAGCCGGCCGGGCCCGCACAGACGGACACAGCCAGCCTGGGCACCTGGTCCCCGGACAAGCGGGCCGTGCGTTCCACTTTGGGGACTGCACCGGGGGGGGGGGGGGGTCTGGGGCCGGCCTGGCCCTTCACTTGCTGTGTGCGAGCCCTCCACCTGTCCGAGGCTCAGCTTCCTTTTCGTAAAGCGGGACAGCAGTGCCCACCCCCCGGCTGGTTGTTTGTGGGGAAGTAACGCGTTGGCGTGTGAGTGCCTGGCCTGGCGCTGCCGGACGGCACCATGACCCGCGCCGAGCCTGGCAGGATGGGCAGGGGACATGGGCGGCTGCAGCTGGCACCCACACCCACTAAGGAGAAAGGCCACAGCACACGGACCGTCCCGAAACCAAACACCCCTCGCAGTAATTTCCCGCCGATTAAAAAGCACTTTTCATATGAACGGCCCAGGACGGCTAATCGTCGCCGCTGCGTGGGCTGGGAGGCCCGCGGCACCGGACCCCGCCCGCGGGAGCCGTGGCGCCAGGACTGCCGGCGAGGCGCCAGCGCCGGGAGAGGGCCGGTACCCGCAGCCGGTGCGGGGGCGCGCCTGGGGCGGCGAGGGCATCCCTGCCTCCCGCCTGCTCAGAGCCCCCCCCAGCCTGGTCCTCTGCCCCCGGTGTCTGGCACCGCCAGGCCGAGTCAGGCCTCCCGAGGCGACCAGAACCGGTGCCCGTGCCGGCAGGACGGAGACGCGGGTTCCCGAGCAGGGACACGGCCCAGCCCAGCCTCGGAGCCCCGGCCCGCAGGTCCTGCAGTAGGAACAGAACCTCTCCCCACAGAGGAACACAGGTCGCCGCGCGGCCCGGAGACAGAGCCACGTACCTGGTCCGACTTCAGCCCAGCGTCGTCGTCCGCTGGCTGGCTCAGGTCCTGCAGGGAGCGGCCGCCTCCCAGCTCCGCCACGCTCGTCTCCGAGGACGAGGAGGGCAGCCCTGGGGCGTAGATGTCCTCCTCGTCGCTGGACGTCAGCACCTGGCCCTGTGGGGACCGCTCGGGGTGAGAGTTCTGGGCGCCGGCCGCCAAGGCACAGACGGGAGGAGTCCGCCGGCCGCCCGTGCTCCCCAGGTCCCATTCGGAAGCAGCCAGTGCTCGCTGGCCCGCGTCATCGTCGGTGCCCGCGTGCCAGGGACCGGAACCGAGGGGGCCGGGATCCGCCGTGTGCGTCAGCAGGCCCTGCTCCCCGCCGCTCCCCCGGGCGTCGCCTTCATCCGCTCTGGTCTCCGGCAGCCTGCCCTCGGCCCCGGGGACCCCGCTAGGGCTGGAAGGCACGGGGGGCAGGTCCAGCAGAGAGGCTTCAGACAAGGTGCTCTGGGGGTCCTGGAGGTCCTCAGGCTCCCAGCCCCCCAGCCCCTGGGCCTCAGCAGGGCTGTCCCGGTCTTGGCAAGGTGACTGTCCGCTACCGGGTCCGTCGTCTGCAGGACGAGCCTCTGCCGTGAGCACTGTGACCTCGCCAGCGTCCACGTCTCCCCTCGGGGGCGGGGGCAGGGGCAGGCGCAGCCCCCCACCGCGCGGCTCCATCTCGCCGGCCGGGCTCCAGGGCGGGCTCTCCGTCCTGTCGTCTGCGCTGAGGGCGTCGGGGGCGGGCTCGGGCGCCTCCAGGACACCGAATGCCTCGGGGTCGTGGTTCCCCCGCAGGACACCGCTCCCCTCCCCGAGGCCGCTGTCCCAGTCCGGGGACTCTGTGCCCGGCCGGTCCACGATGCTGCCCAAACTCGAGGTCGCGGACAGCACGTCTGTGCTCAAGGACTGGGGACTGTCACCAGGAAACTCACAGCAGGGAGTCGATTCAAGGGAACTGTGCCAGGCGCTCCTGCCTCCGCCTTCTGATTTAAAACGAGAACGTTTAAAGTGAGGGATGGTTCTCCATAAAGACATGAATCAAAGACCAAAACTTTCAGACCCTGCCCAGGTAGCTCAGTTGGTTAGACCAGTGGTCAGCAAACTCGTTAGTCCACAGAGCCAAATGTCAACAGGACAACGATTGAAATTTCTTTTGAGAGCCAAT
The DNA here is from genome assembly GCA_027563665.1 of Antrozous pallidus. Taxonomy (NCBI): domain Eukaryota; kingdom Metazoa; phylum Chordata; class Mammalia; order Chiroptera; family Vespertilionidae; genus Antrozous; species Antrozous pallidus. The sequence goes on along the minus strand of CM050515.1, from coordinate 111,613,825 downwards.
TTTTTTAAACTTAAACTTCTTTTAATGCCACTTCTTCAGAATAGACTCGCCCAGGCCGTGGTATTTTGTGGAAGAGCCACACTCAAGGGGCCGAAGAGCCGCACGTGGCTCGAGAGCTGCGGTTTGCCGACCACTGGCAGAGAACACCCCCAGTACGCCAAGGCTGTGGTCTGGCCCTGGGCAGGGCACACCGAGGCCACCGGTGAACACACACATGTGGACGACGCTCCTCTCTTCCTCTGAAAGTTTTGGCTTAAGAGAAAGTACATTTTAAGTAAAGAAAAAAACGTCTTAAACAAATAAAAAATACATTTTAATCTGGCAAAGAGCAAACCTCTCAAGTACAAATTACGCCAACGCAGGGCTATTTTAAATGGAGGCAAACTGCCTACGTGCAGTGGGCCGAGCTTCCCGCAGACATGTCACCCCGCAAGACGGGGGACAGACGAGCCAGACCGACTTCTGGAAGTTATTACGGCGCTTAGGGGTCTGGTAAGATCTGCTCCCACACCGCCCGGTCTTCAGCTCGGAGGAGCACGGAGCTGGTGTGTCATGTTAACCCCGTATCTGGCAGCAGCCCTGACGGCACACAAGTGACCCACCTGGACACGGGGTCACGCCTGTCTCCTGACCCTCCTCTAGCAAACGGCAGACCGGAGCAAACCGGAGTTTATGTAAACCCCGAGGAGCACAGACCCCGCCGAGCAGGTGCTCCGCACAGGCCGGCGCCCCTATTGAGCCCCCAGGCATCGCTTCCGAGGGTCAGGGGCAGAGCGTCCAGCACGCCCCCCGGGGAGGGAGCCCATCTGGAGCACCCTCTCTGCTGACCGCCCGTGCAGGGCGATGCCCACTCAGCACGCAGCAGCGCGAGGCCCGGGAGCGGGTGCCAGCGGGTGCCCTGCCAGACGCACCTGCCTTCTTCTTCCTCTTCTTCCTCTTCACCTTGAGAGGCTTCACCACGAGCTCCCGCTCGAAGTCTTCCGAGCTGATGACGCTGAACCTCTGCGAGGCGGGCTGGCCGCCCGGGCCCGGCTCCGGGGCGGCCTGGGGCCCGGAGCCGCTGTCGGTGGAGTTGAGCGAGCTGCTCCTGCTCCTCGGCTCGCTGGCCACGGAGCTGGCCACGGAGGCGCCTCGGAGCCTCGGCTCGGGGGCCGTGGCGCCTGGCGGCCGCTCGGGGGGCTGCGCGGGGACCTGCTCTGCGCGTCCCGGCGTGTCCAGGCTGTGGCGTGCTGAGGGAAGAGAGTTCCGGTTACCACCGCTTTCCCAGAGTCCGCGTGCTCTTACGTTACTCATCCTGCAACCAGCCTCTGGATGCAGAGAACGCACAGACCATTCCCGCTGACAGCCCTGAGCTCCAGGCAGCTCATGTGTCAGCCCGTCCCCAGCGGCCTGTCAGTGACTCCCCGGGAAGGGACTCCACTAAGCGGAGTGCCGGTCTCGGACTCCCCGACAGCTGACAGAGAGGCTGTCTGAAAAGGCCTCTGCCAGCTTGGGCTCAGCCTGTGCCCTGCACGGCCATTCCTGGCAGCCAAAGGGCTGTAAAAACATGGCATGCCTGTCATTATGCTGCTCAACCTTCAGGGAGGAAAGGTAGGTGTCCCCGAGAGCCAACCCAGACCATGTTAGCCAGGCAGCGACCACTCCGGACAGCGCCCGCTCCCGACAGAGCCCGCTCCCGACAGAGCCCGCTGCGGGCAGTGCCCGCTCCGGACAGCGGCAGGTAGAGGAGCGGCAGGGAGCGTGTCCGGCTCCGTCCCAGGACAGAGGACAGGCGAGTCTCCTCCACGGGGCGGCCCGCCCTTCTCTCACTAGATGCCAGCAGGTCCCCAGGGCCTGAGCGGCCCCGGTCTCAGTCCCTCAGCACAGGGCGGGGCCACTGGGGCCCACTGCATGCCAGACCCCATTGGGGTGCTCAGGCGCGCCTCCACCGGCCGATGGCGCCCCTGCTCGGGGGCTGTGGGGCAGACAGCGGCTTCCGCGCTCAGGGGCTGGAGAGCAGGCTCTGCTGCGGGAAGCCGGGCAGGTGGTGGGCCGTGCCGGGCACACAGCGAACCAAAGGCTGCTCTCGGTCTGGCCTGCGCTGCCCGGCAGGGGAGCACTAGCCACGGAGGTGTGACATCCAGAGGAGTTACAGAGAGACACTGAAAGTGCAGCTCCTCAGCGGCCACGTGTGGACAGGGGCCGCCTGCCGGACAGTGCGGGGACCGAGCGAGGGAGGGACACGGTTCCTCCCACCCCGGGGGCGGGGGCGAGCAGGACGGGGAAGGCGGTGGTGGAGGGACAGGGGTCTGCACTTCCCACGGGCTTGTTGTAAGACCAGAGGACCCCTGGGGCACTGCTCTGCGACTGCACAGCCCCACAAACGCGGGGCTCTGGGCCCGGATGTCCCGTGTGCGGCTCACACAGCCCAGGGGGGTGTCTTTGGGGCCCTCAGGCCCCTTGCTGAGACTCAGCACCCCCTGCGGCCATTCCGAGGGTTTATAAGATCGGGAATGTGAGCACTCAGCCGCTTTGGCTCCCATCAGGAGCCAGTTCACGGGCACCGAGCCTCAGTACCGCAACGTGTGCCGAGAACCCACAGCCAGGCCCTCGGCTCGGCAGAATCTGGGCTCCCAAGGCAAAGGCACAGGGTCACCCCAGGTCTGGGGGGAGAGCTGTGTTAGTGAGTATGTCCCTGACGACAACGGGGTTAAACGCTGTAAAACCTTACGCAGATCTAGGTCTTCTGCAGAAGTAGTCCCCCACGCTGCCCACGGGATCAGAGGCCGCTCGAGTGGGCCCTGAGTGCTCGCTCCCCCTCACCCGACCTCCCACCTTCCAGACCCATGGGAGCAGCTCTACCAAGGGTGGGCCTGGCCGAGGCAGGCCACAAAGTAGGGAGCCTTCAGGAACAGTGGTATGAATAGTATTTTAAGAATCATAAGAAACCTGCCAGCCAAAACCGGTTTGGCTCAGTGGATAGAGCGTCGGCCTGTGGACTGAAAGGTGCCAGGTTCGATTCCGGTCAAGGGCATGGACCTTGGTTGCGGGTACATCCCCAGTAGGGGGCGTGCAGGAGGCAGCTGATGGATGTTTTTTCCTCAACAATGTTTCTAACATCCCTCTTCCTTCCTCTCTGTAAAAAATCAATAAAGTAAAAAAAAAGAAACCTGCCGGATGCCTTCCTAGATAAAGCCACAATCACTTAGCAAAACGGTCAGGGTTATAAACAGAAACCGCCACTGCACACACACAGCACCTGTATTTCCAGTACAAACCTATGGATGCCAGCCCCTCGGGCCTGCTGGAAATCCTTATGACGTCCCGATCCCCCTTCAGGAGAAATATCTCCTGTTCTGTGCAGGAGACAGACACGATGTCGCCCGATCCTTCCAAACCAGCAACGGCGGCCTGTCCAGAAACAGAGACAAGTCACCCCCAGGCAGACTGCTCCCCGGCCCAGGGAAGCGCACTGCGTTCTGCTATAAACCTCATGGAGGTTGGGGGGTGTCCTGAGCGGGCAGGTGGGCAGGTGGTGCTGGCGGGTCCGACCTGGAGCCGCGCTCCGCACCAGTGAATTCCCGTGTCTGGGGAGCAGCCTCCCACCGCCTGGCCGCTGTCTGGGCCTTGTCCTCAGTTCCCGCCCCGTGAGGTGACACGGAGCTGCGCTCCCCGCGGGGCCTGCCTGCGGCCTCACGCAGCTCTGCTCGCGGGACGGGAGGAACCGAAACGTCTTTGACAAGTTTCTGTTCGGACGCTGCGGCAACCGTCCGCGATCACCGTGGTTTTAAACAGAAACGGCAGGGACGTGTCTCCGTTCGGGCAGAGGGGCCAGGGCCGGAGGACGGGGGGAAGGAAGCTGGGGAGAGAGCCCTGTCGCTCAGGCCAAGCTGCCCTCCGTTTCCACGCTCAGCCACCGGCGTCCGGGAAAACACGGTCCACACAGACTCCACGGAACCGATTGAATTCTGCACTTAAGTGCAAAAACCCCCACAATTTCTTGGCCGAGGGCAGGACTATGAATAGCAAACTGAGTATTTTTTCATATCTACACAAAGAATCAAACCTTCACCCATTTCCTTACTGGCCCGGGGGGTGGGGGGGAGTAAAGCACGAGGACCTGTTCCGTCCCCGCCAGCACCCCGAGAGGCAGCCCCCCGTAAGCCCGAGACACGGGAGGGGGCCGGCCGCCCACCTGGCTGACGGTGTCCAGGAGGTAGACGCTGTACTCGTTCCAGCTCAGCACCCAGCCCTCCCGGAAGAAGCAGGACACCAGCCCCAGGTGCCGCTCGGGGACGCTGCCGCCCGGCTCGCAGGCGTCGGGGCGCGGGTACAGCTCGAAGGGCCGGACTCCGCCGGCGAAGACGTCTTTGAGGAGGAACGTGGCCTGCACGGTGCCCTGGACGTCCGCCCTCCACAGCCGGAGCCCCGGCCGGGCCGCGTACAAGGTCAGGTCGCTCTGCTTACAGAGTCCCGGGATGAAGCAGGCGCCGAACTTCCCGGAGCTGGAACGAGAGAGAGAGGCCGGACCCAGGCTGATGGGAAGCGGCTGTGGCTGCACGTCTGGTAACAGGCATGTCCGGTGACAGGCGCGTCCGGTGACAGGCACGTCCGGTGACAGGCACGTCGGTGAGCCTGAACAAGGCGAACTCGGAGAACCCTCAGTTTCTCGTTAACTGAACCAGCCCTCCCTGCACCAGCCCACCGGTCTCTCCTACCACACCCCGGGGGCGCGGCCATGAGTGCACCCCCGGTTCCCAGGCCGCGGCTTCCTGCGTCCCCTGCGGCGCTGCGCCCACTGTTCGGCTGCACCTCGTTTCATCCCCACGACCCTGCGAGGCAAATACTGCGACCCCGCTCGAGAGAAAACGGAGACAGGAGCTGGCAACTCGAGTGTGCCCACCGCCGGCCTGAGACCGCCCCTGACCACCCTCCGCCCGGCCTGAGACCGCCCCTGACCACCCTCCGCCCGGCCTGAGACCGCCTCTGACCACGGTCCAGCCCACTCCCCCCAGCGCGCTCACAGCTGGGGTCCAGGCAGTCCTTCGGAGTTTTTCTAAACTGTCAGAGGGCTGAAACCGGTGTGGCTCAGTGGATAGAGCATTAGCCTGCGGACTGAAGGGTCCCAAGTTCAATTCCGGTCAAGGGCATGTACCTTGGTTGCAGGCACATCCCCCGTGGGGGTTGTGCAAGAGGCAGCTGATCGATGTTTCTCTCTCATCGATGTTTCTGACTTTCTGTCCCTCTCCCTTCCTCTCTGTAAAAAATCAATAAAATATATATTAAAAAAAAGACTCATTCCTCTCATTAGGACATGGGTTTTTACGTGTGAAATTAAAAAAAAAAATTGTCAGAGGGACCAAGTCTGTCTTCTGAAACCACGAAATGGCGAACACTGACAAAAGAACATGCGTCGTGGATGTGGATGTGGTGAGTGAATCGGGGAGTGGCGATGAGGCATACACCGGGCCCTCCCCCGGCTTCCGGCCCCGAGCGGCCTCTGCCCGCTCTTCCCAGGGCGACCGTGGGCTGGCAGTGCTCCCGTCCCCGCGCTGTCACTGGGGGGGCTGGCCACAGCCCGAGGGGTCCGGAATCACACTGCGTGTCTTCGTTGTGTGACCACAGCGCAGGACTATGAATAGCAAACCGGCTGCACCCGCTGACCTCACCGCCCTCCCCTGGTGGCACCGGCACCGCCAGCCTCCCCAGCGCCTGTCAGCTCCACCCGCTTACAAGCCAGCCTACTGCCCACTGCCCACCCCCGCCCCCTTCCCCAGCCGTGTCCTCTCCTGGGTACTCCACCAGCTCCCGCCCACCCTCTCTCCCACTGCCCCCCCCCAGTTCCCCTCCCCCTCCTGCACAGGGCTGTCACCACGGGCTGCTGCCGCCTTTCCACACGGCGGGCGGCAGGCGGACTGGGCCTGATCCTCCTCGTCACCTTTTCTTCCCGGCACCAGTCCAAGGAGGGACAATCCCGCCTAGAACCCTTCGCCTCTTCCCGTCGGCTCCCCGCCCGCCCGCCCCAGAGCCTGCACTCCCGGCAGAGTGGCTGCGGGACTTCGAGGAGCCGGGAGGAGGTGCCAGGGCGGGCTGGGGACCCGGCCCCCGCCCAGCGCGCTGGGGCTCGCCGCACACCGGAGCCCGCAGGCCGCCGGACACTCACCCCTTCCTGGGCTGGGCGCCGACCTGGCGGACGGAGCGCTCCTCGGGGTGGAAGAGCAGGCTGCGCTGCGCGGTGGACACCAGCAGCACCTTCTGGCTGTAGTCCAGCTGCACCACCGAGCTCGGCTCCTCCAGCACCAGCTGGGACTGGCAGACGCCCTGCAGAGGCAGGCGGTTACCCAACCGGGCCGCACCCCGCCTCCCCCTAGCAGGCCGGTGACCCCATGCAGGGGCTGCATCCCACCTCCCCGTGACTAGCAGGCCGGTGACCCCATGCAGGGGCTGCATCCCACCTCCCCATGACTAGCAGGCCGGTGACCCACCTCCCCGTGACTAGCAGGCCGGTGACCCACCTCCCCGTGACCAGCAGGCCGGTGACCCCACCTCCCCGTGACTAGCAGGCCGGTGACCCCACCTCCCCGTGACTAGCAGGCCGGTGACCCACCTCCCCGTGACTAGCAGGCCGGTGACCCCATGCAGGGGCTGCATCCCACCTCCCCATGACTAGCAGGCCGGTGACCCACCTCCCCGTGACTAGCAGGCCGGTGACCCACCTCCCCGTGACTAGCAGGCCGGTGACCCACCTCCCCGTGACTAGCAGGCCGGTGACCCACCTCCCCGTGACTAGCAGGCCGGTGACCCACCTCCCCGTGACTAGCAGGCCGGTGACCCACCTCCCCGTGACTAGCAGGCCGGTGACCCACCTCCCCGTGACTAGCAGGCCGGTGACCCACCTCCCCGTGACTAGCAGGCCGGTGACCCACCTCCCCGTGACTAGCAGGCCGGTGACCCACCTCCCCGTGACTAGCAGGCCGGTTACCCACGCAGGCCAGCACCCCACCTTTCCATGAATAGCAGGCCAGTTACTCCACGCAAGGGGGGCCCCAGCACCCCACCTCCTCCATGCCCAGGAGAGTACCCGCTCTGTTACTTTTGTTTAGGCCAAGGTCCCCTTAAAGTGCACGCTTTACCTCGCGTCATATGCAGCGCCCACCCATCGCCCTGCAGCTACCGTGGAAAGTCCTTACTACAGAGAAAACAGTCCGTGCTGACACCTGCCTCAGGCCGCCCCAAGCTTGGCGAGAAACATTAAACACTCTGTATGACGTATTTAAAACGTCTCAGGGCACCGTCCAAAGGGACATGCGTAAAGATCTCAGCGGAAACACGCTGCACCACGAGGATGGTTTATCCTGTGACAGAGAGCACACGGGACCTCCCGAAAAATCACCGTGATTACGACCAGCTGAGCTCAGGTCGTGCTTCCCCCGAGTCCGCCGCGCGCACAGCGCCCTGGCCTGGGGCGACGGCACCGTCCGCCGGGCGGCCGCCTCACACGCGCGCCTTGTTGACGAGGAAGGCGGTCACTCTCCCGGGCATTCGCCAGGGAGAACAAAGGGGGTCTGTTCTGCCAGGGCAGCAAGCGGCAGAAGCTATTGCTGGTCAAGTCCAAGTTTTCAACTAGAGACCAGACTTGGAAGCCGTGCGGCCGCCCGGTGAACTGAGAGATGCCCAGCAGCTGAAGGCGTTTCTGGTCAGAACGACGACACGAACCGAGCAGCTCTCCCCCAGTGACGTAACTGACCGTCAGCCCTCCCCCGGTGACGTAACTGACCGTCAGCTCTCCCCCGGTGACGTAACTGACCGTCAGCTCTCCCCGGGTGACGTAACTGACCGTCAGCCCTCCCCCGGTGACGTAACTGACCGTCAGCTCTCCCCCGGTGACGTAACTGACCGTCAGCTCTCCCCCGGTGACGTAACTGACCGTCAGCACTGGGAAGAGCTGCCCCACTCGGGCGCACTGTGTTCTGAGTGACCTGCGCATGGCACCAAATTGCACGAGGGTCAGAGCCACTCTGACCGCAAGCCGGACCAGTGGATGCCACGGCAACAGAGCACAAAAACTCACCCCATGGCTTCAATTCCATATGTCACTAGCCTTCAAGCGCACTACCATTAGTCAGTCTGGGGACAGAACCGAAGAAGAACATCCACGGTTCTCTGGAAAGGGTATACGAACACGCCTCCGTTTCTAACACGGCTGGAGTTTCTTTATATCTTCCGAGCAAAACAATGTATTTGCAACAGACTGTGGGCCATCTTCCCCCCGCCAGGTATGAGAGATCTGCAAGCGTGTAAAGCAATGCCACCTTTTCTACTTGTTTTGAAAACAATTATTTTCATAAAAACGTTATTTATGTTAACATATAACAGGTTTGTTATTATTATAAACTAGAGGTCCGGTGCCTGAAATTTGTGCACGGGTGGGGGGCAGATGAGGAGGTGGGGAGGGGTTTCCCTCAGCCCGGCCTGCATCCTCTCCAATCTGGGATCCCTCGAAGGATGTCCTACTGCTAGTTTACAGGGATTGGGCCAAAGCCGTCAGTCAGACATCCTTCTCACAATCTGGGACTGCTGGCTCCTAACTGCTCACCTGCCTGCCTGCCTGCCTGATTGCCTCTAACCACTCTGCCTGCCGGCCTGCTCACCCCCAACAGCCCGGCCCAACCACCTGCCTGCTTGCCCCCAAATTCCGCCCCCTCCGCCAGCCTGATGACCCCCAACTGCCTCCCCTGCTGGCCTGCTCACCCCCACTTCCCCTCCCCACTGGCCTGCTTGTCCCCAACTGCCCCCCTGCTGGCCAGCTCACTCCAAATTGCCCCCCCCCCCAGCTGTCCTAATCACTTCCAACTGACTACCACTGATGGGGTGAGGGCCTGAGGATTGTTTTCATGCTGGCCACACTCCCTTCAGAGTAGGGGTCCCCACTGGAATGCCTGGCCAGCCTGGGTGAAGGGCTGATAGCTGTTTGCATGCTGGCCACGCCCCCCAGCAGGGACCCACACTCCATGGGAGTGTGGACAGCCTGGGAAAAGAGCTGAGGGCTGTTTTCAGGCTGGCCACGCCCTCTAGTGATCCAGGTTCCCAGCCCCTTCTTTTTTTTCCCCAGTGCCTCTTGAGTGGAGGCCAGGGCCAGCTGGAAGCAGTTACCTGGGATTTATTTATCTTCTACAATTGAAACTTTGTAGCCTTGAGCGGAGGCCAGGGATGGCCAGGAAGGTTGGCTTCCTCCATTGCTGGGGGCTACCAAGCCTCCTGCTTGCTCCAGCTCTGTGGCTGCCACCATCTTGGTTGGGCTAATTTGCATACTTGCTCCTGATTGGCTGTGGGTGTAGCGGAGTGATGGTCAATTTGCATATTTCTCTTTTATCAGTGCAGATGAATTTAATAAATATTTTTTACTTTCTCAGGTCTGATTTATAACATGGTGCACTGAGCAGACAGAACTCATACAGAAGACAGCACTTTGGGTCTCCTTTTTAAGGGTGTGTAGGGGTCCTGAGACCGGGCAGCTTGAGCTGCTGCTAGAGCGCACCTATAAGAAGTCAGTCTTGGGCCCTAGGGACAAGAGCCACTCAGCTAGTATCGCTGAGTTCCTGCCCCGCGCTCGGCACGAAGGCTACAAATAAGAAAATGGAAGGCCGTGCCACCTGGGAGGTCAGACCAGCCGGGCGGGCATGAGGCCAGTGTCAGGGGGATGCAGTTTGGGGCGTAAGCTTAGTCTGCAGTTGAGCTCTGCAGGAGTTAGCTTGTGGTCCCGCCCTGCTGCCTGAGTCTCTTGGTGTGGCTTCCTCCAAGGACTGGGGTGAGAACACAGCTCCGGGGACTCTTGGAGGAGTAAATAAAGTAGGAAATGTGAGGGTGGGGCTGGACCTGGTCACCTCACAGCGGCAGCGCTTGGCGGGGTGAGCTGTGCGCCACCGAAAGCGCTGACCTCTGTCCAGCTGATGAGGGAGGGTATCACCTCGTTCCCACAACCCTCAGGGGTTAGGAACGCCAGTGGCTTCTTTTCCCAGTAGAAGAGGCAACAAGAGAAAGAAATGTGGCCGCTCCAGTGCAACCCAAGGCCAGCTCTCCCATCACAAAGCAGAGGCACATGAAACGTCAGAGGAGTCCTTGAGAGAAGGTGTCACTCGCAACTGAGATGACAGGACGGTGGAGGACACACCGGCGAGCGAAAAGGCAGTGACGACTTCCCCAAACCCGGGCACAGAGCTCCGGAAGCTAACGGTACCTGGTCGAGGTCCAGCGAGGAGTAGACGACCCGCCCCCTGTCGTCTCCGGAGAACAGCTTCATCCCGTTGGGGCTCCACGCCAGGGCGGTGATGCTGTTCCTGTGGATCCCCGCGACGTCAAATCTCCGCAGCTGGGGGGACACGGCCGGTCACACCAGAGAAGGAAGGACTGGCGCGGCACGGTGAGCTTCAGGGACGAGGTAGACGGGACCGTCCCACCTTTGGGGGACCTGGGTCCCATGCGCCTCGGTACCTTCAGAGCCCAGAGGACAGGCAGAGAGTGCCCAGCGAAATTTAAGTTGCCACATGTGCTTTTTGCGTGTCCTCCCAGAACCAACACGCTACCTGGCGACCGAGCACGTGGGGTGAGCTTCCCCGCCCATCGTGGGCCGGCAGATGAGGGCTCTCACTGAAAACCTCGGGGCCCTGCCACGGCCAGAGCCGCTGCGCGCGCCGGCTCACCTGCTTGTTCCTCCCGGGCAGCGCCGACACCAGCTGGAAGACGGCGACCCGCCCGGAGGCGGTGCCTGCGGCCACCAGGTCATCGAAGCAGCTCAGCAGCTTCACCGCCGTGATGGCCTCAGTCTTCCCCTGAAAGAGGGCACAGGGAACGCCTGTCCCCGCGGCTCTCTGCAGAACACCGGGGAGAGGACGGGACCTCCCAAAGGAAAACACTCTCAGAGACTCGGGGGAAAGTTGTTCTTGTGGAACCTGGGGACCAGAACGGGGAGAAACGGCCAGAAAACCAGCTCTGGGGAAGTGCATTCCCCCAACCCAGCACTGAGTGTGGCAGGGAAAACAAAAACTAAAGACTGGCTAGAGAGGACTCACACCACGGATGTCAGTACAGAAACACTGCCGCCCTGGGGTTGAATCATAAACTGACTCATGTATAAATACAGCTAAAGGCAGGCTGAGAAGCAAAGAAATACTGCCTTCTTGAAAACAGGATTGAGGCTTACGACACAGAGGGGCTGTGGAACACAGGGAACTTCAATGCTGTCCTGACTACCTGACAGGAAACAGGTGTGCCAAAGAGGACAGTAGAGCAAGTAAATGACCTTCACTACTGTACATGATTATATTTTATCTCTTAAGAAACTAAATTTTTTCCTTTTCTCACTTGATTTCACTCACTTGATTACTATGTTTTTATTTTTAATTAGTATTATTACTACTACTTTACCTTTTAAGTATCATTTTATTTTATTTTGAGATTAGTGCCCCACATTATATTTTCATTTTTCCTTTAGCATCATTTTACCCTATCTCAACTTCGCCTTTATGCCAACACCCTCTTCCTCACCTTCCCCCTTCTGTTCTGATTTTCTTACCCTATTCCTGCTTTAATTTCCCCAATTCTTTCTTTTTACCTTGTTAAAAATTCATCCTACTTATATATCTAATTTCTGTTCCCCTGCTCCAAGTCCATACACACTTCTCTTTTCTCTTTCTTCACTATCCAATTTCTTTTATCTCTTCCCTTTTATTTCTTTTTTTTATGTTTCGCCCTTCTTTCTGTCCCATTGTTATTTGTTTGATTGTTGATTAGTTTTTTCCTTTGTTTTGTTTCTTTGTGTGATTGTTTCCTCCTCATTTTGCTTCTGTTTTTCCTCTCCTTGCTTGTTATTAGTTATTGTTTGTAGTTTCCATTCATCTCTGGGTGTTGTTTGAATATTTTTAGATTAGTTGTTGTTATATTGGGGTTTTCTACTTAATTAGTCCTCCCCCTTTTTTAAATAAAATGGGGGGAATGTCGTCCTCTTCGACCGAGCACACAGCTTCGGGAGGGACAAACATGGATCGGTGAAGGAGGAGGGGGACACCCGCCTAGCCAGCCAGATCAGCCGAATCAACCCTGGTGATCAATGGGGTGACAGATGTCGCAGCCAGATCGCCCTCACATCCATCCCCCCCCTTTTTTTAAATTCTCTTTCTTTTCTGACTTTTTTTCCTTCTCTCAATATCATTTTTGCGCTTTTAAAAAAATCCCCTAATTTGCTGTGTCCTCTTTCCTCTGGTGGTCACTTTTATTTGGGGTTATTAGTATCATGAATACATTTGTGTTCAGTGCCTTGTGTGTTGTGTATTGTTGTGTTGTATTTTGTTCCTTTAAGTCAATGCAGGAGAGAGGGAACTATATAACCAGACACCAGGAGAGGAGCAATTATGGGGAGAAAAAGAAACAGCTCACATACGAAAGAAAAGGAGGCATCACAGAAAAAGAAGTAAATGAAATGTAGGCAAGCAATATGCCAGAGAAAGGACTCAGAGAAATGGTCATAAAGTTGCTGAAAATATTGGAAGACAAATTCAACAATATATGTAAGAACCAAGAGAAAATGAAGAACAAAGAAGCAATGAAAAATGACATCACTGCTATAAAGACCTCAATAGAGCCCTAGTCCGCCTGGCTCAGTGGATGGAGCGTTGGCCTGCAGACTGAACAGTCCCAGGTTCGATTCTGGCCAATGGCACATGCCTTGGTTGCAGACTTGATCCCTAGTTGGGGGTGTGCAGGAGACAGCCAATCGGTGGTTTTCTCTCAAGAAATATTTATTTTTTTAAAAAAAAGAGATCAAAAGAAAGCATCAATAGTAGACTAGAAGAAGCAGAGGACCACATCAGTGAGCTAGAAGGTAAGGTAGGAAAAAATTCCCAAGCAGAGCAGCATCTAGAAAAAAAAAACTTAAAAAAAATAGGAGAGCCTAAGGGAACTTTGGGACACCATGAAACAAAACAACATCCGCATAACAAGGGCACCAGGAGGAGAGGAAACAGCAAGGAACAGAAAACCTGTTTAAAGAAGTAACGACAGGAGAGAACACCAAGATGGCGGCATAAGCAAACACCTATTGTTCTGCCCCGCGCAACTATTTAAGAACTACAACATAACAGCAGAACAGACAAGCACCCAGAATCGCCAGAAAGCTGGCTGAATGTAAACTCCACTAATAGGAGCAAAGGTGGGACACAGACTCAGGACCGGCGGGAGCGCAGACGGAAAGAGGTTAGGAGCCGACCTGGTCGCGCGCGCGGGCTGGGGCTGGAGCAGGGACCGGCCGGATTTCGCCCACGAGGAAGGGTGGAGGCGTCTCACTGCCCAGATTTCCCGAGCCGGGCGAGGTCCGAGATCCAGGGTAGGAGAGGTCCCCTGCACAGATTACCCGGAACTGGGCGCGGTCCGAGGTCCCGGGGACGCACCCTGGAAGCGGGGCGCGGTGCGCAAACCCGCGACTTGCCCCCTGGAAACTTGGTTCCAGAAACCATTTATTTTACAGCCCTGGGCTGGACTTTTGGTGTGCAGGCACATTTGGGGAAAGGCAGAGTTGTCTGGCAAGGGGAAGAGACTTGCGGCTTTTTCTTGGAGGAGTCTGCAGCCATCCCCATCCAACAGAGACCCGCGCGCGAGCACCGCATAGGACCCAGCTGCCTACGCCACTGCTGCCGCTTCGCGCAGCCCAGAGACTCCGCCCATCCAATCTGAACACAGTCTCCCTTCACAGCCAATTGGCCTGGAGGTCAAACCCTCCTAGGGCTAACAACAAAAACCTGGGTTTAAATTCAAAAACACTGAATACAACCCATAAAGGATTGTAGTAAGAGTACCCACCTCAGGTAACCGGGGAGACTGTGCCACTGTCCCTTTGAGGATATCCACCACATAAAGCAGCCACCATGCAGAGACATGGAAAGAAATCAGGTGTGAAAGAAATGGAGGAGAAAAGACGACAAGACATTGAGTTCAAAACCACGGTTATAAGGCTTTTCAAGAGGCTCCTACAAAAGGCCGATCAAATTAATGAGAATTACCAGGAAATAAACAAGACCAACCAGCAAATGAATGAGAATTATAAGGAGATGAATGATACTTACAAGCAAATGAATGAGACCCTCAGGGAAATGAACAAGACCTCTGAGGATACGAACCAGACCCTCACAGATAAAAAAAAGGACCAACTAGAAATCAAGCATACACAGACTGAAATAAAAAATATTACACAAAGTCCTAAAAGCAGTCCAGAGGGCCACAAGAACCAAGTCAAAGATTTGAAATACAAAGAACCAAAATCCACTCAGCTGGAAAAGCAAGAAACAAAAAGAATTCAGATAATTGAAGATAGCGTAAGGGGCCTCTGGGACAACCTCAAGCAAGCCAACATCCGAATTATTGGGGTGCCAGAAAAAGAGAGAGAGCAAGTTAATGAAAACCTACTTGAAGAAATAGTGACTGAAAACTTTCCCCACCTGGTGAAAGAAACTGACTTAAAAGCCCAAGAAGTACACAGAACCCCAAAATATAGGAATCTAAAGAGGACCACACCAAGACATATCATAATTAAAATGCCAAGAGCAAAAGATAAAGAGAGAATATTAAAAGCAGCAAGAGAAAAACAGTTGGTTACCTACAGGGGAGCACCCATCCGATTGTCAGCGGATTTCTCAACAGAAACGATGCAGGCCAGACGCGAGTGGCAAGAAATATTCAAAATAATGAAGAGCAAGAATCTACAACCAAGATTACTCTATCCAGCAAAGCTATCATTCAGAATCGAGGATCAGATAAAGTGCTTCGCAGATAAGAAAAAGCTAAAGGAGTTCATCACCACCAAACCAGTATTATATGAAATGCTGAAAGATATTCTTTAAGAAGAGGAAGAAGAAAAAGGTAAAAATATAAATTATGAACAACAAATACACATCTATCAACAAATGATCATAAAAATCAAGTGAACTGATAGGCTGATGAACAAGATAAACAGGTGACTATAACAGAAACATGGACATAGATAGGGAATGGACTGACAATTCTTGGGGAGAAAAGGGTTGTGGGAAGTACAGCAAGAGATTGGACAAAAATCTTGCAACAATGGGAGAGGACATTGGGGAGGGGGAGGTGAGGGCGGAGGGTGGGATAGGTACAGGGGGGAGGGAAGATATAGGGGGATAAAAAAGGGGAAACAATGTAATTAATAAACTGAACAATAAAAAAAAAAGAATAAAAAAAAAAAAAAAAGAAGTAACGACAGAAAACTTCCCTGATATAGGGAAGAAAACAATCACACAAGTCCAAGAAGTTCACAGTCTCAAACAAAATGAATGCCAAGGCATATTATAATTAAATTGGCAGATACCAATGACAAATTAAGAATCCTAAAGGCTGCCAGAGAGAGACAGAAAGTTACCTACAAAGGATCCCCCATCAGATTAATGACTGATTTCTTTTTTTAATCTTTATTGTTGTTTATTAATTGCATTGTTCCCCCTTTTTCCCCCTATAGCTCCCTTCCACCTGGTACCCATCCCACCCTCCGCCCTCACCCCCCTCCACTGTCCTCTCCCATAGTTGCATGATTTTTGTCCAGTCTCTTGCTGCACTTCCCACACCCCTTTTCTCCCCAAGAATTGTCAGTCCATTCCCTCTCTATGTCCGTTATTCTGTTACATTCACCAGTTTATCCTGTTCATCAGCTTATTAATTCACTTGATTTTTAGATTCATTTGTTGATAGATGTGTATATGTTGTTCATGATTTACACTTTTATCTTTTTCTTCTTCCTCTTCTTAAAGAATATCTTTCAGCATTTAATATAATATTGGTTTGGTGGTGATGAACTCCTTTAGCTTTTTCTTATCTGCGAAGCACTTTATCTGACCTTTAATTCTGAATGATAGCTTTGCTGGATACAGTAATCTTGGTTGTAGATTCTTGCTATTCATCACTTTGAATATTTCGTGCCACTCCCGTCTGGCCTGCATCGTTTCTGTTGAGAAATCCGCTGACAATCTTTTGGGTGCTCCCTTATAGGTAACTGTTTTTCTCTTGCTGCTTTTAATATTCTCTGTCTTTTGCTGTTGGCATTTTAATTATGATGTGCCTTGGTGTGGTCCTCTTAGGGTTCCTATATATTGGGGTTCGGTGCACTTCTTGGACTCCTAAGTCAATTTCTTTCACCAGGTGTGGGAAGTTTTTGGTCACTATTTCTTCAAATAGGTTTTCATTGTCTTGCTCTCTCTTTTTCTGGCACCCCTATAATTCGGATGTTGGTATGCTTGAGGTTGTCCCAGAGGCCCCTTACACTATCTTCAATTTTTTGGATTCTTTTGGTTGCTAGCTTTTTCAGCTGAGTGGATTTTACCTCTTTGTATTTCAAATCTTTAACTTGGTTCTTGGGGTGCTCTAGAGTACTTTTAGGTATTTGTCTAATATTTTTTATTTCAGTCAGTGTATGCTTAATTTCTGGTTGGTCCTTTTTCATATCCTTGAGAGTCTCCTTCATATCCTTGAGGGTCTTATTCATTTCCTTGTAGGACTCATTCATTTCCACGTTGGTCTTGTTCATTTCTTTGCAGGTCTCATTCATATCCTTGTAGGTCTTGCTTATTTCCTTATAGGTCTCGACCTTTTCTAGGAGCCTCTTGAAAAGCCCTATAACCGTGGTTTTGAATTCCATGTCCAGTCGTTTTTTTTCCCTCCATTTCTTTCGCATCTGATTTCTTTCCATGTCTCTGCATGGTGGCTGCTTCCCTGAGTTGGTCAATTAGCTTTGTGTGGTAGACGTCCTACAAGGGACAGTGGCTCAGTCTCCCCAGTTACCTGAGGTGGATATGGGCTGCACAGTCTTGCTGAAGTTAAGCTCAGGTTAATCGTTGTTAGCACTTGGAGGAGTTGACCTCCAGGCCAAATATCTGTGATGTTCAGCTGTGCTCAGGTTGGATGGGCGGAGTCTCCGGGCCAAGCAGACAGCATCAGCTCTGCTCTATGCGGCCCCAGGGACTCTGTGCCGTGGGCAATGGCCGCCAGCACCTCTGAGAGAGAGCCACTGCCGAGCTCCACCGGCTGCTGGAGAATTCAGACTCTCCCCAGTCTGCACACCCAACATCTACCCCAGGGTCGCAAAACAATGCAGTCTGACGGTTTCCCGAATGAAAGAACAAGTCACGAGTGCTCTCTGCGCGGTCAGGCAGCTGCGCTGTTCCCAAGTTCATGCACACTCCGCACAAGCTCACCCTCCTCACAAGCCGGCAGACCCCTGCAGCACCCGAGCTTCAGCGTGCCCTCGCACTGTTCAGTTTTTACCCCGTGTAATAGTGGGTTCCCTGGACTTCGCCCAGAGCTGGAGAATCAGTCCAGTGGGACGTCTTAGTCTCCCCGTTCGAGAAAACTGGCCGGTTTTCAGCCGCCCGCCCTAACCGCTGGCGCGCGCGCTCCAAACCTCTCTCCGTGCGAATCTTCAACACTGTCCGCCGCCACTCCTCCGAGACACGGTGTCTTATCTTCACTTTTATTTGTGGAATTTTCTCTCCTCCGTCCTGCTGTGGCTGCCTTCCCAGCTCCGAGCGCACAAGAAGTGGACGTTCAAGCCGAAAAGCCAAGTCCCGTTTTACAGGGAACGAACCGGCGAACCGACCAGAGCCACACGTGCCTCCCCCACGGCCCATGGGCACGGCAGCACGTTTCGGCCCGAAAGCCGCCCGACACGCTCGGAGCGGTTTCTGTGTGTTGTGAATCCTCACCGGGGTCTCCCAGATTATGAGAGGATGCAGGCAGGCCAAGGAGCCCCCCAACCCCCCATACACGGCATTAAAAATAAATAAATAAAACAAAAAACAAAGTGCGAATACTAAAGCAGCGGTCACCAACTGGTGGTCGTGAGGTCCTAAAGGCTGGCGACTGTTGACCTACCGGAAACAAAGGACCTGCTTTTCCGGACTAAATCATTTCACTTCACTCAGCTCAGCTCCGATCCCATTAGACTCCCAACTGCTCTGATCCCCATCAGACTCCCAGCTGTTCTGATCCCCATTAGATTCCCAGCTGGGTCTGACATCCCATTAAGACTCCCAGCTCAGTTTTTTAAAAAAATATATTTTATTGATTTTTTTACAAGAGAGAGAGAAAGATAGACAGTTAGAAACATCAATGAGAAACACCAATCAGCTGCTTCCTGCACACCCCCTACAAGAGATGTACCTGCAACCAAGGTACCTGCCCTTGACCAGAACCTGGAACCTTTCAGTCTGCAGGCTGACATTCTATCCACTGAGCCAAACCAGTTTCGGCCCAGCTTGGTTCTGATCCCGTTAGACTCGGAGCTCGTTCTGACTCTCTCGGGAGCCTCTCAGCTCCGTGTGGCAGGCACCTGCCCTGATTTGCGCTCTCCTGCCTCTCCGGGACCGAGGATGGGCCAGGCACATAGTAAGTACTGGACACACGCTTATGACGTGCACCTGGGACGGCAGGTGTGGCAAAGCGGGGGAAACGGGCTGCGGATGGGCAAAGAGTTCCGAAGGCAAAGCCATGAAATCTCAACGACCTGCTGAGTGCTAACAAGGGAGATCATACATTTATGATCCAAAAGAGAAATTCCAAAACAGAAATCAGAAACTCAGGTCACACTACCTTTCTAATCTATTCCTATGTATGTCACACCGTACGTTTAACAAGCTTATAACACTTTTGTACTTATTATTAGCTCCTCAAACATTTCTCTGTGCTTCTGGCACTCACTAGCAAGAATTTCTTGGGTCGCCATCTGCTCTCTCCAACTAACTTGTGTAGAGAGAGGATTATTCTTGAAAACACATGCCAGGCTCCACTTCTCATGTAACAGGTCCGCTTTCTTTAGGAACACGCTCCATTTGGAAAAACGCTTTCTGTCCAGCCAGTGTTGCTCAGTGGATGAGCACCGCCCCTTGAATCCAGAGGTCACCGGTTCAGTTCCCGGTCAGGGCACATGCTCGGGCTGCGGGCACATCCCCAGTAGGGGGAGTGCCGGAGGCAGCTGACTGATGTTTCTCTCACATCGATGTATCTCTCTCTCTCTCTCTCCCCCCTTCCTCTTTCTGAAATAAATAAAAATATATTAAAAAATATATATTTAAAAAAATATATTAATATAAACTCTAGAGCCAGTGTGCCCAAGTTCAGACAATATTGCCACCATCCACTAATTTCTGACCTTGGTCAAGTCCCTTACCCTCTCTGTGTCTCAGTGTCTCCCTGTTAAAATGGGGATCAAAAGAACACCCACCTCACAGAATTTTTCTGAGCATGTGAGGAGTTAACACATATATGTAAAGGTTAAATAATGCCTGGCATACAGTAAGTGCCACATGCACGCTAACCATGTTTGTTAGTTTAAATTGAGTATGTAGCCCTAGCTGGTTTGGCTCAGTGGATAGAGTGTCGGCCTGCGGATCGAAGGGTCCCGGGTTCAATTCTATTCAAGGGCACTGGCCTGGGCTGCAGACTCGATCCCCTTTAGGGGGTGTGCAGGAAGCAGCTGGCCAATGATTCTCTCTCATTATTGCTGTTCCCATCTTTCTCCCTCTCCCTTCCTCTCTGACATCAATAAAAACATTTTTCTTCAGCCGAGACCGGTTTGGCTCAGCGGATAGAGCACCGGACTGCGGACTGAAGGGTCCCGGGTTCGATTCTGGTCAAGGGCATGTACCTTGACTGAGGGCACATCCCTAGTCAGGGGTGTGCAAGAGGCAGCTGATTGATGTTTCTCTTTCATCGATGTTTCTGACTTTCTATCCCTCTCCCTTCCGCTCTGTAAGAAATCAATAAAATATATATTTAAAAAATACATTCCCCCCCCCCCCCACAAAATACCTCCTTCCAAAGTTTCCTGCTAAGTATTAAACACTAAAATACTCTCTTTTCAAACAATGCCAGATTTTTGGAAGGCGACGTTTTAATCTCTATCCCACCTCAATTAGAGATCATTTCAAAGTATTGTCTGGGTGAGAACCGAGGGCCGTACTCTAGCAAGTGGGCGGTGGCCTGTCCCCCGCTGGAACTCACCACCAGGCACGCGCCTGCGGCGGACAGCGGGGCTCACCTCAAAGTTGTACTTCTTCATGCGGCCGAGGCGCCGGCAGTACAGGTAGAGCATGCCGGTGCTGCTGCCCACGGCGATGTAGTCCCCGCTGGTGTCGAGGGCTGTCAGGTAGACGGCCACAGAGCGGAAGCCCTTCTGGATCTTCGTGGGAATGGCGTTGAGGAGGTAATACAAGGGGCAGAACTCCCTGAACGTAACCGGCTCCGAGGGGGATGCCATGGCCTCGGTTCCCACGGCGGGTCTTCAGGAGGGAAACGAGTGGTGGCTCGGCATCTGGGGACACCTGGGGGGCTGGAGAACAAAGAGGTCATGTTCCACAGCGGGAACAGGAACTTTCAGGCGGGTAGAAATCACAGCTGGAGCCGAACTAAACCGAGAAAGCAAGCCAGCTGTCAATCAGACCACTTTTTTGGGGGAGGGGCATTTAAATTGATTTCAGAGAGGAAGGGAGAGGGAGAGATAAAAACATCAATGATGAGAGAGAATCATCCATCAGCTGCCTCCTGCAGGCCTCACACTAGGGATCCAGCCCGCAACCCGGGCATGTGCCACTGACCAGGAATCCAACGGTGACCCCCCTGGTTCAAAGGTCAATGCTCAACCACGGGCTGAACCCAACTTTAGATGAAGGTACAGAAGGCCAGAGGCTCACAAGACTTGCCCCAGACCACAGGCTGAGATCCAAATCCAGGGCTGCCCTCCACGTCCTGGGCCATCCCCACGTCACAGGCACAGCTGACAGACATGGCAGCTACAGGTTGGTGCTCCACACCTGACCAGCTGCAGGGGCACCTGACCAGCTGCAGGGGCACCTGACCAGCTGGAGTGCCACCTGACCAGCTGGAGGAGTAGCTGACCAGCTGGAGGGGCACCTGACCAGCTGCAGGGGCACCTGACCAGTTGGAGGAGCAGCTGACCAGCTGCAGGGGCACCTGACCAGTTGGAGGAGCAGCTGACCAGCTGCAGGGGCACCTGACCAGTTGGAGGAGCAGCTGACCAGCTGCAGGGGCACCTGACCAGTTGGAGGAGCAGCTGACCAGCTGCAGGGGCACCTGACCAGTTGGAGGAGCAGCTGACCAGCTGGAGCGGCAGCTGACCAGCTGGAGGGATGTTTCGCCCTGTGTGCCCATGGAGACCTCAAGCCCTCGCTGGATCGCAATCCGTTTCAGCGGTGTGTTTCCTGTTTACGGAGCTGACGACTGACCTCCAACCTTCTCTGGTGACACTCGTCAGGGGCCCTGGCCCTGGCCTGGGCCCGCCTTCCACCGGGGATGCGTGTTCCCCGGCACTCAACACCTAGTCTCCCCGGCCTCCCTGGCCCCTCAAGCAGCTCATTGGGACAGAGGAGTCCACTCACGTGCAGCTGGTCCCCCAGCAGCCCAGGCGGAGAGCGCTGGGCGGCACCCCGCCGCCAGCAGAGACAGAGGCGACAGAACAAAGCCAGCAATCCCCGGGGAAGGCGAGGGCGGAAGAGCGGGCTGGAGGCAGAGCTGACCCCCGGGCACGGGCACACAGACCCCCGGGCACCGGGCTAGCGCCTCGCCTGCCCAGCCCCGTCAAGGTTCCACCGACACAGTAGAAGAGAGGCCGCCGGTTCACGGGGGAAGAACGTCACGCCCGGGCACAGAGCCGAGGCCGCGGGCGCCGGGACCTGCCCACCTCTAACCTGCACGGCCAAGCAGCTCCCGGCGGAGCCGGACAGAGGGTCGCTGTGCGCACCCCCCGGGGACGTGCTAGGTCTGTGGGCCCTGAGGCTTGGCGGCTGCGTGGCTCCATCCCGATCCCGGACGCTCCGAGCTGGGGAACCGGGGAGCGCGGGAGCCGGGGCGAGGGTTGGGGGTCGGAGGACGGGAGCCGGAGGACGGGGGCGCGGCAGCGGAGTGGGTGGAGCCGGGGAACCGGGAGCCGGGGCGCGGGCGCGTGGGTGACAGATGCTGCCGGGCGGGCGCTCCGTGTGGGGACACTCAGCCTCGGCGGCCGCGCGGGCGCGACGGGAGCGGAGAGGGGGCAGGGGCGCGGGGCCGACGGCCGCGTCGCGGGACTCACCTCCCGCGCAACCCCTCAGACTCTCGGCCCCGCCGGCGGGGGAGGCGGTGAGGCCGGGCCGCGGGGGCTGCCGGGAGCCCGTTCCTGGGCCGCTGGGCCCGCCCCACCGGCCCCACCGGGGACAGCGGCTCCTCAGGGGCTAGAGCGGCAGCGCCACCAGTGGCGGTGGTCGGGTCGGAAGCGACGTAACTTCCGGTATCATGGGCGGGGCTTAGGTCTCCTTCCTGGGATATCCGCGGGCCGCATGGAAGGTGCGTGACACGGGCGGTGTCTCCGGCGGGTGGGAGGCGGGAGCCGCGGGGGAGGGTTGGGGGGGGAGGGAAGGGGACAGGGGCCGTGCGTTGCCCCTGCCCCGTCCCCTGTGGGCTGTGCCGTGGGCCTGGGGCCCGGTGAGCGTGGCCGAGCCTCAGTTCCTGGAAGACGGGATGGTGTCTGCCCGGTGCAGCAGGTCCCGAACTGCAGTTCCAATTGTCCTGCATTAGGTGCGCGGGGCCGGCTCCCCGAACTCCCGCGCACAGCCGGGCTCAGGCCTCGCGAGCGCCGTGTTCTTACCACGGTGTTCCCCCCCCCATGCGCGCGTCACACACACACACACACACACACACACACACACACAGATTATGGAGGCAGCGTTTGTTAGATTTCGTTTTCACATGGAACCATCAGCTGATCTGGTCAGTAAAAACGCTTTCTCAGTTCCCTGAGCCTCTAGCAGTTTGATCAAACCCAAGGGCGGGGTCTTTGGAACCTGTGGCCGATGGGCCAGAAGCTCAGCAGACAGACAGCCCGGGCCGCTCCTGCTGTGAAGGGGAAGGTTGGGGGGATGGACAGTCCAGGAGGACTGAGCCCTTACCCTGTGGGATCGGAGGCTCTCTTGGTAACAGTGTCCGGATTGAGGTTATTGCTCCGTGATGATGGAAGAACACATCCTAGAGGTCCTTTTGGTAACACATGGACGGATACTTGTCATGCCCTCACAGCTTGACGTATATTACCTAATCTTTACATCAACTCTTCGGAGTAGATATAGCACACCCCCATTTTACAGATGAGAACACGGAGACTCTGAGAGGTTAACGTGGCCGAGATTGCACCCCTGGCAAGGGCAGAGTTGGGATTCTGATCCAGTCCGTATGGTCTTTGGAGTCTAGCCTCCAGCTGGACCACTGGGTGGGCTGGACTCCAGAAGGGGCCTCCCAGAGTTTGGACTTGATCCTGGACCAGGAGTAGCCTTTGAAGGGTTCTGAGGAGGGAGGGAGAGAGGGCCCAGGAGGTCTGGAAGAGTTGGCTGATGGGTCTGAGGGTTGCTTCCCTCAGGAGCTGGGGTGCGGTTGAGTCTTGGAGCAGGGGCCGCACCAGCCCAGGAAAGTAAAGAACTTTCTAGCAGAAAGAACTGCATGTGCAAAGGCCTGCAGGTGACTCTACATTCCAGGAGCTGCCAGTTCATTTCCGCTGTAGATTAAGGGGGTTGCAGGTGGGGTTAAGGTGGAGAGGAAGCCAGGTCCTGAGGACTTGGGACTACCTCCTGTGTCTCAGAATGAGAAAACAATTGTTTATTCTTGTTCTGGGAACCTCCCGTCATCCATTTCTCTTCGTTTCCACACCATCTGTCTTTCCAGAAGGTGTAGCATTTCAGATCAGCTTACGGTTGAGAGTTATGAAGACATTTGCCCTCCAACTGTGATCAAGAATTTCACGATAATTATGTTTCTTTTACTGCCTCTCAGCAAAGACCCTTGGAAGTGCAACGTCCCGAAAACCTGTCTTGTCGGCTAGTGCGAGAAAAATTAAGGACAATGCAGCCGATTGGCATAACTTAATCCTCAAGTGGGAAGCCCTCAACGATGCAGGCTTTGCTACTGCAAATAACATTGCCAACGCGAAAATCAGCTTACTGTAAGTACTGCTCCTGCCCCTCCGAGTTCTGCACCCTCACCGATTGGGCACACGTTTTCAGGGTGGGGGTCTCTATGAACATGGTACATCCTATCTAATAAAAGAGTAATATGCAAATGGACCATACCTTTGCTACACCCACACCCATCAGCCAATCAGGAGCAGGAGGCGGGACCAAGGCGGCCAGCAAGGGCACGAGGTGGGGGTGGGGCCGAGGTGTGCTGAGGCGGCCAGTGAGGGCAGAGGGTGGGGGGGGGGCCCGGGGCCTGGCATTCATCGACAGCCAGGACCAAGGTGGTTGGCAAGCACGTGAAATGGGGGGTGGGGCCAAGGTGCTCGGGGTGACTGCAGAGTACCCCCAGGGCTTGGGCTGGGGGGCGGGGCCGAGGCGACTGGCGAGTATGGGGCCCCTGGGGCCAGGCAGTCGCTGGGCGGTCGAGGCTAAGGTCAGGGCTGGGCGGGTGGGGCCAAGGCAGAACCAGCCATTGGCCCCATTGCAGGGCGATGGCTGGGTGCCCAAGGCCTAAAGCTTTGGCTAGGAGTGAGGGGTCAGTAGGACATCCCCTGAGGGCTCCCTGTATGTGTGAGGGGGCAGGTTGGGTTGAGGGATCACCCACCCCAGTGCACGAATTTCATGCATGGGGCCCCTAGTTAAATTACAGTAAGCAAAACGGTAAGACAATATGTGCAGGTGTGAATTATATGTACACTCACGGACAAAATGACTCTGTGTGCTGTCCGTGATTACATCAGTGTGTGAAAGTGTGAGAACAGATGGGTACGTAAAAGTGAGTTTATCTTCCGAAGGTTGTATTTTATCTTGTGCTGCTGTGATTTATAAGAATACCTATTTGGTCTTCCTCCCTGTTCCTGATACACAGCCCCGGAAATCCTTACAATTTCCTGGTTGATCAGAGCAATGGGAGAATGTTTTGTTATAATGTTTGGTCTTTTGTCCTCAAATAGTCCTGTTCCTAAAACAGCTTCAGAAGGAAAAGAGTGTCCGCTTGTTCAGAACAAGCCCCTTCCCACCAGCCTGAGTTTATGTTAACAAGGTGATATTCAGAAAGCACCCAAGGTGGGGGGGTGGTTGCCAAGGGAACCAACCAGGCCACTAGAGGGTTGGCACTTGCATCATCCCTCCAGGAGGCCAGGGGCTGGAAGGGATACCCTGATGTATGGGACGGGTGTCCCCAAAACCCAGCGGACAGGAGCTCCTGTTTGGGGTCCCTCTGAACCTCACCCTGTGCGCCTCTTCATCGGGCTGTTCAGTGCCATCTGTGATAAGCCTGGAATCTACTGAGTAACCAGTTTGCCTGACTCCCCCGTGAGTCACTCGGGCAGATTACTTGAACTGGATGGAGGACAGTGTCATGGGACCCCTGGATTTATAGCCTGTCAGTCCGAAGTACAGGTAACAATGTAGACCCCTGGGAGGGTCACTCTTGGGGACTGAGCCTGTCACCTGTGGGATCTGCTGCTGTCTCAGGTTAGATTATATATATATAGATGGTGTCACCAAAAAATGTGTACACACACTTTGAAGAATTATAAAGGCAGTGTTAACTAAAATATATTTCATTTTCAAAATTAAGCTATCAGCTGTTAACTGTGTATCCACTTTTGGGGATACCCTGTATGCATGTTTTCTTAAACGTCTCAAAGTTCTGATTACATTGAATGGCCAGATTATTATGACCTCTGAACGCGTAATAATCTCATCACTCAGTGTGTGTGTGTGTGTGTGTGTGTGTGTATGTGTATACACATATACATACATACACATACATATACACACATATACATATAAATGTGTGTGTTAGAGGCCTGGTGCATGAATTCGTGCAGGGTGGGGTCTGGCCAGCCTGACCAGGGGGAGGGGACATGGGCGGTTGGCCAGCCTGCCTGCTGGTCTAATGCCTGGTGGAGAGGACAATTTGCATATTAGCCTTTTATTACATAGGATAGACACTGAGCGGCCATATTATTATGCGTTCAGAGGCCATAATAATCTGGCCACTCCGTGTCTATACGTATATCCTCCAGCTCACCTGTGTTTGCACGCTGAGTCCAGGCTTTCCTGCTGCCCAGGCCGCCTGCACCCCTTTCTCCAACCACGTCGTGCACTTCGAGCCCCCGCTGCTCTTCCTGAGACCGGCTCAGCCAACCTGAGCGGTGCTCCGCCTTCTCCGTTCTCTTTAACGTGGAATTTTCTCCGTCAGTGTCACTTGTGACTCAGTTGGATCTGTGTCGCGCCATCGTACCCACACCCCACCTTCCACCAGGAGGCCACAGGCTGAGTCGGTGACGGATGTGTTCATTGCACATGTCAGTGAGTGAACACGTTTAAGGACACGCGGCACCTTTGCAGAACATCTGACAGCATTACGTGGTTGTTGAGTGTGCGAGTTTCCCGAACGTCCGCGGTGAGCTCACGGCTGTCTTTGTTGCCACGCTCCCGTTTGGTCCAGGAGTAAAGACAGGAGCGAGTTGGAGAGCCGCAGCCCGGCCGGCGATGAGAACGCAGAGCAGAGGCCGCGGGAGTACAGCGCGGAGCTCGAGGCGCTGTGCGAGGAGCTGCGGGCCACGCTGGACGGCTTGGTAAGACCCGAGGCCCAGCACCGTGCTGGGTGCCCGCGCCAGGCCTGTCTGGGGTTGCCTGGCTCTCAGGGCGCCGAGGGCGGGCTCCCCGCTCATATGTTGGATTTTCCCTCCTCAGCCTCCTCCATTGGCCTCTCTTCCTCTGCCTGTCCCTAAGTCTTGACGTCCCCAGATGCGGTCCTAGACCTTTGTTCCCTTGTCCAGTGTGCTGTCCGGGCCAGGTCACCCCGCGCAGGGCCACGCGGTAAACATGCCGACGCTTTGTGGGCCCCCAGCCTGTCACCGCTCAGCTCTGTCTGAGGCGAATGGCTGTAGCTGTGCTCCAGCAAAACCTTATGTATGGACTCGGAAATTTGAATTTTATATAACTTTCATGTCTCACACATAGTCTTAATTTCTTTTCAACCACTTAAAAAGCCCATTCTTAGCTGGCAGCTTGTACAGAAATAGGCTCCGTGGGCAGCTGGCCGGGGCCCTGGTCTGGCACCTGGACCGCTCGCAGGGGCTGTTGAATGGACTGATGACCGAAGGTCAGTGTCCCCCATACTGGCCACCAAACGTGGACAAAACACGTCACCTCTCTGCAGGGTGCAGGGATAGGGGTTTGCACGTTTGAACTTGGATAACTATCAATCGCCTGTGAACAAGTCTTTATATTTTAACTTCTCCTGATGGGAATGTTTCTTGGTGTGATGGGGACATCTCAGTAGTTTCAGCCTTTTCTTTTTAAAATATATTTTTGTTGATATCAGAGAGGAAGAGAGGGAGATAGAAGCTTCAGTGATGAGAGGGACTCACGGAGCAGCTGCCTCCTGCACGCCCCCTACTGGGGAATGAGCCTGCAACCCAAGCATGTGCCCTTGACCAGAATCAAACCCAGGACCCTTCAGTCCGCAGGCCGACGCTCTATCCACTGGGCCACACGGGCCAGGGCCGGCCTTTTCTTTAGACTGAAATGCAGTACTGACTTCGGGCTATTTTGATATGCAGGCTACTTGTCTCCTCTCCAGGATTAGGTTTTTGTGACTGTCCGGTCCTCGTGATGCGGCCTTCCCTCTCGCCTGGGGTGGTGCTGTGCTCGGAGACGGAGCGGGTATCCCCCTTTACCCTCCTCTTCCTCAGAGAGGTGTCAGGAAACTCGGGGGGTTGATGAAAGCATCAGAAAGGAGTTCATTTACTGGCTCCCCTCGCACAAAAGCAGGGGCCTGCCTGGGGGCTGACTCCGCCGGTCTCTGGAGCCGGAACGAGTGCCGCTGGGGAAGGGGGGTGACGTGCGGCTGCGAGTGGGGTTGTGGAAGTGACCAGATGAGTGACGTCCCGGCAGCCGTCTGCCTCTGTCGCCTGGCCTTGCTGAGCACGGAGCCAGCGCGGTGGTTATTGGACTTGTGTGGTCTCAACAGACTTAATGTCTCAGCTTTGAAATCTTGAGTTGTTGAGTCTGGGACTGGAGTAGGTTTCAAACCTTAGTCCCGTATTCCACATTAATCTCTTTTCAGACCAAAATCCAGGTGAAAATGGAAAAGCTGTCTTCCACCACCAAGGGAGTCTGTGAGCTGGAGAAGTACCGGCACGGCCAGGACGGCCGCCCGCCGCCCCTGTTCCACACGTGGCCCACCGCCTATTTCTGTGAGTTTGCCGCCGCGGTGCCGGGTGCGACTGGAGAGCGTTGGGTGCCGTCTAGACTGGCATGCCCACACGCTGCAGGCTCTGACATTTAATTCCAGACGATCCATTCGGAGGAAAGGAGCCCCGGGGGGGGGTGGGAATCTTAAATAAATAGAGCGCTTCTTCTTGGCTTACTCACCTCATCAGCAAAGAATAACGGACACAGAGAGACCCATGAAGCAGGTTGCCATTACTGTCCCTTTAAGCCAGTGGGTAGAAGGAAGAATCTTTCTTTTTAAAGACTAGAGGCCTGTTGCATGACGATTCATGCAATAGGCTTTCCTTCCCCGGCTGCCAGGACGGGTTCCAGAGGAAACCGGGGACGCAGGCCTTCCCTCTGGCTGTTGCCATTTTTGCTTCGGCCGGAGCCTTCAGTCTGCTCTGCTCCGGCCGGAGTGCCATGCTTCCACCCTCCTCTCCGCCCCCAAGGGCGGGCGCTCGCCGCCACTGCAGCTTTGTCTCTGCCCCCAGGGCTGGGCCCTCACGCTGCTTGGCCCTGCCCCCCGCTCCCGATTGGCTGGTAGCATAGCCAGTCAGGAGCCAAGGTAGGTCACATTTGCATGTTAGTCTTTTATTAGATAGGATGGTTCTTTTGCCTTTTGTTGGACTCTAGATAAAGCTTCAGTGGGCCTCGGGGGAGAAGGCTGCTTGGGAACGGAGCCCTTTGCTCCCAGGAGCCCAGCGGTGGGTTATGTCTAGCTTTGTTAGTTCAGAGGAGGGCGAAGCAGCTCGACAGCGACTGAGATCGGTTTCCAGTGAGAAGAGGGTGACGCCCGCTGATGGCTGTGCCTTGCAGCGCTGTCAGGGGAGGTTAACCGACCATTGAGAGCCTTGCAGGTTCCCAGTGCTGAGGTTAGAGTGACTCTTCGTTTCGTGTGCTCACCGCCTTCTGCTGAGGCCGAGGCTGGGTGTGCACGCCGGCCGGCCTTGCCCTCTGCGCCGTGGCTGGGTGGTGCCTAGCCGGTGGCTTCCTGTCCAGGTGCTGCCCCGTGCGGCTGCCGCTAAAGGGGGGCTCGCCTTTGTTACAGACGAGGCTTCTCGCCGCCTCTCGGACATGTACGGGGCGGAGCTCCTCCTGAAGCGCAGCATCGTGGAGGCGCTGGCGCACACCTCGGACCGCGACCTCTCCCTCACCTACCTGTCGCTGTGGCTGCACCAGCCCTACGTGCGGAGCGACAGCAGGCTGCTCCTGGAGAGCGTGCTGCTCGAGACGGGCCACCGGGCGCTGTGACTGCACTGCCCGCTGCCGACACTGAGCACGAACAGACCACGGAGGCAGCAGGGCGGCCTGGGTCAGACGCGAGGAGAAGGGGAGGCGGGTGCCTCGGCCAAGGGGAACCGAGCGCTGAGGTCGGGGCCAGCGCTGCTCATCCGGGCCCTCGGGCGGTGCTTGAATTTCATAAGCTACGGCCGTGCTGTTCCCAGTGAACACAGGATTGAGCTTAAGAATGCGGAGCCCGGCCAGTGCTGCTCTGTGGTTGAGTGGCTACTAGTGTCTGCCCTGTGGACCAGGAGGTCAGGTTCAATGCCCAATCAGGGCACGTGCCCCGGTTGCAGGCAAATGATCCCCAGTGTGGAGCATGCGGGAGGCAGCCAATGAATTCTCCTCCTCATTGATGTTTCTGTCCCTCTCCCTCCCCCCCTCTCTGAAATCAATAAAAATATGTTACTGAAAACACAGATGGAGAACGGGCCGGTGTGGCTCAGTGGATTCAGTGTCGTTCCAGTCGATGCACCTACCTGGGTTGCCGGTTCAGAGCCCAGCCCATCGAGCACATGCACGAAGCAACTAATCGGTGTCTCACGTCGATGTCTCTCTGCCCCTTCCTTCCATCACTTCCACGCTCTAAAGAACAACGGAGCCCTGGCTGGTTTTCTCAGTGGTCAGTGTCAGCCTGCGGACTAACGGGTGGAGGGTTCGGTTCGGTCGGGGGCGTGTGCCTGGGTTGCAGGCTGGTCCCCGGCCCCGGCCAGGGCATGTGCAGGAAGCGCCCCATTGGTGTGTGTCTCACCTCCAGGTCTCTCTGTCTCTCCCCCTCCCTGCCACTCTCTCTTAAAACAAGAAGGAAAAAAATCCCCGAGAGGATTATAAACACACACGTACATAACATGGACCGCATCCTTGCCCGGTGGCTCAGTGGTGGGAGCACTGTCCCCTGCAACAAGAGGCCACCAGTTCGATGCCCGGGAAGGGCACATGCCCCGGCTGCAGGTTCAGTCCCTGGTTGGGGCGTGTGTGGGAGGCAACAGATGGATGTTTCCCTCTGTCTCCCCTTCCTCCCTAAGATCAATAAAATAAAATAGAAAAGGGCCTCAGAGGGCACTGAAGACCAGCTCTCCATGGGCCTCTTCCCACTCAATGACCCCAACCCCAAGGGGCGGAGGCGGGGGTGGGTGGGCCTGTGCCTCCGCGCCTGGACGGCCGCCATGAGGCTGGAAACAGTCTCCCCGAGGCCACCGGGCCCTACACAGCACTCGGTGGCCCGTGTCCTCCTGGTTTCAGCCTCAGACTGTGCGCACGGTGGACAGTCCCTGAGGAAGGGCCTCCGCTCCCTCTGTGCAGTGCTGAGGACGGAGCGGTGCCAAAATGTGGCTCAGGTCTGGGCCGCCAGCGCCACCAGCAGGAGCCACGGAGCAGGGGAGCCGAGGCTGAGGCTGCGGCTGCACCGGGGCCCCCTGTGCTTTCAGCACACAGTGTGGCCGGGCATCTTCATTCCGCCGTGAACCCGCTGCCACTTACAGCGGTGGCTGCCAGGGCAAAGCTCAGATGCAACGGGACGTCCTGTGCGTGGGGAGTGGGGGCGCTGGCCCGGCTGCTGGGCCACTGCCCGAGGGCACCACCGGGCTGGGCACCACCTTCTACACTCACTCCCCTCCTCAAACAGACCCCTGCCGTCCTGCTTCCCGACGCAGAGCGGGCGGAGGGCTGGTTACTGCCTCCTGAGCCGGGGAGGGGCTGCGGGTGGGCCGGGGGAGGGCGTCGTTGGGGAGCAGGGAGGCCCCGAGGGATGGCGGCCGGGAGGAATCGTTACCGGTACCCGCGCCAGCACCACGAAGAGCAGGCAGAGAAGACGGCAGCCGCGGTGAAACACGTCATTTTTTATAAATAGAAGGCTCCTCTGTCCGTACTCACATCAGAAAAAGGCACAGGCCTTGAAATAGGCCCTCTGCATAAAGGAAAACCGGGCTTCGTTCCCTCTCGCGGGGGGGGCTCCTCCGGAGGAAGCCCCCGGGGCAGGCCTGTGGACAGTGCCCGCCTCCCAGACACTGCGGCGCCCGGAGGGGACCGGACAAGCCCGTGGGGAGCCGGAGAAATCCCCGCCCCCTGCCCCTGAGACCAGCTCCTGCCCCCGCCGGCGATCTCAAAGCCACGGCCTCACCCCCACCACCACCCCCTCCGGGGCCTCTGGTCAGTGTGTGGCCGGGCCCCGAAGGGCCACTGGTCCCAGCCCCACGCGTGGCCCCGAGACCCAGCCGAGCAGACAGCGGAGGCACTGGGCGTCGCGGAGGGACCGCAGCGCCGGGGGCAGGGCGCGCCGGACTGGACTGCCGGCTGCTCACGGCGCCAGGCACCTGGTGGGCATCCCCGCCTCTGAGCGCCCAGCCCCTCCAGGCAGCAGCGATGCGACTCCCCCCGGGGACACGGAGCTGTGGCGGGGACCCCGCCGCCCCGGCTGTCCCCGGCGTCCGGGTCTGGAGAGGGTCCCTGCGCACCGCACCCTCCGTGGGGCTTGCTGCCGCTCCTGGTCGCGCCCCGGCTGTTCGGGCTGAGCGCCAAGGCCGGCCCCCGCTGCCACCTCGGCAAGTGCTTTCGGCTGCTGGCGCCCACAGACCTCGGTGTGGTGGGGCCTTCTCAGGGCCGGGCCGGGCCGGGCGGTCCCCTTTACTCCAGGGAGGAACCCTAAGCGGGAGGGGAACGGGAAGTCACTGCGGGCTGCGGGCAGGCTGCGTACCGGCCTGTGTGCCGGCTCATTACCCAAAACAAGCTGCCCACCCGCGTCCAGAAAGGCAAACATCGGCTCCTGCTGCCTGGACTGCGGCTCCCGGAGGACGGAGCCGAGAGGATGGCAGCCCCGAGGCAGGGAGCTGGTCCCGAGGGTCAGGTTTCCGTTCTCACAAATCCCCCCCCGCCCCCCCGGGGCAGGATGAAGCAGTGAGTTAGGACACGGGGAGGCCTCTGAGATCAGACCTGCACCAGCAGTGCAGCGGACGGCCTGCGAGGCTGGCTCTTAAGAGTTTCCCACGGCTCTCCACATGCCCGGGTTCGAGGTGCCACTCGGGCAGGACTAAAAGCCAGAACACGTCACGTTTGCAAATGCTCCAGCTCAGCTGGCACTCAGAGCCCAGTCTCCGAAAGCCTAGCCAGACTCGGGGGGTCCTGGGGCCCCGCCTGGCACACCACCCCCACCACGGGGAGGCCCTTCATTTCAACGCGGGACCCAAGAAAACCCCGGGACCTCGAGGTTCCCGGGGCGCCTATGGGCGACAGACAGAGGTGGGGAAGCGAGATGTCGCTCCAGAGACACCAGAGGGCCCTCTCAAACGTGCCGCCGGGCACCGACCCCGAAGAGCAGGCTCAGCCCGGCGTAACCACGGCATTTCACCCCTGCCGGCCGCCCGGGCACTCCGAAGCCGCGGGGGGCTCCTCGGGCTGAGCTGCCCTTCTGGCCCTCTTCACTGCAGCCAGCGCCGCCTCCGCGCTCTAGGGAGAGCGGACAGTCAGCCCCACTCCTCCTGGAGCGGGACGAGCGAAGTCAGCCACCGCACACGGGCAGCCCCCCCACAACCCGCACACGGGCAGCCCCCCCCCACAACCCGCACACGGGCAGCCCCCCCCACAACCCGCACACGGGCAGCCCCCCCCACAACCCGCACACGGGCAGTCCCCCCCCACAACCCGCACACGGGCAGCCCCCCCCACCCGCACACGGGCAGCCCCCCCACAACCCGCACACGGGCAGTCCCCCCCCACAACCCGCACACGGGCCGCCCCCCCCACCCGCACACGGGCAGCCCCCCCCCCCACAACCCGCACACGGGCAGCCCCCCCCCCCCACAACCCGCACACGGCAACCCCCCACCCCACAACCCGCACACGGGCAGCCCCCCCACTACCCGCACACGGGCAGCCCCCCCCCACTACCCGCACACGGCAGCCCCCCACCCCCTGCCAGGCCCCGCTGCCCACCGCGCTCTCCCTCTTGGGCGGGCTGGCCGCCTCTCGGCCCCTGCACGGGTGTCGGGTGCCATCTGGGTGCGTGTCCTCCTGGCGCAGGAGGTCCCCGGTGATTCCCAGGGACGCGGCCACCTGAGGAGCACAGCGGGTAGGAGTGAACGCCTGCCTCCCGGCTGCGGGCGCTCCGCACGGAGAGGGGAGTCAGTGTGCGGTGCGAGAGCCGGCGGTGAAATGCCGCCCCAGAGCCAGAGCCGCTGCGTTCAGGTGGGGACGCCCCGGCAAGGTCTTTAGTAAAATTTAAAGCTCTCTCCAGCCCTGGCCGGTGTGGCTCAGTGGATACAGCGTCGGCCTGCAGACTGAGGGGTCCCGGTTCGATTCCGGTCAAGGGCAGGAACCTTGGTTGCGGGCACATCCCCAGTGGGGGGTGTGCAGGAGGCAGCCGATCCGTTCCTCTCAGCGATGTTTCTAGCTCTCTATCCCTCTCCCCTCCTCCTGTGAAAAATCAATAAAATGTATTTTTAAAAATCCTTTAGTATCACCACAGCTTAGTAACGTGAGTCCTGGCCCGCGCCTCCTGTTCTGACTCTCACTGGTTCTGCAGAAGAATCCTGCCTGTTCCGGAGCCACGTCTCCTGTCCCAGTCGTGGACAGGACGTGGGCCTGGGAGGCCGGGAGCCGGGGCTGGACCCCGGCTTCTCCCTCACAGCCTGGCTGGCCTGGCAGCTACCCGGGGGCGCCACGGCCGGAGGGGTGTGTGGGGGCTACGCCAGGCTCCACATGTGACACAGCAGGCATGAAGGTCACCGTGGACACTGTCAGCATTTACCAGGGACCACGGAGACAACAGCCAGACCACGGACAGAACACCCAGAGCAGGAGGGGCGGCAGGGAAGCAGGGGCAGATCGAGGTCAGCCGAGAGGCCGGGGGTCGGCAAGGGTAGCATCTAGCGACCATGCGGACGGTGCCGGGGCTTGGCGGCGTGGCAGTGGGAGCGGGGATTCTCCCTGACCACGTGGTACATGCTCCTCACAGCAAAGGCTTGTGTCCAAAATAAATCAAACCAGGTCTTTTTCAAAGCATTTCTATCAGAAACAAACAAGCAAAAAAGCACAAAGAGAAGGAAAAACAAACAAAACAAAACGCATTTCTGTCAAGGACCCAATATGGCTAACGGCAATCTGAGGACAATGACACTGAAACGAGAAAGTTGTCAAAACAACAAAGACCCGCCCTGGCCGGTGTGGCTCAGTGGGTAGAGTGTCGGCCTGCGGACTGAAGGGTCCCAGGTTTGATTCCGGTCAGGGGCATGTGCCTTGGCTGTGGGCACATCCCCAGTGGGGGGTGTGCAGGAGGCAGCTGATCGATGCCTCTCTCCCATTGATGTTTCTGTCTCTCTATCCCTCTCCCTTCCTCTCTGTAAAAAATCAAGAGAATATATATTTTTTAAAAAATTAAAAACAACAGAGACCTTTGGACTACGTGTAACCCAAAATCTACACAATGAAGGACCCTATGGACCCCATTAACCGTGGCCTTGACTTGCAGGAGCTTATTTGCATGTCCAAGTCTCCGGAGGACCATTCACCGCGGAGGGAACAGCCCGCATTTGCTGGGAAAGCGACAGAGCGACTGGCCCAGGCACGCGGGGACACACGCCCTCCTTCGGGGACCTTCCCCCGGGCAGGCGCTTCCCGGGGCCCCTCACCTGGGGGTCCTTTATTTCCAGGGGCTCCTGATGCGGGCGGGGGGCGCGGAGGTAATCCTGGCACATCTGTTTCACCACCTGGTGCAGCGCCTCGAATTCCCGGTACACGGCGGGGAACGAGGGCTGTGCGGGGCGGCCATTCTCCACCTTCGTGGGGAGAAAAACGACCACACGGTTACCGGGGGCAGTGAGAGGGGAACGCAGAGACTTGGGGGGGTGGTTACCGGGGGCAGTGAGAGGGGAATGCAGAGACTTGGGGGGGGGGTTACCAGAGGCAGTGAGAGGGGAATGCAGAGACTTGGGGGGGGGTTACCAGAGGCAGTGAGAGGGGAACACAGAGACGTGGGCGGGGGGGGGGGGTTACCGGAGGCAGTGAGAGGGGAATGCAGAGACGGGGGGGGGGGGGGGTTTACCAGAGGCAGTGAGAGGGGAACACAGAGACGTGGGGGGGTGGTTACTGGGGGCAGTGAGAGGGGAACGCAGAGACTTGGGGGGGTGGTTACTGGGGGCAGTGAGAGGGGAATGCAGAGACTTGGGGGGGGGTTACCGGAGGCAGTGAGAGGGGAATGCAGAGATGGGGGGGGGGTTACCAGAGGCAGTGAGAGGGGAATGCAGAGATGTGGGGGGAAGGAGCCAGTCCGCAGCCCTAGCCGAGGTCTGTCCCCGAGGGTGTTCCCTTCCGGCCACCGTGTGCTGGCTCTGTGCCCACAGGGCCGTAGAGAGAAGGGCCTGAGGATGGGCACTGCTCCAGCCTGTGGTCGGGCCTCCTCTCCCTGGCAGCTCCTGGAAGGTGTGCAGTGTGCGGTGTGGGTGTTTGGTATGTGGTCTGTGTGGGTGTGCGGGGTGGGTGTGCGGGGTGGAGTGTGCAGTGTGCTGTGTGGGTGTGCGGGGTGCAGTGAGGGTATGGGGTGTGTGGTGTGTGGTGTGGGTGTGCAGTGTGCTGTGTGGGTGTGTGGTGTGTGGTGTGAGGTGTGGGTGTGCGGGGTGCAGTGCGGGTGTGTGGTGTGTGGTGTGGGTGTGCAGTGTGCTGTGTGGGTGTGTGGTGTGTGGTGTGAGGTGTGGGTGTGCGGGGTGCAGTGCGGGTGTGTGGTGTGGGTGTGCAGTGTGCTGTGTGGGTGTGTGGTGTGTGGTGTGCGGTGTGGGTGTGCGAGGTGCAATGTGCTGTGTGGGTATGGGTGTGTGGTATGTGGTGTGTGGTGGGGGTGTGCAGTGTGCTGTGTGGGTGTGTGGTATGTGGTGTGCGGTGTGGATGTGCGAGGTGCAATGTGCTGTGTGGGTATGGGTGTGTGGTATGTGGTGTGTGGTGGGGGTGTGCAGTGTGCTGTGTGGGTGTGTGGTATGTGGTGCGGGTGTGCAGTGTGCTGTGTGGGTATGGGTGTATGGTATGTGGTGTGTGGTGGGGGTGTGCAGTGTGCTGTGTGGGTGTGTGGTATGTGGTGCGGGTGTGCAGTGTGCTGTGTGGGTAT
Organism: Antrozous pallidus; assembly: GCA_027563665.1. Lineage (NCBI taxonomy): Eukaryota > Metazoa > Chordata > Mammalia > Chiroptera > Vespertilionidae > Antrozous > Antrozous pallidus. The sequence goes on along the minus strand of CM050515.1, from coordinate 111,577,201 downwards.
GGGTGTATGGTATGTGGTGTGTGGTGGGGGTGTGCAGTGTGCTGTGTGGGTGTGTGGTATGTGGTGTGCGGTGTGGGTGTGCGAGGTGCAATGTGCTGTGTGGGTATGGGTGTGTGGTATGTGGTGTGTGGTGGGGGTGTGCTGTGTGGGTGTGCGGGGTGGACTGTGTGGTGTACTGTGTGGGTGTGCGGGGTGCAGAGTGGGTGTGCGGTGTGAGGTGTGGGTGTGTGGTGTGGGTGTGCGAGTTGCAGTTCGGGTGTGCGGGGTGGGTGTGAGGTGTGGGTGTGCGGGGTGCAGTGAGGGTGTGTGGTGTGTGGTATGTGGTGTGGGTGTGCAGTGTGCTGTGTGGGTGTGGGTGTGGGTGCAGGGGCCGAGGTGCAGCCTCAGAAGGACTCACCAGGCCCCGGAGCCCAGCTTGGAGGAGCCAGCGTGTGGGAGTCCAGAGTGGAGGAGGCCAGTGGGGGGGGGGGGGTTGCTGGGCCGTGTGCCGCCCAGACTGGCTGCTACCCCCTCGGTGGCTCCCACAGAAGCTAACGCTGCCCGGGGAGACCTGGGCCCGGCAGCACCAGAGCTCCCCAGCTCCGTCCGGAGGGAAGGCCTGCAGAGGCCTGGCTCCTCCCCACACGGGAAGGGCGCCTTTCTGAGTGACCCCGCCACCCCGTGGCCCGCAGGACACTCGCCTTCTTCAGGAGGAACTCGCACACGGTCACGGCCTGGGCCAGGCGCGGCAGCGCCCACTCCACCAGCTCCTCGCGCGCGCACCGCTGGAGGGCCTGCGGGAGGGTGCACACGGCTGAGCGCCCGGGGTCTCCACTGGCCAACAGCTGGTGCAGCAAGCACGGAAAAGGTTGAGGACGTTCCCCCAATCTCAGCCACGAAGCCGCTCTCCCCACCAGCCTCTGCTTCACGGACTCTCGCTTGTGCCGCGTGAACAGAACCCGGAGATCCCCCGCACACAGAGCCCGACTCCCCGCTGCCCTGAGCGCGGAGCGGGTACGGGCAGAGACGCCCCCTGCTCTGCAGCCCCGGCTCCAGCTCCCCAGCCCGAGACAACAAGGCACAGCAGTCCCAAGGCAGCCAGGCAGGCCCCACCAAAGCTCCGTGGGAGAGGACGGGGACCAGGTGACAGCCAGGCAGGGCGGGAGGGCATCTGGAGGGCGACAGAAGGGTGCAGTCCCCAGGGCTGAGTGACGGCTGGAGCGGGGAGGGTGCGTGAGGGAAAGTAGAGCCACGGGTGCTCTGGGTGCCCAACTGAGCTCTGGGCAGAGCCTGGCAAGGTGGGAGGGGCAGGACCAGCTGTGGGATGTTCGAAATGGAGGCCGAAGCGCCAGAGAGGTCTGAAGAGGCGGACGGATACGGACGTGGGAGCCAGCGGGGAGCGCGGTGGAGACATGGGAGGATGGACGAGATCAGCCAGAGCGGCAATCAGGTGGCGGGAGCAGAACGCCCTGGAGACAGGAAGGCCCCGAGGCTCAGGGAGGACATGGGGCTCAGGGAGGCTGAGGAGCAATCAGGGGAGCCCAGGGCCGGACAGGGTGAGCCCGCAGTGGCTCAGGAAAGCCACAAGAGCAAAAGGAAGGCGTGTGGCTGCAGGACACGGTGTTTAACTACGACTTGCAAAAGCCCTAGTGGACAATGACCAGCTGGCTTCCAACACCCCGGAGGTGAGGGACTGGGGCTGTGGCCACACCTGCCTACAGCAGCCAGGCACCCCCCGCTCTGGCAACTGTCCCTGGCGGGTGTGGCTGTCCTCTTTCCCCCAGAGGGGTGTCTCCCGTGCACACTGTCCGTGCAGACAGCAGGGTGTACCCAGTGCCCGGTTCTGAGGGCCTCGCTGCGGGTCAGTGCGCGGTCAGCAGGCCTCAGCTGCCTGTGCCACCTCGCTAGCTGCGAAGGACCATCGTGTGTGAGTCCCTGCCACCCTGAGCAGACGGGCCGCACGCGGACACCAACACCCTAGGTCCAGGTTCCAGACCTGCCACCTCCGGAGATATGGGGTGCGGCCTCCTGAGTTTCAGCTCCTCGCGGCGAAGCCGAGGCCACCCCCATCGGAACGGCGAGAGGAGCCCAGGGTCTCGGCACGAGGCCGGCCGGCAGCGGGGCTGTGCAGGGCCTCCCGGCGGGTGGAGGCTAATGGGACTCCACTGAGTGAGTCAGGCCAAGGGCTACCCCCTCCTCCTCCTAAACACTAGTCACCGGCCCGCTGAACAAGCCCCGCCCCCGACGCCATCCCAGGGCTCACATTTCCCATAGACCTGACCTCCTGGAGCTTTCCAGGAAACCCCTTCCTGCCACACCCCTTCCTCCCCTGCGTGTGGAGCCCTGTGCTGATGGATCTCACGCTCTCTTGCTGACTCTCACTTCCCTGAGACAGCGGTCGGCAAACTCGTTAGCCAACAGAGCCAAATACCAACAGGACGACGATTGAAATTTCTTTTGAGGGCCAAATTTTTTAAACTTAAACTTCTTCTAACGCCACTTCTTCAACACAGACTCGCCCAGGCCGTGGTGTTTTGTGGAAGAGCCACACTCCAGGGGCCAAAGCTGCATGTGGCTCTCGAGCCGCAGTTTGCCGTCCACTGCCCTAAGACAGCCATCCATCCGCCGTGACCAGGCAGATACCTGCATCCTGGCCAAAGGCAACCCGAGTAGGTTCCACTTTTCCCAGTGAGTCCAGCTAAACTCAGTGCACGGCCCTCGCTGGTGCGGCTCAGTGGATAGGGCGTCGGCCTGCAGACCGAAGGGTTCTGGGTTTGATTCTGGTCAAGGGCACAGGCCCAGGCTGGAGGCTCCATCCCCGGTGTGGGCCGTGCGGGAGGCAGCCGATCCAGGATTCTCTCTCATCGTGGGTGTTTTTATATCTCCCTCTCCTTTCTTCTCTGCAATCAATAAAAAACTTTTTAAAGAAAATAAACAAACTCAGTGCACCTACTTTCCGGGGCTGGGCTGGAGATCCCCAGACTCAAAACCTGAAACATGCTTTTATATCTTGCAACTTATCACAACAACAACAAAAACTATTTCCGTTGCTTTCTGAATGGCTTCCTTGAAAGCACGGGTTGTAATTTTCCAAAACGTAAGGCACGCAGCTCCTGCTACAGGCAAGCCGCTCTGGCCAGCTCCCCAGGGCAGCCTGAATGGTCAGGTGAGTACCCCGGAATTAACCATGCTTCAGGCACGTACACCCCAGAGGAACTGCACACCCAGCGGGGATTTTACCTTCAAATTCAGATGCCTCATAGCCAATCGCCACGCCCCACGGCGACCAGGCTTCACAGCGCGGCAGAGCCACGTACCTCCCGGAGCCCGGCTCTGCTCCTGGCAGCTCGGCTCCGGCCCGCAGGGGCCGGGGGGTAGCCCCTTTCCGGTCCTGGGTGTCGCTCTGATTCCCAAAGGGCCGAGTAACGTCCATCTGCTGGTTCCGACACCGACGCCTCTTCCGCTTCTGCAGACCGACCCTTCTAGATGGCGTTGGGAGGGGCAACAGGGAGAGAACGTGCCCAGTGTCACTGCCGCTGCCCCAGGGGGCGCCTGTGGGCCGCTGTCCCCAGTCCCCACCTTTCCTGTGGCCTGTGACCACTTCGGAGGGACTGGCTCCCACGCCACGCTGTGCCCGACAGATACCTCCCTTCCCCGCAGTGGGCCCACAGGGGGTCTCAGATCCCCGGAGAGAGGACTTGGTTCTGCTTGAGCCTTTGCCTGCACGCCCTCAAACATCACACAGGCTGCTTTAAGGAGGACGACAGTAGCGAGGACACGGCCACCAGAGAGCATCCTTACCTGCAGGCTGCCCCGAGCCAACGGGGACCCTTCGGCTCTCAGAGGAGCTGGTGCAGACGGCCCGGGGGACATGGGGCCAGGGGGCCCGCCATCCCCACAGCCCCAGGCTGTGCTCCCGGTGGCTTTCTCAGACAGCGCCGGCGCCGGCTCCGGCTGGGGCTGGCCGTGGCCCGGCTGGAGTTTGAAGTGCCGGGCCAGCCCGCCCGGCCCGATGTAAGACTTCCCGCACGTCTGACACCTGAAGGCTCTGGGCCGCAGGGAGCTGCTCGGCAAGTCAAAGAGCGCCTGCTTGTCTCTCTGCTCCTCCTCCTCCTCCTCCTCCTCCACACTCAGTTCTGAGTAATCGTCCGAGTCGGAGGGGTGGCTGTCGGCCAAGTCCTCCATCCTTATGAACTTGTAATCTCTGGCTTTGTACTTGGGGGGCCGAGATACCCGCCCGGCACGCGTCTTCACTTTGAAGGCTTTTTTTACTTTCTCAGTGTGTTCCGAACGCGCGCTGGGAACAAATGAATTGGCGGAGCTGGATGAAACAGACGCTCCTGCTGGCGGGCCGCAGGCTGCCCGCGGGGCCGACGCGGCGCCGGGTCCACCTGGCCCCTGGGGGGCCACCAGTCTCACGGCGGGGACCGGCTGGAGGGCGGGCAGTGGCCTCTGGAGCAGCAGCTGGACGGGGGGCCGCGGCCGGGCGCTCAGGGGGGGCTGTGGCCCGAGCAGCCGAGGGCCGGCGACGCGGAGCCCCAACACGCGGCAGGGCCTTGCGGGCGGCTGGCTCAGCGGGGCTGTCCCGGGATGGACGGCGGGCGGCTGGGGCTTCGGCCTTTCCCGACCGTTCGCTTCTCCAGAGGTTACCGTGACACAGATGGTTTCCAGTTGCTTAAAGAGAAAAGAAGCATTGAGTTTATCAGTGTTTCTGCAACTGTGCTCTCTCGTCTTAAGCCACCGCTGACATTTCTTCTACGTTACGAAACGCACCCGGCCGCGGCGGCCGGTTGGCTGGGCGTTGTCCCGTGCACCGAAAGGCTGCCGGTTCCATTCCCGGCAGAGCGCATGCCGGGGTTCTGGGCCCGATCCTCGGCTGGGAGTGTGAGAGAGGCAACCAATCAGTGTTTCAGTCTCACACTGATGTTTCTCTCTTTCCCTCCCTCTCTAACTATCAATAAAAATCTCTTTAAAAATAAAATGATGCCCAACTGCCATGGCTCAGGGGCTGAGCGGCGACGTGTAAACCAGGAGGTCACAGTTCAGTCCCGTGAGGGCACATGTCTGGGCTGCGGGCTCCATTCCCAGGTTGTGGGCCCCCCTCCCCTGTGGGGCAGGAGGCAGCCAATCAATGATTCTGTCTCATCACCGACATTTCTCTCTCTCTCCCTCTTCCTTCTTCTCTGAAATTAATAAAAATGAAAAAAATTATAAAACGCATCTCAGGTCCATAAAAGCCTATGTGATATAAGGTGCCCCCCCCCAAAAAAAATGTACAGACACTTTGAATAATTATAAAAGCAGTGCTTATTCAAATACATTTCATTTTTGAAACTGAGCGGCCCGTCAGCTGTTGAAGCGTGCCGCTTTGGGACGGCCTGAACACTGTCCTGTTCAGGGATGTTTCTGAACCTCTCCGACCACCCCACGCGATACATTTTGTCACCTCCATAGGTGAGTGTGAAAACACACATCCTATCTGATAAAGAGGAAATATGCTAATTGACCCTCATGCTATTGCAAAGATGGTGGTGCCCACACCCAATAAGGAGGGAATATGCTGACTGCCCTGCCCTCAAAGATGGCCATGCCCACAGCCACAAGATGGCAGTGCCCAGTCCCCTCAGCCCCCAGGGCCAGCCTGAGGCACAGGCAAGCCTTGGATGGTGGCTGCCCAGGGCTGCTTGAGGCTCAGGTAACCAGGGTCAGCCGAGGCTTGCGCTGCTGGCAGTGGCAGCAGCAGAGGTGTGATGGGGGTGGCGCCTCCTGTCTCTAAGGGCTCTGGACTGTGACAGGGGGCAGGCCGGGCTGAGGGCTCCCCTCCAGTGCATGATTTTCATGCACCGGGCCTTTAGTAAATAATGGAAGTGCATACGTGTGCCAAACCCTATAGTTTCAGAACAACCCCCATACAAAAATGGCCTAAATTTTTATTTTATTTTTTTATTATTATTTTTTAAAAATATATTTTATTGATTTTTTTACAGAGTGGAAGGGAGAGGGATAGAAAGTCAGAAACATCGATGAGAGAGAGACATCGATCAGCTGCCTCTTGCACGCCCCCTACTGGGGATGTGCCTGCAGCCAAAGTACATGCCCTTCCCGGAATCGAACCCGGGACCTTTCAGTCCGCAGGCCGACGCTCTATCCACTGAGCCAAACTGGTCTCGGGGCCTAAATTTTTAATCTGCTGTGGACACTGGTTTACCAGGGGGTTATCACACTGGATAGTTACATGTTTGTTTTATTTAGCAGACTTTCTAAGTCTCTCTGGGTGCCAGCGTAAACATTAGCAAAGCCTTGCCTACTGGAGGAGGAGGAGGGTAGTTCCCTGCCCTGCCTGACACCCGCAGACTAGCCGAATCGGCACCTCCTGCCCCGAAATCTGTATTTTCAACAGCTCCACTGCCGACTCTGAAGGCAGAGAGGTTCCCTAAGGACTGCAGACAGGAAAGCGATGCCCCCTGCCACCACGGTGCACAGGTGCAGGGGAGAGGCAGGGGTAGCGCCACCCAGGAGTGGAGGCTCCCCAGAGGAGATGACCTCTGGGGGCGGTGCTGGAGGCCGAGTAGACTTTTTGCAGGTGGAAAGGTAGTCTAGGCGTAAGAAAAACAGGGCACGGCCGAAACCGGTGTGGCTCAGTGGATAGAGCGTTGGCCTGTGGACTGAAGGGTCCCAGGTTCGATTCTGGTCAAGAGCATGTACCTTGGTCTCGGGCATATCTCCAGTAGGGGGTGTGCAGAAGGCAGCTGGTTGACGTTTCTAACTTTCTATCCCTCTCCTCTCCTCTCTGTAAAAAAATCAATAAAGTATATTTAAAAAAAGAAAAAAGAAAAACAGGGCACGGCTAATAGAGAAAGCTGGCAGTGTTTCTGCGGGGCAGGAACAGGAACAGCGCGACCCGTGGGGGTGTCCACTGGGTCTGTGCCTTCAGATGCACACCACCCCAGGCACGGAGCAGCGAAGCCACCACCCTCACCCTCTGACTGTGCCGACTTGCTGTGCCCACGCTTGTCTTCCCAGACTTTAGCTGACCACTCTCCAGTCTGGAAGAGGAACTGGGTCCAGCTCTAAGAGCCCGAATCACCCGGTGGGTGCAGGGGCGCTCGACAATGAGGACTGTGGCTTGTTCTCTGCCCAGCGGCAGGAGGAAGGCCTCCTGTCATTTACAGCCCGGTGCTGCAAGGGGATCCCCAACTGCCCTGCGAGCTAGAGCCGTGGTACCCTGGAAATAATGCCACTGAGAAAGTTGGTTCTGTGGTATGTTTTTGTGTGTTTTTTTTTACATATTTCATTCAGGACGTGTGTGGCAGGCGCCGTGCTGGGCACTGAGTTACAAACCCAGGCCCTACTATTGCAGAGCGCTAAGTCCCGCACCCCCATCAGGATGTTAGTACTTCATTCCGCGGGCCGGCGGGAGGCTCTGGGGCTAAGATTCCACCTACAAACCAGGCGGGCACGGTTCCGGCCCAGGAGGCACCGGCCAATGATTCTCATCACTGATGTTCTCTCTCCCCCGCTCTCTGAAATCAATAAAAAATATGTTTTTAAAAAATAATGTACTGCCGAGACCGGTTTGGCTCAGTGGATAGAGCGTCGGACTGCGGACTGAAGGGTCCCGGGTTCGATTCCGGTCAAGGGCATGTACCTTGGCTGGGGGCACATCCCCAGTAGGGGGTGTGCAAGAGGCAGCTGATCGATGTTTCTCTCTCATCGATGTTTCTGACTTTCTATCCCTTTCCCTTCCGCTCTGTAAAAAATCAATAAAAAATATTAAAAAGAATGTACTTAATTCTGTCCCGAGTCGCAGCACCTGCCACCTGACAGGTTTCGGCGTTGGCTCCTAGGAACCCTCCGTGTCCCCGGTGCAGCCGGGCCTGAGTACAGCTCTCGCTCCCGCGGCCCCGGCGGCTCCCGGCCCCGGCGGCTCCCGGCCCCGGCCCGGGGTCCTCGGGGCGCTGTGTCCGCGGCCAGTGCCGGTAAGTGCGCGGGAACGGCGAGGCCTGTGGCGGGGCGGCCGGAGGGCCCGGCGCGGGTCAGGCTCCGGGCCCGCCGCTGGGAGCTGCGAAGCCGGCGGAGACCGCGGGGGTTCGCCCCATGCGGGGACCCTGAGTCTGAACGCGGGCAGACGTGACCGCCCCGGCTGGCAGATCCAGCCGACGCGGTGCCCCGGCCCCGTTCCCCACGTCCCTCCGGGCGCCTCACCTGGGGCGGCAGCGAGCGCGCGAGCTGGGCGCGGGGACCCGGCAGCGGGGCGGCCCGCGGGGCGGAGGGCGGCGGCTGCGCCTGGGCCACCTGCTCCAGGACCTGCCGCAGCTGGTCGGGGCTCAGCGGGGCGAGGCGCGAGGCGCTGCCGCTCCGGCCCGGGGGGCCCGGCTCGGAGCCCGCCATGGCGTCCGACGCGGGGACTCGAACCGGGGCCGCCGCTCAGACTTGCCTCACGGGAAAGGGGCGGCTACGAGTGCCGGGCGGGCCAAGAAGCCTCGGAAAGCGGCCGAGAAGGACGGCGGTGGGCGGGGCCTAGTGTGGCCACGCCCCTCGTTTCCCCAGCGCCGGAACCAGCCGACCACGCCTGTCCGTCAAGGATTGCCTTCACCTCCAGGGTCACCGCGGGCACCTTCTCACGCCTGCCCGGAAAGGAAACCTTTCCTCTTCCCATTTAGGTGCGGTTTTTGAGGGCCTGCAGATTAAGCCGACAAAAGACAGATTAACTGGAGAAAAGGCAGAATGTAATCGTGTTTTTATTCATGCACCTACCAGAATCAACAGAAGGAAAAAATGACTCCGGGAGGCAGTCAGAGAGGGGCGTGTACCCTGTCACAGGGGAAGGGAAAGAGGGGTCTGAGGGAGCAGGTGGCGGTGGGGAAAGTGGCAGGGCCTTGCCCACAGCAGGTGGGGCTCTGACAGTTTGGGACGATGCCCTTTTGGGTGTCATGACTTAGTCTTTCCTGCTCGCTCCCCCGGAAGGCCATTTATGACAGTTTAATTTTGAGTCCCTTTTGGAAGGCTCTGCTCTTATTTAGGCAGAAAAGACTGTTCAGGAATTCAAATGCCTTTGGCTTAAAATATGTTTTATGTCACAGAGGCATATTCTGGACCCCTTCAAGCCTCGTTCCAGAAAGCGTGCCCTCTGCGGGCGGCGATCTCAGCTGCGGCCTGCGCTGTGTCCCTGCGTCTAACGAGGAGCCCGAAGACAGCCAAGGCGTGACCTGCAGCGCGTGTGCAGGAGCCCACGGCCAGGCCCCCTCTGGTTACAGATGTTCTCATTGGACATTTAAAAAAATATATTATATTGACTTCAGAGAGGAAGGGAGGAGGAGAGAGCCATAGAAATGTCCATGATGAAAGAGGATCACTGATTGGCTGCCTCCTGGATGCCCCCTACTGGGGATCCAGCTCACAGCCCCAGCAGGTGCCCTTGATCTGAATGGAACCAGAACCTTTCAGTCCACAGTCCTCCCCTCTATCCACTGAGCCCAGCCAGCTAGGGACTCACTGGAGATTTTCAAAGATGTCTGGAGCCCTTGCTCTGGACCCTGATATAAAAGGACGTTGACCTTGTTCTAACCGGTTTGGCTCAGTGGGCAGAGTGTCGGCCTGCGGACTGAAAGGTCCCAGGTTCGATTCTGGTCAAGGGCATGTACCTTGGTTTCGGGCACATGCCCAGGAAGGGGTGTGCAGGAGGCAGCTGATCGATGTTTCTGACTCTCTATCCCTCTCCCTTCCTCTCTGTAAAAATATCAATAAAATATATTAAAAAATAAATTGCATCTTCACCTAGGGCTTTAAAAAAATAAAAGGACATTGACTTTAAAAGCTGGCGGGCTGGTGCTGCTCAATGGTCGAGCATTGAATGACCCATGAACCAGGAGGTCATGGTTCAATTCCCTGCAAGGGCTCATTCCCTGGTTGCGGGCTGGATCCCCAGTAGGGGGATTCTCTCTCCCCGTTGATCTCTCTCTCTCTCTCTCTCTCTCTCTCTCTCTCTCTCTCTCTCTCTCTCTCTCTCTCTGAAATCAATAGAAATACGTTTTGGGGTGTGTGCTTTTAAGCTGGCTTTTGCTCCTCTAACCACTCCAGGCTGCACGCTTGCGGACTTGAGCCCCGAGTGAGAAATGCATCCCGTGGCCATCTGGCTGCAAACTGCACACCAGGAGGAAGGAAGGTGAAGCCGCAGATCTCCCCGAAAAAGCAAAAAAGGCGCCGAGGCCCCTACCTGGCGGCTCAGGGGGTTGGAGCGCCGTCCTGACCCTGCAAGGCTGACCCCCCAGGTCAGGCACACGAGCTCCCTGAAACTCCCAAAAACGGGAAGGAAAGGCTCCAACCAGACCTCCCCCTAAACACGGCCTTGCGCCAGGCCCCTGCCTCCAGTGCGGGCTGGCTGTGTGCGGTCCGCTTTCTGTGCGGTACAGCCCCGGGCTCCCCATAAACTTGCCCGTGGAATGCGTTCACTGCCCGCCCGGATTTCAAGCTGGCGAGCTCCGGAAAACTGGGGTCTCCCGGGCCTCGGAAGCTCTGCATTGGGAAGTCAAGGTCCGGAGCCTCTGAGCGCTTTGGAAGAAAGACCCTAAGGGCGGCCGCGGGGTGCGGAGCTCGGGGACTTGGGGGAACCCGTCACTGCGGGATCCTGCTCTCTCCCCGCACCGGCCGGCTGGGGGCGACAAGTTTGAGGCCGAGTCCGGAATGACTGCGCGACTCTCTCCTGTTTGCACCCGTTTACAGATCTCAAAAGGCATATTTTGAAAAGCCTATTTTTAAAAAAATATGCTGTAAAAGGAATTAGTAATTGGGGATTTTGTAAAAAAAAAAAAACAAGCAAGCAAACACAAAAAAACACACAAAAAGGAAATTTACTCTGGCCCGTACGGGGATCGAACCCGCGACCTTGGCGTTATTAGCACCACGCTCTAACCAACTGAGCTAACCGGCCAGCTGGTCATACTTTGTCGCCGCAGCGCCTATGAGGGTTCTGCGCCTGCGCTCCCAGACCTGCTCCGGAACGCCGTTGCTTCCCACGGCGCCTGCGTCCTTGCCCAGAGCCTAAGGAGAACCGGAACCGAGGGAAACCCTGAGCCCAGAGAAACCCGGAACCAAGGGGAACACGGAGCCCAGAGAAACCCGGAACCGAGGGAAACCGGAGGCCCCGGGGCTCCCCGAGAAGGCGGGCTTAAAAAATAACAGAAAACCCGAGAAAGGGCAAAAGAACTACCGAATGTGCCAACGCCCGGTAGCAAACACCATTGTTTTTTTGTTTTTTAATTGTACAGACATACACAGGATGTCCCCCAAAAGTGAATACAGACTTTAACAGCTCATAGCTCGACTGATTTTTTTTCTTCAGATTTAACCCACAGGATTATATCATTATTCAAAGGGTGTATACATTTTTGGGACACCGTGTGTGTGTGTGTGTGTGTGTGTGTGTGTGTGTGTGTGTGTGAGATTCAATATATCTTGCTTAAGATATCATTTTAATCTTGCGTTTTTTACTTAGTATTCTATCAAAAGTCTATCCCTAAATAATTGCAGATGCTCTTTTAAACGGTTCCTCCGTGTCTCCTCCCCTTTTACACTGTCTGGAAGACGTCTTCATTTGCCCTCTGATTAACGAGCACATGGATAAATCCCGGACTAGCTGCTGGGTGGGCAACTGGCAACATTCACTCCAGGGGGCCAGGGTCTGCGTGCAATGAAATAAAGCAGAAAATATTGGGAAGAAGACACTCAAACATGTCGCTTCCTCAAACCTGCATGTCCCAGGGGCCACGCTCTCTGAGGGGCCGCTCCTCTGGTCTGAATGCTCAACAAAACTGCCCCCAAGCCCGTTTCATCGGGTTCCCTGCGGCAAGCAAAAGACCCAAGTCTCAACCATACAGCTCATCTCAACCATACAGATTTGGTAGAAAGGATGTTAGGTAGGGCACCGAGAAGGTTAGAGGCCCAGGCTCAGACAAAGGACCACTCCGTCAAAAAATAGTCCTTAAGCCTGACAGTGCCCTAAACTGGGACAACCAGCCAGGAGTGAAATAGCTGCTCCAGGCCACTGGGGATAGCAAAGGCAGGGGACAGAGCTGAGCGGGACACGCAGGCTGGACTCAGGGCCTGTAAAGAAAGCGCACTGGTCAGGGAGGGCTGGGCACACCCCTGAGACACCAACAATTGTCAATGTGCTGAAGGACAAGGGTTAGGATTAGGGTGGGTAAATGTAGACCACAGTGGGTAGAGCCCTCTGGGTAGAGGGAACTGCTGATGATGGCAGGCATCCTCTCCGTTTGCTCACACCCGCATGCCCAGAGCTTGGCACAGTCTGCAACAGTGCATGTTTAATAACAGGAGGCAGATGGATGAATGAGCCGATTTTTAAAATCTTGCATTTTAAAACATAGTCATTCCTCTGTTCAAACTCTCCACTTCTGGCCAGGCCCTGATCGGGCGGCCCAATTTAGCAAATAATTTTATATAAGTATGTGCTATGCAATATTTGGGACATACTTATACTAAACTGGTAGTTGTGTATCTAAAATTCAACTTGAACTAGAAATTCTCAGCTTTACCTGTCAACCCTACACCACAGTAGCAGCCTTTGGAAAGAAGCCATCTAAGATGGGGATGCCAGGTGAGATGTGGGTGCAGGGCACAGAGGCGATGAGAGGAGGAGCACAGAGGCTTCGGTGGGGAGGATGGTGGATGCTGTGCTGAGCATTTGGGTTGGAGGTGTGTTTGGGACATCCAAGCTGGGAACAGATCTGGAGGCTCCCAGGAGAGGCCTGGGCTGGAGGTGCTTGCAGCCTCCGGGAGGATTGTAGGGAAGGCTGTGTGTGTGTGTACCAGCTAGTCTGGGGCTGCAGGGGGTGATAGAGGACGGGGTACACCCCGAGGGAGCCACAGGGAGCACCTAGTCTGCAAAGGGATGGCTGTAGGCAGTGCGGAGGCTGAGGGAGGAGAGGTTCACAAAGGAAGGTCACCAGAGGGGGGATGCCCAGAGGCGCCATGGGGCTGAGAAGGCAGGGAGCAGGCAGAGCAGTTGGCAAGCGCCTGCCAAGACCCAGAGACAGCGGTGTCGGGGGACCTGGGATGAGAACAGTCAGCTAAGAGGGGCGGGGAGATTTCAGACCAATTCCCAGGTTCAGGGGAGCATCCCCTGTGGGAAGCGGAGAGAGGAGGGGCCCAACCTGCACCTGTGGGCTTCTGTGATGGATAGCTGGTGTCCGTGGTTAAGCAGGAAGCCCAGGGGAGCCAGGGAAAGTGGGGGAAGCCTGCAGCCAGGCTGGGGGTCTGAGGCCAGAAGCTCAGGAGTGGTCAGTGCTAGGGGAGCAGGTGGTCAGCCCTGCAGAGGGGTGAGGGGGTGTCTCCATGTGGAACCCGGGAGCCCGCACCCAGGAAGCTTTCGGTGAGTGTCTGGGAGGGCACGAGGGAGTGGCGAGGGACTGGCCAGTGGAAGCCTGGAGGGCTGTCCCAGACAGGGGAGATTCAGGGACAGAGGCTGAGAACTCCCAGGGGAGCCTGGCCAGGGTCAGACCCTGCCACAGTCCAAGGCACAGGGGAGGTGGCCTGTAGGGGCCTGCGCTCAGTGTGACTCCCAGCACGGGGAGGGTGGCTCGCCGAGTGCGGCTCCCACAGGAGCAGGGCCCTGGGAAAGAATGAGAAAGGAGGCCAAGGAGGCACCTGACAGCAGAGGCTGGGGAGGAAGAACGAACACGCAGGCAGCAGCAGGACAGACAGCAGAGAGAGTGGGTCTGGGGACCTCACATACCTCCCTTCCTCCTCTGCCTCTTCCCAGGGAAGCAGCCCTGGAGAATCCACACCATCCTTTGAAGCTGAGCTCCTGCTGTGATCTAAATCCCAAATCAAATGGGACTCAACTGACAGGAACTTACACACACCAAGGCCTGGGAAACTGCTGCTGGTGAGCAGGAAACCTCCCTTCCCCATTCTCTGACCTCCTGGCCCAGCGGGGTCTGCACTCCAGGTGCGCAGGGGCATGGGGGCCGACATGGGGAGCCCGGAACCCCTGCATCACTGCCAGTGACGAGAGGAGAGGAAAAGGAGGACTCAATTCTACTCGAACTCATTTTATTATAAACCCAGCCAATATTTTACCACCAATGGCTGAATAGAACAATGTCAAGGCACATAGTTTTCACGAATGCCTATTCGGGTATAATCAAGGTCTCACCCTTGATGGGGACACGGGGCGCTGCAGGCGCGATTCCCATCAGGGGGCACCTGCCTCTGGCACACGCTCCCTTCTACCCCCTAGGCCACTGCTGGGAGGGGCAGGCGGGCAGGGCTTCTCTCTGCTCCAGGCCTGGCAAAAGACAGTGTTTGGAAAAAATGAGCCCAGGGGGGCAGGTCCCAGAGGCCCAGCAGCCAGGTGGAGAGCGGCGAACTTTGAGGCCATCTGATCGAGCCCTCAACACTTCTGGTTCTGAAGTGCGACCACGGGAGCCCCGCGGAGGGAGGACCAGGCCGTGGCAGCCCAGGAAGCAGGGCCAATGCCAGATTCCACATAGGGGACACACCAAGTGATGGACAGTGCGACTCCTGCGCGATGATGTGGCCTTATTTTCATGGCAGGAGAGGTTTCCATTTGCCATAGGATCTTTTTTTTTTCCCCATAAGTGCTGATTTTCTTTGTTGTTGTTTTTGTTTGTTTGTTTTGTAGGTTGTTGATGTTGATTTTGTCCTTCTTAATTTTTTTTTTCAGAAATAAAGGGTATATGATCAAAACAGGGTTCCAGGGAAAGGATTATAAATCTTAGGGGTTGGGGGAAAAGGGAGAGGCTAGTTAGGGAGGAGAGGGTGGGATGTCTTAACGGCTGCAGCAGCAAATCAGGTTTGACAAAGTCGACCTGGCCCCTGGAGCCTTGTCTTTGACTTTGTCCTTCTTCTTCCTGCTCCAAAAGCCTCTCTGTGGTTGTTCAGTTGGTAAATCTTATGCCGGATAACACAAGGGAGGAAGGATAAAAAAGACACAAAAAACAGCAAATAAATGAATTGAATAGTGACAAATGACGATATGTTCGCTCAGTGTACTTAAAAAATCAGCATCCTGTCCAGCCCAGGGGAGATGGACACGTAACCCACGGCGCAATCTGAATCAGGTCTCGGTGAGTCAATTCTGCTCTGACTCCACTGACCTCAGGGAGGGGCACCCGGAGCCAGTGCTCTACACAGCACGAGAGGGGAATTCCGTGCAGCTCCAGGAGACAACATGTTAGAGCATGTTTCCATTTCAACGGGTCCAATTATTAAACAAGGGTGGTGATTGAAAAGGGCGGCTTTCCTTACTCCTCCATTATTTGGTCCAATGTGTTTTTATTGACTGTCAGAGAGGGGGCGGGAGCGGGAGATAGAAACATTAAAGATGAGAAAGATGGATCGCTGTCTTCTGCACGCCCTGTACTGGGGATCAAGCCCACATCCCAGGCATGTGCCCTGACTGGGAATCAGAAGGTGTTCTCCAGGTTCATGGGACGAACCTGAACCAAAGGAGCCTCACCAGCTGGGCTTACTCATCCATTTTAGGGACAGGCTCCCTGACAACTTGGCTCACACACAACTAACTCCCGCTCCTCTGCATTGACCTTGGGACACTTAGTGCCATGTTTGTGGCCTGCTGAGTGCAGCTAAGTAGTCGACCTGAACTGCTCAGCCATAATACTTCTTCTTAAAGAGTCCTCACAGGAGGGTATTTTCATTGTTCTTTACAGAGAGAGTGAAAGGGAGGGTGGAGGTGGAGGGAGGGAGAGAGAGAGGGAAACATCGATGTGAGAGAGATACATCCACTGGTTGCCTCTCTCACAAACTCCAACCACGGACGGGATCAATCCTGCAACTGAGGCATGGGCGCCTGACTGGAAATTGAAGGTGTGCCCCTTTGATCCTGCAATACCGTACCCGCTGAGCCAAATGGGCAGGGCTCACTCATGATTCTTGAACATGTAAACAGCCCCTACGGCAGGGGGACTTTGAACTTAATGAAAGTACCTACCTCTATTTGATAACCAGACACCCTCAAACTCAAGGATCATCACAGTTTAGATCCCCATGCATCCTCTCCTCTATATTTGCACTTCCCAACCTTCCAATCATAGTGTCCTGAGAGCAGACGAGGGGTCTGACTTCCCAACACGTCATGTACATGAACAGGAGGCATTTCTCAGCATTCTGATTGAGGAATCAATTGAATGGCTGCACCTCTGTTATTTCTTTCCCCACAGGACCACCTGCTACCCGCAGCTCACACCAAAGGAGAAGGGACCCACTATTCAGTGCAGGTGCCCCAAGTGGGTATAGCATCTTCAAGGACCAAAGCAGCTTGAAGCGCGGGCAGTGCTCACAGAGGTTAACAGTCCGGGCCCTGTAATCTGGCAGTCCCGGTTCGGAGCCCAGCTCCCACTCTTGTCCTCTGGGCCAGTGCTCACCATTGTCAAGCCTCACCTTCCCAGCTCCAAACAGGGAACAGGAAGCCAGCATAGCTCACCCGGCAGTTAGACTCAAGGAGATGCTAAATCGGGTCAGTTCCCAAAAGGCCGCTGAGCCCAGAATGTACCATCGCACGCCTGCTGTTACTCACATCAACCACAGACCTGCTCACTCCTGGATCCAGAGGACAGTGGGATCTGTCCAGCACTTCTTTCTCAGAAAGTTCTACTAACTCAATTAGGCTGATAAGAGCTCACTAATCAACTTAGCCAATCACACAAGTTGAGGTGATACATGTCCAATAGTTTGAAGGGCTAGCATGAAACCCTGAGGCTACATGTAGAAGCCTCTAGATAAAACAGACGTCAATAAGTGAATAAGCTCCATGATCATTTCCTGCACGTGAGCGGTTCACTGAACTCGCCTCCTGTGTGGCTGGGAATGCAAGCACCAGGCCCCAGGCAGTGTGTCCACCAGCGGGCACCTCAGGGCTGCATCTCACAGTGCGCATCCCGCCATACACACAGGGCGGCTTGTCTCAGGCCCTGGTCCTGTCAGCTCCTGTAACGCCAACCCCTGGGAGCCCACCAGGCTAAGGCATGGAGCCGTCTTCAGAAAGTCCTAGTGTCCTTCAGCAAATTTCACTTTCTGGGGAACATGTTTGGTGGGTTTGTAGTTAAATAACCGATAAAGTGATATTTCCAAGTGTCTTTGAAGACTAACCCATGTTTAGGGCGATGGCTTTGTTCAATTGGTTGTAAGATGAACACCCCCCACCACTCCTTCTCTGAAATCAGGACGCAGCTCGGCGCATCTCTCCCAGTCACTGTCGGCTAGGTGGCCATGCTGACAGCACCGTCACTGCCACCACCCAGTCCTTTTCCTTCTTTGGGCACAAACCGGGCAACTCAGAGCTGCCAGCCTCTTAGATGCCATGAAACGCAAGCAGCACAGGCAGTTGGAAACCCACTGGGGAAGCTCTGGCTCACTCCCACCACAGCCCTCAATGCACGCCCCCTGGTGGGAGGACACAGGGCCAGGTCACGGGGAGAAGAGAACCGCACCTGCTTTCAGAGGGACTGAAAGAGCAGAGGCTGAGCCTTGCTGAAGACCCGGCAGATGTCCATGACCTGTTACATCTGCGGGGGCTCTCCCTACAGAAATGGCTAATCTGAGGCCTGGCAGAGACAAGGAACCCCACAAACATACTCTCTTGAGCTTGTCTCTGTGGTAACTGTATGGAGACCCGCTCTGGATACATGAGGACCCACTATAGCATACGTGATGAGGCAGCGTCTCATGCTGAAGGAACTAAATGGTTCTGGGACGAAACTGCCACAAGAGTGACATGGGTCCCCTTTTTCTACTTGGGCGTCCACATACCTAAGGGGGTCGACGTGGGTGTGCAGAGCATCCCTTCAGACTCCAAGCACATGTGTGTGCACCCAGCTCACATCACCTTGCTTCTGCTCTGCCCACGAGGGAGGCCTGCCATCCTCCCCTTCCCTGCCCTCCTGCAGCCAGGCCAGCACCTCCTACCTTGTGTTGAGGGCCCACTGCTGGCGTCTAGGTCTTCCAGCCCAGAGGAGCAGGATGGGGTAGCCTCCACAGGCCGGGGAGGGCTCTCTGCAGGTGACCTGGCTTGTCCTCTTCTGCCTTGTCTGTGGCGTTGGAAGAATCTGAAAAAGGCTCTGCCTCCACTGTAGCGCCTTCTCCTGTCAGAAGAAGAGGTTCAGAGGTTCAGGACACTGCCAACCCTCACTGCCACTCAGACCCAGCAGTGCCATTAACCTGGAGTTCAGCACCAGGTTCCCATGACCCTGTGTGACCAGGACCATGATCATCGCATGTGGCCTGAGGGGATGGGACACCATTTGAAGTTCATTCACAGAGACTCAGTAAGCAGAGAAGCATTCTTGGTGACAGAAACCCACGCTAGCCTCTCAGGAAATGGAACTTGAGATGCAGCCCTCGTCTCTGGGTCACTGGGAGGCACCAGCAGGGGTGCAGTGCTCATCCAGATGTGTGGGCAATCGTCTATCCAAGGTCATTTCTGGAAGACCAGGACTTCCTCATTTCCGGCTAGAGCTCATAGTAGGTAGAACAGGCAGGCATATTAAGCCTCTTCCCAGTACTGAGAAATCTGGGTGAGGGGGCAAGAAGGCAGTGCCCGATGGGCCAATTAAGATGAAAAGGAATGAAGACTGGCCCATGTGCCTCACGGATTAGAGAACTGGCCCAATCAACCAATGGTCAAGGGTTTGATTCTGAGTCAAGGGCATGTACCCAGGTTGTAGTTTTATCCCTGGGGCCAGTGGTGGCATTGTGTGGGATGGAAATCAATCAATGTGTCTCTTACATATTGATGTCTCTCTCTTACTTTCCCAAATCCAGGTGAGGTTTAAAAAAATTAGAATATCCCAGCAGGTTGGACTCAGTAAATAAAGTGTCGGTGTCTGGACTGAAGGGTTCTAGGTTTGGTTCTGGTCAAAGGCACACGCCTGAGTTGTGGCCTTAATTCCCAATGCGGGGCATGTAGGAGGAAGCCAATTAATGATTCTCTCATCACTGATGTTTTTCTCTTTCTGAAATCAAGAAAAATATGTTTTCAAATATATATATACTAAAGCCCAGTGCATGAATTGGTGCATTGGGGGTAGGGCGTTTGGACGACCAACCCCAATATCTGGCCCATCTGGCCTGACCTGCCTGGGAGAGGGAACACAGGCCATTTTCTGGCTGGCTTCCATTCTTCATCAAACTCCTGGATGAGGGCACAAGTTGCATATTAGCCTTTATGATTAATAGGATTAATAAAATGAAATAAACATAAATAAATTGAAACAGGGAACTTAAAGGTAAAACATTGCAGCTAATATGAAATGGCATTCTCATTTCACAAGAAGATCCGCATCTGGCTTCAACCCTGGCTCTGCCGAGGAGCAGCACTGTGCTTCCTCAACTCCCTCACTTTCCTCATCTATGTCTGCATGTCCACGTCCACCCAAGGGACAGGCGGAGGGGGGGAAATTTTGTGTTTCTGAGATGTTAACAGAGCGACCTTGTCGGACTCATGATGGTTTAACTTCTAGGCTGGGCTGGGACAGGATAATGTGAAGGCCCACCCCGTGGGGCTCAGGCCAGGGCCCAGGGAAGGCCTGTTGGATTGAGCCTGTCAGTCTCAGCGACCAAGCCGGCCACCCTCGGGGCTGCTGCCCTGCTAAAAGTTTTGATGTGGTGAGGCACCTTTGGGCCCAGAGACTCCAGAGGAACGTAGGAGAGACAAAGAGATTCCTGTGACTGAAGACACAGGGTGCTGTCCCACGTGTCCTGCCCATGCTTCCTTCCCAAAACAAAAGACAGCATTCTAGGTCCTGGAACCAGGACACACAGCCTGATAGACCTGCTTCAATAGCAGTAAACAGCGGACTACCTGCCCCTTCTGGCAAGCTTGCCCCGACCCTGGTCAAACTACTGGCTGAGGGTATAAGTTGCATATTAGCCTTTTTCTTAATACAGGATAAATAAAGTAAAATGAAAATAAATAAATGAAAATACTGAACTTAAAGGGTAATACATTGCAAAAGTAAAATGAAAATAAATAAATGAAAATACTGAACTTAAAGGGTAATCATTGCAGTTAACCAGAAATGGCATTCTCATGTCACAAAAACATCCACATCTGGTTCGAATCCTGGCTCTGCCACAGAGCAGCACTGTGCTTCCTCATCTACCTCACTTTCTCATCCATGTCCCTGTCCACACAAGGTATAGGTGGAGCGTGGGAAATTCAGTGCTTTTGGGATGTCAACACAGAGGCCTTGCCAGATCCATGGGCATTTGCTTCTAGGCTGGGGTGAGACAGGACAATGTGAAGGCCCAGTCCCTGGGGCTGAGGCCTGACCCAGGGATGTCCTGTAGGATTGAGCCTGGCAATCTCAGGGACCAAGCCGTCCACCCCTGGGGCTGCTGCTCTGCTGAAGGGTATGTGATGGTGAGCCACCCTTGGACCCAGAGACTCCAGAGGAATGTAGGAAAGACCAAAAAGTTACTGTAACTGAACACCATGGGTGCTGGCCTAGGTGTCTGGCCCACACTTCCCTCCCGAAAATGGAAATACGGTGCTCTAGTTCCTGAAACCTGAGGACACAGCCTGATAGTCCTGCTTCAGTGGCTGTAAACACGGACTCCCTACTCATTTCAAGGCTCAAGGCCAGCTGGCATTCATCATTCATCCGAGGATGACCCTCAGGGAAGGACGGAAAGAGACTCCATTCTTTCAGAGCTAGTAAGGAAGTGCATACAGGGGACCTGACATGGAGGGGAGCTTTGGGTCCATCAAACTGTTCCCTGCTCCTGTTGGCTTTCCCCACTCATAAAAGAGCAGCTCTCTGTTCTGTGTTTGTGTAACTGCCAATGAGGTCAACTCACATAATGGGCGCAGGATCCGGAAACTCATGCACCTCCGTAATTGTACTTATATTGTCTTGGTCTGCATCACCTGTAGGCACAGTCTTCATAGATTCTCTGTGAATGGAGAAGAAAGAAAACTGATCTGGTTTTAAGTAAAACATGTAAATTGATTCATTGCACCAGGCTGGAATCTGGTGCAGACGAGCCATCATTTTCCTGGGAGTCAAGACAACATGTAGCCCATGACTGTCATGCCTGCCGAGTGGGGAATATGGGGATGGAAGCATGTATTGTGGGCCCAGAAACCAAACATGTGAGGAAACCTGCTGAAGCACCAAGGATCTAGCTGTAGCTCATCTCAGAAAAGTGAGGCCGGAATTATATGAAAGTCAGGGTCACAAACCCCTGGGCCTTCACAGCTCAGACCCTGGTTTCCTTGCTGGAAAATGAGTCCCCTCGGTTGAGGCAGCAGATCACGCTCCTGAGGCCTTGAGACGGCTCAGGTTCCACCTGGTCTGAGGGTGTTTTTGAGACCTCAGCATGAAGCGTGCACCCTCCTGAGTGAGAGGCGAGCCAGCTAGAGATGAGCACAGGAATCTAGGAGCACAGTGAAGCTGCACCCAGGTAAACTGGACAGGGAACCTGTGGTCACTGTGTCCACTTCCCTCAGTCCCACTTGGCCAGCAATTTCCCATTGCAAGGTTGGACAGTCCTTCAGCACAGCACTGAGTGGTGACTGCCACTCTGGGCCCACCAGATGCATCTCATGTTACTTGACTTTAAACCACCAGGTTTCAAGCACCAAGCCTCTCCCTCCCACCTCATTTCAAGCCTCTGTCTCCTGACTCATTGTTAAAGCAGGCCTCAGGGGTTATAGCATTGGCCCAAGCAATAAGGGTCAAGGTTTTGATTCTGGGTCAAGAGCATATAACTAGGTTGCAGAATTTTCCCTAGTCCCAATGGGGGCGTGTGCGGGATGGCAAGCAATTAATGTGTCTCTCTCATATTGAAGCCTCTCTCTCTATTTCCCCTACCCAGGTGAGGTTTTAAAAAACTTAAAATAGCTCTAGCAGGTTGGGCTCAGTGGATAGAGCGTCAGATTGGGGACTTAAGGGTCCTGGATTCGATTCCAGCAAGGGCATGTACCTTGGCTGCGGGCACATCCCCAGTAGGGGGCGTGCAAGAGGCAGCTGATACATGTCTCTCTCTCTCATGGATGTTTCTGACTTTCTCTGCCTTTGCCTTCTGCTCTGTAAAGAATCAATAAAATATATTTTGGAAAAAATAAAAGAAAATAAAATTTAAAAATTAAAAAAATTAAAATTGCCCTAGCAGATTGGGCTCAGTGGATAGAGTGTCTGTCTATGGACTTAAGGATTCTGGGTTCATTCTGGCCCGGGGCACATGCCTGGGTTGTGGGCTAAATCCCAAATTTGAGCGAACAGGACACAGCCAATTAATGATGATGTCTCATCATTGATGTTTCTGCCTCTCTCTCCCTTCCTCTCTGAAAGAAATAAAAATATGGTTTCAAATACATACACTGGAGGCCCAGTGCATGAATTGGTGCCTGGAAGGGCTTAGGCCGGCACACCCTGATATCACGCCCATATGGCCTGTCCTGCCTGGGGGAGGTAACACAGGCAGTTGGCTGGCTCACCCCGTTTCCGGGTCAAACTCCTGGTAGAGGGTATAAGTTGCATAGTAGCCTTTAAAAAAAAAATACAGGATAAATAAAGTAAAATGAAATAAATAATTGAAAATAGTGAACTTAAAGGGTAATACATTGCAGCTAACCGGAAATGGCATTCTCATGTCACAAGAAGAATCCCATGTGGTTCCAATCCTGGCTCTGCCACAGAGCAGCACTGGGCTTCCTCAACACCCTCACTTTCCTCATCCATATCCCTGTCCACAAAAGGCACAGGGATGTTTGGAAATTCTGTGCTTCAGCGATGTCAATAGAGAGGCCTTGCTGAATTCATAGTGATTTCTCCACAAGGCTGGGCTGGGACAGGACAATGTGAAGGCCTATCCCCTGGGGCTCAGGCCCTGGCCCAGGGAAGTCTTGTTGGATTGAGCCTGGCAATCTCAGGGACCAAGGCATCCACCCCTGGGGCTGCTGCTCTGCTGAAGGGTATGTGATGGTGAGCCACCCTTGGACAGAGACTCCAGAGGAATGTAGGAAAGACCAAAAAGTTACTGTAACTGAGCACCATGGGTGCTGGCCAAGGTGTCCGGCCCACACTTCCTTCCCAAAATGGAAATACGGTGCTCTAGGTCCTGAAACCTGAGGACACAGCCTGATAGTCCTGCTTCAGTGGTTCTAAACACGGACTCCCAACCCATTCCAAGGCTCAAGGCCAGCTGGCATTCGCCATCCGTCAGAGGATGACCCTAAGGAAAGGACGGAAAGGGACTCCATTCTTTCAGAGCTGGTAGGGAAGTGCACACAGGGGACCTGCCATGGAGGGGAGCTTTGGTTTCACCAAACTGTTCCCTGTTCCTGTTGGATTTCCCCCCTTGTGAAAGAGCAGATCTCTGTTTTGTGTTTGTGTCTCTGCCACTGAGGTCAACTCACATCATGGGCGCAGGATCCCTGACTTCCTGCACCTCCGTAACTGTAATTATATTGTCTTCCTCTGCATCACCTGTAGGCATGGTCTTCATTGATTCTCTGTGAATGGAGAAGAAAGGAAACTGATCTGGTTTTAAGTAAAACATGTAAATTGATTCATTGGACCTGGCTGGAATCTGGCGCAGAGGGGCCATCGTTTTCCTGGGACTCAAGACAACATGTAGCCCATGACTGTCATGCCAGCCGAGTGGGGAATACGGGGATGGAGGCACGTACCGTGGACCCAGAAACCTAACATGTGAGGAAACCTGCTGAAGCACCAAGGATCTGGCTGTAACTCATCTCAGAAAAGTGAGGCCGGAATTATATGAAACTCAGGGTCACAAACCCATGGGCCTTCACAGCTCAGACCCTGGTTTCCTTGCTGGAAAATGAGTCCACTCAATTAAGGCAGCAGATCATGCTCCTGAGGCCTTGAGACTGCTCAGGTTCCACCTGGTCTGAGGGTTTTTTTGAGACCTCAGCATGAAGCGTGCAGCCGTGAAAAGTGAAGCCTCCAAAACCTTGGGCCTAGGACCACGGACCCTGTGGGACCCCTGTGCCTTGGCTCAGCATTTGTTGTTCTCCTCTGTGTTCTTCTCTTCCCTCAGCCGTGCACCTTATTCTAGAGCGCTTTCCTGTCTGGCAGCCCTGTGCTTCCTCAAATCCCTCACTTTCCTCCTCCATGTTCCTGTCCACACAAGGGACAGGTGGAGGGTGGGAAATTCTGTGCTTCTGGGATGTCAACAGAGAGGCCTTGCCGGATTCATGGGCATTTGCTTCTAGGCTGGGCTGGGACAGGACAATATGAAGTCCCAGCCCCTGGGATTCAGGCCTGGGCCCAAGGGAAGGCCTGCTGCCTTCAGCTTGTCAATCTCAGGGATCAAACTGTCCACCTTGGGTGCTGGCCCAGGTGTCCAGCAAACGCTTCCTTCCCAAAACAGAAACACGGTGTTCTAGGTCCTGAAACCTGGAGACATTGCCTGATAGACCTGCTTCAATGGCTCTAAACCACCGACTCTCTGCCCCTTCCACAGGCTCAAGGCCAGCTGGCATTCGCCATCCCTCAGAGGATGATCCTGAGTGCAAGAGGGAAAGAACACCATTCTTTCAGAGCCGGCAGGACAGTGCACACTGAGAACCTGCCAGAGAGGGGCCAGAATTCTGAGCGTGCAGAACCTCAGTCATTGTATCATCCTCCCCCGCCTCTCCTGTAGGTATGGTCTTCAAGGTCTTTAATCCATCTCTGCAAACAGAGGAGAAACAAACAATGATCTGGTTTTATATAAAAGTTGTAAATTGACTCATCAGCCCAGGTTGGGACCTGGCCTACAATGGCCAGCATTTTCCTGGACTCGGACAGCATGGTGCCCATAGCCGTCATCCTTGGGAGAAGGGAATATGGGGATGAAAGAAGATGGAATGGGCCTGGAAATCTAACACTAAGGAGACCTGCTGAAGCATCAAGGATCAGGCTGTACCTCATCTCAGCACTGCAAGGCCCAAACCATTTGAAACTCAGGATCGCAAACCCGTGGGCCTTGACAGCTCAGACCCTGGTTTCCTTGCTGGAAAATGAGTGGCCTGGATTGAGGCAGCAGCAGCTCTGGCTCCTTTGGCCAATAGGCTGACCATGTCCCACCGAATCCAAGGGCTTTTCCGAGAGCTCACTGTGAAGTGAACAGCCGTGAGAAGTGACGACTCCAGAAACCACTGGGCCTAGAACGACGGCCTCAGCTCCGCTCCCAGCACCTGGCTCAGCATCTGTTCTTCTAGTTTGTGTTCTCTTGCCACAGCATTGCTCCTCCGGCTTCTACTAGAGGGCTTCCCTGTCTGGCTCTGACCCATTCCCCACAACTAGGGACACAAGGTCTTGGAGGGAAGGTCCCTCAACCTGCCCTCGGCTGGGAAGTCTCCCGTCAGAGCAGCTCAGGAGCTGGCCAAGTCCCTGGCTGCCTGCAGACTCTGTCTAATGCAAACAATCATCACCTTATCCCCCTGGGTACCAGACCCTGACGGTTCTATTTGGGAACTGTTTAACCTCCTCTGGTCATTTGTTTCCCTGGCGTTAGAGAGCCAACTCAGGCCACAGTCATTTGTGCCCCAAACTACAGTGTGGCTTTCCAGGTACCCCTCTTGCCTTGACCTAGGAAGTGGTGAACCCAACGGGGCAAGTAGTCTGGTCAAAGGGACCCATACACCAGGTGCCTGGTGGCCTACCTTGCACCGGGATGTGTGTACAGTACTAAATGAACCAGATGGTCTCTAGGATTAGAGACCGGACAAAGAAAAGGGGGGAATGTAAGGCAGCAGAATTGGGAGCAGTGGCCGGAAAGGTGTACGTGCACTCTGTAGGGCAACTAGATTAGTAGTAAAGATTACAGAAACATTAACCAGTAAATTACATCCTGCCCCTCCTGCAGAGTGCAAAGCCAGGAGGTAATGATAAGGGAACAGGAGAACAGGATGCTTGACCAAAATTGTAAAACTGAGATTGTGGAACTAAAACCAATGTAAATGTCATGGTTTTGGGAAAAACACACTGTAACAAGTCCCCCTGACGACATCTGTATGACTCTGTTAATTGTTTCAGGGTATTTAAGCCCTGGCTCTGCACTGTCTCGGGGCTCTCAGCCTCTACTCTGACTTCAGGGTAGGTTGTGAGCCCCAGCATGCTTGGTGAATAAACCCTTTGCTGTTTGCATGAGAACGTCCCTTGTTGCCTTTGTGAGAGCGGCGGGCGACCCGGACTTAACACAGGGATGTCAACAGAGAGGCCTTGCTGAATTCATACTGTTTTCTCCACAAGGCTGGGCTGGGACAGGACAATGTGAAGACATATAACCCTGGGGATCAGTCCCTGGCCCAGGGAAGTCCTGTTGGATTGAGCCTGGTAGTCTCAGGGACCAAGCCGTCCATCTCCACAGCTGCTGCTCTGCTAAAGGCTACGTGCTGGTGAGCCACCCTTGGAACCAGAGACTACAGGGGAACGTAGGGAAGCACAAGTGGTTCTGGTGACTGAAGACCGAGGGTGCTGGCCCAGGTGTCCTTCCCATGCTTCCTTCCCTAAACAGAAGCACAGCATCCTGACATCGGGAGACAGAGCCTGCTAAACCTGCTTCAATGGCTCAAAACCAACGACTCCCTGACCCTTCCACAGGCTCCATGAAATCTGGCATTCGCCAACCCTCCGAGGATGACCCTGAGGGCAGGACAGAAAGAAACTCCATTCTTTGAGAGCTGGCAGGAATGACAAGCACGGGGGACCTGCCACAGAGTAGAAGTTGCAGGCCTGTCAAACTGTTCCCTGCTCCTCTTGGCTTTCCCCCCTCGTCAAAGAGCAGCTCTCTGTTCTGTGTTTAAGTTACTTCCACTGAGATCAACTCACCTAACTGGAGGACAGTCCAGCCCAGGATTGGTCTGGGGCATGATCTGCTCCTCCTTCTTGTCTTGTTCGGGAGAGAGGGTCTGTGCTTTCTGTTTCTTGTTTTTGACCTTTCCTGCTGATGGAGTTCTGTAAAAAAGAAGAGAAAGAAAAAGAAAAGAAAAAACAACGATCTGGTTTTCAGTAAAACTGAAAACTGGACTCGTCGGCTCAGACTTGGACCTGGCCCAGAAGGGCCAGAATGGTCCTGGGACTCAGACGTCACGTAGCCAGCCCATGACCCTCATGCCAGCCTAGTGGGGAATATGGGGATGAAAGAATGTGTCGTCGGCCCGGAAACCTAACAGCTGAGGAGACCTGCTGAAGCACCCAGGATCAGGCTATACCTCATCTCAGGAGAGTAAGGCCCGAACCAAGTGAAACTCTGGATGGCAAACCTGTGGCTTTGACTGCTCAGACCCTGGTTTCCTTGCTGCAAAATGAGTCCCTTGCATTGAGGCAGCAAGCAGCTCAGGCTCCTTCGGTCATGAGGCTGCAGACGCCCCAAGTAATCATAGGCCTTTTCTCAGAGCTCACTGTGAAGTGAGGAGTCATGAAAAGAGATGACGTGGGAAAACCCTGGGCCTAGAAACAAGGAACCCGCTCGGTTCTCAGCACCTTGGCTCAGCATCTGTTCTTCTGGTCTGTGTTCTTCCCTTGCCAGAACCCTGCTCCTCGGCCTTCTGCTAGAGGGATTTCCTGTCTGGCTCTGCACCATCCCTCACCACTAGGGGCATAAACTCATGGAGGGAAGGCCCGGCAACCTGCCATGGGCTGGGATGTCTCCAGTCAGAGCAGCTTTGGTGCGGGCCAAGTCACTGGTTGCCTGCAGACACTGTCCAATGCAAACCATCATCACGTCATTCCCCTGGGAACCAAGTCCAGACGCTTCTAGTTGGCAACTGCTTAACATTCACTGGTCATTTGTGCCCATGGCGTTACTTAGAGCCAACTCAGGCCACAGTCATTTGTGCCCCAACTACTGTGTGGCTTTCTGTTTATAGCCTCCTGAGTGAGTGTCGAACCAGGTGGAAATGCATAGAAGCATCGCGGGGAACAGCGAGGCAGCACCCTAACGCTGGCAGGGCTTGGACAGCGACCGTGCTGTCACTGTGACAATTTCCTTTGTCCCACAAGGCCAGCCATTCTCCATCACAAGGAAGGACAGTCCCTCAGTACAGGAATGAGTGGTGAGGTCCACGCTGGGCCTAACAGCACATCTCAGGTTACTTGACTTGAAAACATAAGGTTTCAGGCACCTAGCCTCTCCCTGCAGCTCATTTCCACCCTCTCCCTACTGCCTCAAGAACAGAGCATGCCGCTGAGGTGAGAGCACTGGGATAAGCATCTAAGGGACAAAAGTTTGATTCTCGGTCAAGGGCATATACCTAGGTTGCTGTGTTTTCCCTCGGCCCAGTTGGACGTGTATGGGATGGCAACCAATCAGCGTGTGACGCTCTTACTGAGGGTCTTTCGTTCTCTTTCTTGACCCACGGAGGTGAGGTGTACAGAAATTAAAATACACTAGCAGGTTGGGCTCACTGGATAGAGTGTATGTCTACAGACGTAAGGGTGCTGGTTGCCATTCCCCTGAAGGGCACACGTTCCGGTTGCCGGCTTCATTCCCAATGCTGGGAGTGCTGGGGGCAGCCAATTAATGAAATACACTCTTCACTGCTGTTTTTTACTCTCTCTGAAGTCAATAAAAATATGTTTACAAATATGTATACTAGAGGCCCCGTGCACGAACCGGTGCATGGGTGTGGGACGTTTGGAAGGCCCACCCCGATATCTGCCCCATCTGGCCTGGCCTGCCTGGTGAAGGGAACACAGGCATTTTTCTGGCTGACTCATTTCCCTGGTGAAATTGCGATTGAGGGCACAAGTTGCATATTAGCCTTTTTCAGTATGGGGAAAATGAAATGAGATAAAAATAAATAAATGGAAACAGTGAACTTAAAGGGTAATATATTGCAGCTGACCAGAAATGGCATTCTCATGTCACAAGAAGATCCCTTTCTGGTTTCAATCCTGACTGTGGCAAGGAGAGGCACTGTGCCTCCTCAACTCCCTCACTTTCCTCACCCATGGCCCTGTCATCACTAGGGACAGGCAGAGGCTGGGAAATTCTCTGCTTCTGGGATGTCAACAGGGAGGCCTTGCCGGATTCATGGGCATTTGCTTCTAGGCTTGGCTGGGCGGGGACAATGTGAAGGCCCAGCCCCTGGGCCTCAGGCCGGGGCCCAGGGAAGGCATGTTGGATTGACCCTGGCAGTCTCAGGTATCAAGCCATCCACCCCCACAGCTGCTGCTTTGCTAAAGGCTACGTGCTGGTGAGCCACCCTTGGAACCAGAGACTACAGGGGAACGTAGGGAAGCACAAGTGGTTCTGGTGACTGAAGACCGAGGGTGCTGGCCCAGGTGTCCTTCCCATGCTTCCTTCCCTAAACAGAAGCACAGCATCCTGACATCGGGAGACAGAGCCTGCTAAACCTGCTTCAATGGCTCAAAACCAACGACTCCCTGGCCCTTCCACAGGCTCCATGAAATCTGGCATTCGCCAACCCTCCGAGGATGACCCTGAGGGCAGGACAGAAAGAAACTCCATTCTTTGAGAGCTGGCAGGAATGACAAGCACGGGGGACCTGCCACAGAAAGGAGGGTGCAGGCCCAACAAACTGTTCCCTGCTCCTGATGGCTTTCTCTCCTTCTGAAAGAGCAGCTCTCTGTTTTGTATTTGAGTTACTTCCACTGAGATCAACTCACCTAACTGGAGGACAGTCCAGCCCAGGATTGGTCTGGGGCATGATCTGCTCCTCCTTCTTGTCTTGTTCGGGAGAGAGGGTCTGTGCTCTCTGTTTCTTGTTTTTGACCTTTCCTGCTGATGGAGTTCTGTAAAAAAGAAGAGAAAGAAAAAGAAAAGAAAAAACAACGATCTGGTTTTCAGTAAAACTGAAAACTGGACTCGTCGGCTCAGACTTGGACCTGGCCCAGAAGGGCCAGAATGGTCCTGGGACTCAGACGTCACGTAGCCAGCCCATGACCCTCATGCCAGCCTAGTGGGGAATATGGGGATGAAAGAATGTGTCGTCGGCCCGGAAACCTAACAGCTGAGGAGACCTGCTGAAGCACCCAGGATCAGGCTATACCTCATCTCAGGAGAGTAAGGCCCGAACCAAGTGAAACTCTGGATGGCAAACCTGTGGCTTTGACTGCTCAGACCCTGGTTTCCTTGCTGCAAAATGAGTCCCTTGCATTGAGGCAGCAAGCAGCTCAGGCTCCCTCTGTCATGAGGGTGGTGAGGCCCTAACTAATCCAAGAGCTTTTCGCAGAACTCACGGGGAAGTGAGCAGTCATGAAAAGAGATGACTTGGGAAAACCATGAGCCAGGGACCAAGGAAACCACTGGGTTCCCAGCACCTTGGCACAGCATCTGTTCTTCTGGTCTGTGTTCTTCCCCTGCCAGAACCCTGCTCCATAGCCTTCTGCTAGAGGGATTTCCTGTCTGGATCTGCACCATCCCTCACCACTGGGGACATAAACTCATGGAGGGAAGGCCCAGCAAGCTGCCATGGGCTGGGATGTCTCCAGTCAGAGCAGCTTTGGTGCGGGCCAAGTCACTGGTTGCCTGCAGACACTGTCCAATGCAAACCATCATCACGTCATTCCCCTGGGAACCAAGTCCAGACGCTTCTAGTTGGCAACTGCTTAACATTCACTGGACATTTCTGACAATGGCGTTACATAGAGCCAACTCAGGGCACAGTCATTTGTGCCCTAAACTACTGTGTGGCTTTCTGTGTATATCCTCCTGAGTGAGTGTCGAACCATTTGGAAATGGATAGAAGCATAGCGGGGAACAGCGAGGCAGCACCCTAACGCTGGCAGGGCTTGGACAGCGACCGTGCGGTCACTGTGACAATTTCCTTTGTCCCACAAGGCCAGCCATTCTCCATCACAAGGAAGGACAGTCCCTCAGTACAGGACTGAGTGGTGAGGTCCACGCTGGGCCTAACAGCACATCTCAGGTTACTTGACTTGAAAACATAAGGTTTCAGGCACCTAGCCTCTCCCTGCAGCTCATTTCCACCCTCTCCCTACTGCCTCAAGAACAGAGCATGCCGCTGAGGTGAGAGCACTGGGATAAGCATCTAAGGGACAAAAGTTTGATTCTCGGTCAAGGGCATATACCTAGGTTGCTGTGTTTTCCCTCGGCCCAGTTGGACGTGTATGGGATGGCAACCAATCAGCGTGTGACGCTCTTACTGAGGGTCTTTCGTTCTCTTTCTTGACCCACGGAGGTGAGGTGTACAGAAATTAAAATACACTAGCAGGTTGGGCTCACTGGATAGAGTGTATGTCTACAGACGTAAGGGTGCTGGTTGCCATTCCCCTGAAGGGCACACGTTCCGGTTGCCGGCTTCATTCCCAATGCTGGGAGTGCTGGGGGCAGCCAATTAATGAAATACACTCTTCACTGCTGTTTTTTACTCTCTCTGAAGTCAATAAAAATATGTTTACAAATATGTATACTAGAGGCCCCGTGCACGAACCGGTGCATGGGTGTGGGACGTTTGGAAGGCCCACCCCGATATGTGCCCCATCTGGCCTGGCCTGCCTGGTGAAGGGAACACAGGCATTTTTCTGGCTGACTCATTTCCCTGGTGAAATTGCGATTGAGGGCACAAGTTGCATATTAGCCTTTTTCAGTATGGGGAAAATGAAATGAGATAAAAATAAATAAATGGAAACAGTGAACTTAAAGGGTAATATATTGCAGCTGACCAGAAATGGCATTCTCATGTCACAAGAAGATCCCTTTCTGCTTTCAATCCTGACTGTGTCAAGGAGAGGCACTGTGCCTCCTCAGCTGCCTCCTTTCCTCACCCATGGCCCTGTCCACACTAGGGACAGGGCGAGGCTGGGAAATTCTCTGCTTCTGGGATGTCAACAGAGAGGCCTTGCCGGATTCATGGGCATTTGCTTCTAGGCTTGGCTGGGACAGGACAATGTGAAGGCCCACCCCGTGGGCCTCAGGCCAGGGCCCAGGGAAGGCCTGTTGGATTGAGCCTGGCTGTCTCAGGGATCAAGCCGTCCATCTCCACAGCTGCTGCTCTGCTAAAGGCTACGTGCTGGTGAGCCACCCTTGGAACCAGAGACTACAGGGGAACGTAGGGAAGCACAAGTGGTTCTGGTGACTGAAGACCGAGGGTGCTGGCCCAGGTGTCCTTCCCATGCTTCCTTCCCTAAACAGAAGCACAGCATCCTGACATCGGGAGACAGAGCCTGCTAAACCTGCTTCAATGGCTCAAAACCAACGACTCCCTGACCCTTCCACAGGCTCCATGAAATCTGGCATTCGCCAACCCTCTGAGGATGACCCTGAGGGCAGGACAGAAAGAATCTCCATTCTTTGAGAGCTGGCAGGAATGACAAGCACGGGGGACCTGCCACAGAGTAGAAGTTGCAGGCCTGTCAAACTGTTCCCTGCTCCTCTTGGCTTTCCCCCCTCGTCAAAGAGCAGCTCTCTGTTCTGTGTTTAAGTTACTTCCACTGAGATCAACTCACCTAACTGGAGGACGGTCCAGCCCAGGATTGGTCTGGGGCATGATCTGCTCCTCCTTCTTGTCTTGTTCGGGAGAGAGGGTCTGTGCTTTCTGTTTCTTGTTTTTGACCTTTCCTGCTGATGGAGTTCTGTAAAAAAGAAGAGAAAGAAAAAGAAAAGAAAAAACAACGATCTGGTTTTCAGTAAAACTGAAAACTGGACTCGTCGGCTCAGACTTGGACCTGGCCCAGAAGGGCCAGAATGGTCCTGGGACTCAGACGTCACGTAGCCAGCCCATGACCCTCATGCCAGCCTAGTGGGGAATATGGGGATGAAAGAATGTGTCGTCGGCCCGGAAACCTAACAGCTGAGGAGACCTGCTGAAGCACCAAGGATCAGGCTATACCTCATCTCAGGAGAGTAAGGCCCGAACCAAGTGAAACTCTGGATGGCAAACCTGTGGCTTTGACTGCTCAGACCCTGGTTTCCTTGCTGCAAAATGAGTCCCTTGCATTGAGGCAGCAAGCAGCTCAGGCTCCTTCGGTCATGAGGCTGCAGACGCCCCAAGTAATCATAGGCCTTTTCTCAGAGCTCACTGTGAAGTGAGGAGTCATGAAAAGAGATGACTTGGGAAAACCCTGCGCCTAGAAACAAGGAACCCGCTCGGTTCTCAGCACCTTGGCTCAGCATCTGTTCTTCTGGTCTGTGTTCTTCCCTTGCCAGAACCCTGCTCCTCGGCCTTCTGCTAGAGGGATTTCCTGTCTGGCTCTGCACCATCCCTCACCACTAGGGGCATAAACTCATGGAGGGAAGGCCCGGCAACCTGCCATGGGCTGGGATGTCTCCAGTCAGAGCAGCTCTGGTGCTGGCCAAGTCACTGGCTGCCCGCAGACACTGTCCAATGCAAACCATCATCACATCATTCCCCTGGGTACCAGGTCCCGACGCTTCTAGTTGGCAACTGCTTAACATTCACTGGTCATTTGTGCCCATGGCGTTACTTAGAGCCAACTCAGGCCACAGTCATTTGTGCCCCAACTACTGTGTGGCTTTCTGTTTATAGCCTCCTGAGTGAGTGTCGAACCAGGTGGAAATGCATAGAAGCATCGCGGGGAACAGCGAGGCAGCACCCTAACGCTGGCAGGGCTTGGACAGCGACCGTGCGGTCACTGTGACAATTTCCTTTGTCCCACAAGGCCAGCCATTCTCCATCACAAGGAAGGACAGTCCCTCAGTACAGGAATGAGTGGTGAGGTCCACGCTGGGCCTAACAGCACATCTCAGGTTACTTGACTTGAAAACATAAGGTTTCAGGCACCTAGCCTCTCCCTGCAGCTCATTTCCACCCTCTCCCTACTGCCTCAAGAACAGAGCATGCCGCTGAGGTGAGAGCACTGGGATAAGCATCTAAGGGACAAAAGTTTGATTCTCGGTCAAGGGCATATACCTAGGTTGCTGTGTTTTCCCTCGGCCCAGTTGGACGTGTATGGGATGGCAACCAATCAGCGTGTGACGCTCTTACTGAGGGTCTTTCGTTCTCTTTCTTGACCCACGGAGGTGAGGTGTACAGAAATTAAAATACACTAGCAGGTTGGGCTCACTGGATAGAGTGTATGTCTACAGACGTAAGGGTGCTGGTTGCCATTCCCCTGAAGGGCACACGTTCCGGTTGCCGGCTTCATTCCCAATGCTGGGAGTGCTGGGGGCAGCCAATTAATGAAATACACTCTTCACTGCTGTTTTTTACTCTCTCTGAAGTCAATAAAAATATGTTTACAAATATGTATACTAGAGGCCCCGTGCACGAACCGGTGCATGGGTGTGGGACGTTTGGAAGGCCCACCCCGATATCTGCCCCATCTGGCCTGGCCTGCCTGGTGAAGGGAACACAGGCATTTTTCTGGCTGACTCATTTCCCTGGTGAAATTGCGATTGAGGGCACAAGTTGCATATTAGCCTTTTTCAGTATGGGGAAAATGAAATGAGATAAAAATAAATAAATGGAAACAGTGAACTTAAAGGGTAATATATTGCAGCTGACCAGAAATGGCATTCTCATGTCACAAGAAGATCCCTTTCTGGTTTCAATCCTGACTGTGGCAAGGAGAGGCACTGTGCCTCCTCAACTCCCTCACTTTCCTCACCCATGGCCCTGTCATCACTAGGGACAGGCAGAGGCTGGGAAATTCTCTGCTTCTGGGATGTCAACAGGGAGGCCTTGCCGGATTCATGGGCATTTGCTTCTAGGCTTGGCTGGGCGGGGACAATGTGAAGGCCCAGCCCCTGGGCCTCAGGCCGGGGCCCAGGGAAGGCCTGTTGGATTGAGCCTGGCAGTCTCAGGGACCAAGCCGTCCATCTCCACAGCTGCTGCTCTGCTAAAGGCTACGTGCTGGTGAGCCACCCTTGGAACCAGAGACTACAGGGGAACGTAGGGAAGCACAAGTGGTTCTGGTGACTGAAGACCGAGGGTGCTGGCCCAGGTGTCCTTCCCATGCTTCCTTCCCTAAACAGAAGCACAGCATTCTAAGTTCCTGACATCGGGAGACACAGCCTGCTAAACCTGCTTCAATGGCTCAAAACCAACGACTCCCTGACCCTTCCACAGGCTCCATGAAATCTGGCATTCGCCAACCCTCCGAGGATGACCCTGAGGGCAGGACAGAAAGAAACTCCATTCTTTGAGAGCTGGCAGGAATGACAAGCACGGGGGACCTGCCACAGAGTAGAAGTTGCAGGCCTGTCAAACTGTTCCCTGCTCCTCTTGGCTTTCCCCCCTCGTCAAAGAGCAGCTCTCTGTTCTGTGTTTAAGTTACTTCCACTGAGATCAACTCACCTAACTGGAGGACGGTCCAGCCCAGGATTGGTCTGGGGCATGATCTGCTCCTCCTTCTTGTCTTGTTCGGGAGAGAGGGTCTGTGCTTTCTGTTTCTTGTTTTTGACCTTTCCTGCTGATGGAGTTCTGTAAAAAAGAAGAGAAAGAAAAAGAAAAGAAAAAACAACGATCTGGTTTTCAGTAAAACTGAAAACTGGACTCGTCGGCTCAGACTTGGACCTGGCCCAGAAGGGCCAGAATGGTCCTGGGACTCAGACGTCACGTAGCCAGCCCATGACCCTCATGCCAGCCTAGTGGGGAATATGGGGATGAAAGAATGTGTCGTCGGCCCGGAAACCTAACAGCTGAGGAGACCTGCTGAAGCACCAAGGATCAGGCTATACCTCATCTCAGGAGAGTAAGGCCCGAACCAAGTGAAACTCTGGATGGCAAACCTGTGGCTTTGACTGCTCAGACCCTGGTTTCCTTGCTGCAAAATGAGTCCCTTGCATTGAGGCAGCAAGCAGCTCAGGCTCCTTCGGTCATGAGGCTGCAGACGCCCCAAGTAATCATAGGCCTTTTCTCAGAGCTCACTGTGAAGTGAGGAGTCATGAAAAGAGATGACTTGGGAAAACCCTGGGCCTAGAAACAAGGAACCCGCTCGGTTCCCAGCACCTTGGCACAGCATCTGTTCTTCTGGTCTGTGTTCTTCCCCTGCCAGAACCCTGCTCCACAGCCTTCTGCTAGAGGGATTTCCTGTCTGGATCTGCACCATCCCTCACCACTAGGGGCATAAACTCATGGAGGGAAGGCCCGGCAACCTGCCATGGGCTGGGATGTCTCCAGTCAGAGCAGCTCTGGTGCTGGCCAAGTCACTGGCTGCCTGCAGACACTGTCCAATGCAAACCATCATCACGTCATTCCCCTGGGAACCAGGTCCCGACGCTTCTAGTTGGCAACTGCTTAACATTCACTGGTCATTTGTGCCCATGGCGTTACTTAGAGCCAACTCAGGCCACAGTCATTTGTGCCCCAACTACTGTGTGGCTTTCTGTTTATAGCCTCCTGAGTGAGTGTCGAACCAGGTGGAAATGCATAGAAGCATCGCGGGGAACAGCGAGGCAGCACCCTAACGCTGGCAGGGCTTGGACAGCGACCGTGCGGTCACTGTGACAATTTCCTTTGTCCCACAAGGCCAGCCATTCTCCATCACAAGGAAGGACAGTCCCTCAGTACAGGAATGAGTGGTGAGGTCCACGCTGGGCCTAACAGCACATCTCAGGTTACTTGACTTGAAAACATAAGGTTTCAGGCACCTAGCCTCTCCCTGCAGCTCATTTCCACCCTCTCCCTACTGCCTCAAGAACAGAGCATGCCGCTGAGGTGAGAGCACTGGGATAAGCATCTAAGGGACAAAAGTTTGATTCTCGGTCAAGGGCATATACCTAGGTTGCTGTGTTTTCCCTCGGCCCAGTTGGACGTGTATGGGATGGCAACCAATCAGCGTGTGACGCTCTTACTGAGGGTCTTTCGTTCTCTTTCTTGACCCACGGAGGTGAGGTGTACAGAAATTAAAATACACTAGCAGGTTGGGCTCACTGGATAGAGTGTATGTCTACAGACGTAAGGGTGCTGGTTGCCATTCCCCTGAAGGGCACACGTTCCGGTTGCCGGCTTCATTCCCAATGCTGGGAGTGCTGGGGGCAGCCAATTAATGAAATACACTCTTCATTGATGTTTTTTACTCTCTCTGAAATCAATAAAAATATTTTTTCAAATATGTATACTAGCCTTTTTCAGTATGGGGAAAATGAAATGTAATAAAAATAAATAAATGAAAACAGTGAACTTAAATGGTAACATTTTGCAGGTAACCGGAAATGACCTTCTCATGTCACAAGAAGATCCCTTTCTGGTTTCAATCCTGACTGTGTCAAGGAGAGGCACTGTGCCTCCTCAACTCCCTCACTTTCCTCAACCATGTCCCTGTCCACACTAGGGACAGTGCGAGGCTCGGAAATTCTCTGCTTCTGGGATGTCAACAGAGAGGCCTTGCCGGATTCATGGGCATTTGCTTCTAGGCTTGGCTGGGCGGGGACAGTGTGAAGGCCCAGCCCCTGGGCCTCAGGCCGGGGCCCAGGGAAGGCCTGTTGGATTGAGCCTGGCAGTCTCAGGGACCAAGCCGTCCATCTCCACAGCTGCTGCTCTGCTAAAGGCTACGTGCTGGTGAGCCACCCTTGGAACCAGAGACTACAGGGGAATGTAGGAAAGCACAAGTGGTTCCTGTGACTGAAGACCAGGGTGCTGGCCATGGTTTCCTTCCCATGCTTCCTTCCCTAAACAGAAACACAGCATTCTAGTTCCTGAAATCTGGAGACACAGCCTGATCAACCTCCTTCAATGGCTCACACCACCAGGACTCCCTGTCCCTGCCACAGGCTCCAGGACATCTGACCTTTGCCATTCCTCAGATAAAGACCATGAGGACACGACAGAGAGAAACTGTACTTTTTCAGAGCTGTGAGGAATGTGCAGCCCAGGGGGACCTGCCACAGAGGGGAAGGTGCAGGCCTGCCAAAATGTTTCCTGCTCCTACTGACTTCTCCCCTGAATGAAAGAGCAGCTCCCTGTTCTGGGTTTGAGTTACTTCTACAGATATCAACTCACTTTATTGGAGGAGATTCTGGGATATCAGGCACATCCCTATTTACATCGTCCTCCTCCTTCTCAACATTAGGCAGGACCTTTGCTGTTATCACCGGATGTCTGTAAACAGAAGAGAAAGAAAAAAGTGATCTGGTTTTAAGTAAAACGTGTGGATTAGACTCATCACTCTGATTGGGACCCGGCCCATAAGGCCCACAATTTTCCAGGGACTCAAGACAACATGTAGTCCATGACCCTCATTCCAGCCGAGTGGGGAATATGGGGATGAAGGAACGTGTCGGGCCCGGGAAATCTAACACGTGAGGACAACAGATGAAGCACCAAGGATCAGGCTGTACCTCATCTCAGGAGAGTGAGGCCCGAACCCAGCGAAACTCAGAATGGTTAAACCTTGGGTCCTGACAGCTCAGACCCTGGTTTCCTTGCTGGAAAATGAGTCCCGTGGATTGAGGCACCAGCTCAGGCTCCTTCCTTCATGAGGCTCCAGAGGTGGGAACTAATGCTCGGCCTTTTCTCAGAGCTCACTGTGAAGTGAGCAGCTGTGAGAAGAGATGACTTGTGAAAACCTGGGCCTAGGACCAACTACCCTGCTCCCAGCACCTTGGCTTAGCACCTGTTCTTCTGCTCTGTGTTCTTCCCTTCCCAGAGCCCTGCTCCTCTGCCTTCGGATAGAGTACTTTCCTTGTCTGGCTCTCTACCATTCCTCACAACTAGGGACACAAACTCATCGAGGGAAGGCCCAGGAACCCGCCCTGGGCTGGGAAATCTCCTGTCAGAACAGCTCAGGAGCTGACCATCTCCCCGGCTGCCTGCAGACACTGTCTAATGCAAACCATCATCACATCCTGCCCCTGGGTCCCAGGCCCTGACACTTCTAGCTTGCAACTGCTTAACATCCGCTCATCATATGTGCCCACAGGGTTACAGAGAGCGGACTCAGGCCACATTCATTGGTGTCCCAACCTACTGTGTGGCTTTCCATGTATGCCCTCCTGAGTGAGTCGCCAGACAGCTGGAAGTGAGCAGAGCTATCGGGGAGAAAAGGGAAGCAGCACTGTGAGGCCGCGGGGGTTGGCGGTTGTGGGGTGCTAGAACAGGGACCGTGCGGTCACCTTAAAAATTTCTTCTGTCCCACATGGCCAGCCATTCACCATCGCAAGGCTGGACAGTCCCTCAAGACAGCACTGAGTGGTGACAGCCACGCTGGGCCCACCTGATGCATCTCATGTTACTTGATTTCAAACCACAAGGTTTCAAACACCAAGCCTCTCACTCCTGCCTTATTTAAAGCCTCTCCTCCTGCCACATTGTTAAAACATGCCTCAGGGGTTAGAGCATTGGCCCAAGCATCTAAGGGTCAAAGTTTTGATTCAGGCTCAAGGGCATATACCTAGGTTGGACAAATTACCCTGTTCCCAGTGTGGGCATGTGTTGGATGGCAAGCGATTAATGTGTCTCTCTCATATTGAAGTCTCTCTATTTCCCCAACCCTAGGTGAGGTTATAAAAAAATTTAAAAAACCCTAGCAGCTTGGGCTCAGTGGATAAAGTGTCTGTCTATGGACTTACAGATTCTGGGATCCATTCTGGCCCAGGGCACATGCCTGAATTGTGGGCTTAATTCCCAAATTAAAGCGAGCAGGACACAGCCAATTAATGATGATCTCTCATCTTTGATATATCTGCCTCTCTCTCCCTTCCTCTCTGAAATAAATAAAAATATGGTTTCAAATACATACACTGGAGGCCCAGTGCACGAATTGGTGCCTGGGAGGGCTTTGGCCGGCACACCCTGATATCACGCCCATATGGCCTGTCCTGCCTGGGGGAGGTAACACAGGCAGTTGGCTGGCTCGCCCCGTTTCCAGGTCAAACTTCTAGTTGAGGGTATAAGTTGCATAGTAGCCCTTAAAAAAAAAACAACAGGATAAATAAAGTAAAATGAAATAAATAATTGAAAATAGTGAACTTAAAGGGTAATACATTGCAGCTAACCGGAAATGGCATTCTCATGTCACAAGCACAATCCCATCTGGTTCCAATCCTGGCTCTGCCACAGAGTAGCACTGGGCTTCCTCATCTCCCTCACTCTCCTCATCCAAGTCTCTGTCCACAAAAGGCACAGGGGATGTTTGGAAATCTGTGCTTCAGGGATGTCAATAGAGAGGCCTTGCTGAATTCATAGTGATTTCTCCACAAGGCTGGGCTGGGACAGGACAATGTGAAGGCCGGGTCCCTGGAGCTCAGGCCCTGGCCCAGGGAAGTCCTGTTGGATTGAGTCTGGCAGTCTCAGGGACCAAGGCATCCACCCCTGGTGCTGCTGCTCTGCTGAAGGGTATGTGATGGTGAGCCACCCTTGGATCCAGAGACTGCAGGTGAATGTAGGAAAGACCAAAAAGTTACTGTAACCGAACACCATGGGTGCTGGCCCAGATGTCCGGCCCACACTTCCTTCCCAAAATGGAAATACGGTGCTCTAGGTCCTGAAAACTGAGGACACAGCCTGATAGTCCTGCTTCAGTGGCTGTAAACACGGACTCCCAACCCATTCCAAGGCTCAAGGCCAGCTGGCATTTGCCATCTGTCACAGGATGACCCTAAGGGAAGGACGGAAAGAGACTCCATTCTTACAGAGCTGGAAGGGAAGTGGAAACAGGAGACCTGCCATGTAGGGGAGCTTTGGGTCCGCCAAACTGTTCCCTGCTCGTGTTGGCTTTCCCCACTCGTGAAAGAGCAGCTCTCTGTCCTGTTTTTTTTTGTCACTGCCACTGAGGTCAACTCACATCATGGGTGCAGGATCCTGAACTTCTTGCACCTCTATAACTGTAATTATGTCCTCCTCTGCCTCTCCTGTAGGCATGGTCTTCATTGATTCTCTGTGAATGGAGAAGAAAGAAAACTGATCTGGTTTTAAGTAAAACATGTAAATTGACTCATTGGACCAGGCTGCAATCT
The DNA here is from genome assembly GCA_027563665.1 of Antrozous pallidus. NCBI lineage: Eukaryota > Metazoa > Chordata > Mammalia > Chiroptera > Vespertilionidae > Antrozous > Antrozous pallidus. The sequence continues at coordinate 111,536,362 of CM050515.1, read as the reverse complement.
GGCCCAGAGGGGCCATCATTTTCCTGGGACTCAAGACAACATGTAGCCCATGACCTTCATTCCAGCCGAGTGGGGAATATGGGGATGGAAGCACTTATCTTGTGTCCAGAAACCTAATATGTGAGGAAACCTGCTGAAGCCCCAAGGATCTGCCTGTACCTCATCTCAGGAGAGTGAGGCCTGAATTATGTGAAACTCCCAATCACAAACCGATCGGCCCTGACATCTGAGACCCTGGTTTTCTTGCTAGAAAATGAGTCTCCTGGATTAAGGCAGCAGCAGCTCAGGCTCCTTTGGCCAATAGGCTGACCACGTCCCACCGAATCCAAGGGCTTTTCTGAGAGCTCACTGTGAAGTGAGCAGTCGTGAGAAATGAGGACTCAAGAAACCACTGGGCCTAGGACGACGGCCTCTGCTCCGGTTCTAGTACCTTGGCTCAGCATCTGTTCTTCTAGTTTGTATTCCTCCCTTGCCACAGCATTGCTCCTCTGGCTTCTACTAGAGGGTTTCCCTGTCTGGCTCTGACCCATCCCCCACAACCAGGGACACAAACTCTTGGAGGACAGATCCCTCAACCTGCCCTCGGCTCGGAAGTCTCCCGTCAGAGCAGCTCAGGAGCTGGCCAAGTCCCTGGCTGCCTGCAGACTCTGTCTAATGCAAACAATCATCACATTATTCCCCTAGGTACCAGACCCTGACACTTTTAGTTGGGAACTTTTTAACCTCCTCTGGTCATTTGTGCCCACGGCGTTACAAAAAGCCAACTCAGGCCAGAGTCACGTGTGCCACAAACTACAGAGTGGCTTTCCATGTACACCCTCCTGAGTGAGTGGCGAGCCAGCTAGAGATGAGCAGGAGAATCCAGTGAAGCAGCACCGTGACCCCAGGTAAACTGGACGGGGACCTTGTGGTCACTGTGCCCACTTCCTTTGGTCCCACATGGCCAGCCATTCCCCATCACAAGGAAGGACAGTCCCTCAGCACAGCATGGAGTGGTGAAGGCCACTCTGGGCCCTCCTGATGCGTTTCATGTTACTTGACTTCTAACCACCAGGTTTCCAGCACCAAGCCTCCACCTCTGCCTCATTTCAGACAACTCCCTAGGTGAGGCAGTCCAGCTTCCCACAAACACTCACTCCCGCTGAATCACACGCCTTAGGGAGGCGTGGTCACCTTCGACATCTGAGAGCCCCCTGCTCCAGCCTTCCCTTTCCCCCTGCCTGTGCCTTCCCTGAACCCAGACCACGCATACTCCACCTTCACATTCTCTCAACTCCCGCCCTAGCGACCGGCCCTGTCCACTTCCATGTCAGCAACAGAACCCCACCTCTTGCCACCACACTGCCCAGATTGTGGAGGCCTGGGCCCACGTGGTTGCCCCACCCCCCTTACATGGTCTCAGTCCTGATCCCAGCAAGCTCTTCCATCAGGCTCTGGTTCAGCTCTTTCAAGGTATCTAGCTGGCTTCTGAGTTGCCCATTCTCGTCCTCAAAGTGCTGCCTGAAGCGCGTGAGCAACTGTAAGGGAGATCAACAACGTCTCCATCACCACGGGCCGCTGTGGCTCCCCTGCTGGGAAACTGCTCCCACAGAAGGAGAGGCCACGTGCACGAAGATGGCCATTGCGGTACAAGCTACACCCGTTGGAAGGACCAACTCAGCCAATGACATGGGGAGGCCAAGTGCACCAGCCAAAGGGGCGGCCACTGCCCACCTGGGCCACTGAGCTCTGAAGACGCAGCCAGTCTGAGCTGAGAGGCGCCATCAGTGCAAAATGTATAGCGGGTTCGGAGGGCTTCACAGCCGTTTTTTTAAAAAATGTAAACTATCTCATTCATAAGCTGCCCGGCCGGTCAGGCTCAGCGGCCTTGCAAGCACCAGGACTTTACTGGAGATGCCTGGTCAAGGAACACACCCAGGATGAGTGGTCGATCCCCAGTAGGGGGCGTGCAGGAGGCAGCCCCTGACAGAGTCTCATCATTGGTGTTTCCATCCCTCTCTCCCTCTCCCTTCCTCTCTCTGACATCACCAAAATAAATGGCGGGCTGGATAGGATTTTGGGAGGAGCTGGTTCAACTCCTGATCCAGAATACCGTCCGCTGTGGGGGAAGGAAAGCCCAAGCTTTGGCTTCAAACAAACTGAGCCCAGACCCACTGCCTCAGAGGTATGAGGACGGGTCCCAACTCACAAAGGCATTGCGAGAATTCAATCTGATGATATGGGGAAGCACAGAGCTCAGCCGAGAGGACAGAGAGAAAACGGCACTGGGCTGTTTCCATGCATCGACTTGACGCTGCACAAGCAAAGGTCAGGCCCTAACTCGTTTAGTGCAGCGGATGGAGCATCTGACCGCGGACTAAAGGGCTCTGGGTTCCATTCTGGTCAAGGACATGTGACCAGTTGCGGGCTGGACCCCTGCTGGGGTGGTGTAGGAGGCACCTTAACCATAAATCTCTGTGATCACTGATGTTTCTCTCGCTCTCCCTCTCCCTTGTTCCCTCTGAAATCAATGAAAATGTACTTAAGAAAAGAAAAAAAGCCAAGGTCTGGTGAAAGGTCTTTCCTAGCACATCCCCACCAGCCGAGGTGCTTGTCCTCGTTAAATGCCTCTGGCTTCCTGTGGGCTCTGGGTGACATTCACACTCAGGCTTTGGACACAGACGACAAGGCGGACACATTCAAACCTGGCTGAGCCCCAGGCTATCAGCCCAGGACTCAGGCCCGGTGCCCTGAGACCCGCCAGCCCCAGGCCTCACCTCACATTGCATCTTCATCCTCCTCAGAAAGCATTTCTGGTAACGATTCTCCTCCATCGTGAGGCCATACAAGTTATGGCAGATCCAATTATTCTGCTTTTCATTCTGCAGGCAGGCCTGCAGCTTCCAGTTTTCCTGGCGCAGCTTCGCATGCTCCCTCTGCAGCTGCTCGTTGCAGGAAGAGAGTCTGGGGGTGGAGAGCCACAGGGCCCAGGGCTCAGGGGCACTCCCAGCCTGTGTCCCAGGTGTGCACCTCCATCAAACCCGCCCCCTCTCTGGGCCTCAGGATTTCCCGTGTAAAGGAGGGCTGAGCACAATGAGCGGTTCTCAAACTGTGTCTGCTGGGGTTCTAGGGGCCAGCCCAGCTGCCCCACTGTGGGCTGGGGACACAGGAGAGGCCGGCTGCGACACCTCAACAGAGCAGCCTGTGATAACCCTTCCCATGTGAGGCTTTGCAGGTCTGCCTCCTTGGAAAAAGGGGTCTTTCACTGAAACACTTTTGAAAAACATGGAATCAGAACATCTTTGCTTGGAAACTCTGCCTTTTCCCAGCTCTTCTCCCCAATCCAATTACTTTTTAGATTTCATCTCCGGAGACAAAAAGCATATGAGATCCTGGAGCATTATGTAGAGCCACAGACATCAGCATTATCATCATCAACGTCGTCGTCATCGTCAAGATGACAATTACCCGACTGGCTTGGCGGGGTAAGGGTTACACCTGAAATCTCAATGACCAGAGGCTCATGGACTCAGTGTGAACACAGAGGGGACCTGTTTGGCCCACACAGGCTTTGTTATAGAATTTAAATTAAGTAGTTATTCAGTATTTTAAAATGTCAAGTTTCACATCAGCACTCAGGTAACGAGCTTCTCGGAGGGTGCGGAGAAAGCATAACACAGAGGCCCTGGCCGGTGTGGGTCAGCAGTGACAGCGGCAGCCTGTGTGTGGACCTTTCGCGGGTTCGATTCCCAGTCACGGCCATGTGCCTGGGCTGTGGGATTGCTTCGCGGCATAGAGGGCTGTGTGCCTTAGGTACCCAGTAGATGTGTCTCTGGCATCTCTATTGCTTTCTCTTCCGCTCCCTCAGTCCCTTGCACTCTCTCTGAAGGTCAGTGGGAAAATTATCCCGAGATGAGGATTACATTGTTCGAGAAAGCGGTAACAAAAGGACGACCCGGCAGCGCAGGCCTGTCTCCTTCCCCACCTGCTGACCTGCCTGGCCCCGCAGGCACCTGAGCTGGGAGCCCCCAATGTGTATTGGAACCAGGCTGTGCGAAGGAAGGCTTCCTGTGGTCCTGCCTCTGGGTTGAGACAAGACCTGCATTTGAATCCTGACGGGGCCACTACACTCAGAATTGACCTGAACAACTTATTTCCTCTCTCTGAGCTTCTTTCTTCATCATTTCCCCAAAAAAAGACAATAGCGCAGTCAATTCTCATGATCTGTGGGATAATGTCCTACGAAGCCACTGTGAGCACGGAATCAGTATATCATGTAACTGTCCCAACCTGTCCTGTGAGTCTCTGGCCACATTTTTTCAACCAATCAGGACCTAAAGATGCTTTGGTTATTATGCTCACAGCCAACAGCGCCACACCTCGGCCCAGACGACCCTCATGTGCCACTGGGATATGTTCCCCGAGGCCCAGCCCAGCCTGCACTTGGGGACACTGGACAGCACTGCAGCACTCCATTCGGGGGCCGTTTCAAACAGCGAAATCACCACGAAAATAGAACTCCATGGCCCTCAATGGACGACAAAAGAGATCCTCGTTTGCAGTGTGAGAGCTGACACAGGCAGAGTCAGAGGCCTTGTTCGGCCGCAGCTCCAAGTGTGCACATCAGGCGACCCCCATTTCTCGCCCTCTGGAGAGGCCCCTGAAAGGTTACAGGGACCAATGTGGGGGCGACAAGTGCATGTCAGTAAGGAGGTGAATTCATCAACAAGGAACGTGGGAATGACGTGGAGCGAGCATATGTCCTTTCCGGGATCGCAGGTGTGACAGGATGAGGTGTCCGTGCCCAAAACAGTCATCACCATCATCGTGTGGGAAGGGCGGTCATCCAACCCTGGACCAGCTCCATCCCCACAGTCACTAGTGCTTCCATCACAGCCACCAAGTGAGGTACCTTCCTCTTGGGACCATCAGCAGTGACTGTGACTGGTGGGTTGGGGGGTAAGAGTGCACCCTTCCCAGGGGCCTCCCTTGAGCTGAGATCAGCGGGTGCTGAGTGAGTTGGTGTGAATGGAACCCGGCAGATGACGCAGCAGGGGCGGAGGCCGTTACCTTTCTATGTCCTGCCGGAGGCCCTCCTTCTCCTCAGTGACCAGGGCCTTGGCATGCTCCTGCAGCAGGGCCTCCAGGTCTTTCATCAGCCGCGCCTGCTGCTCCTTGGCTTCCTGCTGGTTGTCAGGGAAGGGGTGAGGATGCCTCACTGGGTACAGGCCCGGGGAGCCACACACTCCACACCCCTGCACCCCCACATGGAATGAGGGACCAAGAGCAGGACAAGTGCAGACCCCAAAGAGCCGGGGTGCTTAGGCAGGCAACACCGAAACATGCTGAGTGCGGTTCTCCCAGCACCTGAGGAACTGCCCTGGGACGGCCATGGCATGAACGGACCGTCACATGGGGCTACATGTGTCCTGCGCTCTCCACACATGGGACCTTTAGGGGCAAATGATGCCGGCTCTCTGGATCAGCTCCTTGGCTGCCCTCTTCCATCACATTTAAGAGACTTTATTTAAGTACATGAAACCTCAGGAAGGATGAAGAATACCTAAACTACACTAGCAACCAGTTTCCCCTGATATTGACAGATCAACAATCCCCCCTGCACAGCCCGCAGCACCTCCCTGATGCCCCCCAGTCCTGTCAATCAACAACAAGATGGCCAGTGTCCCTGGAGGCAATGACTGCTCCAGGGGCCCTGCCACGGCTGAGAATTGCTGGTCTGAGTCGCAGCTGAGCGAGGGAACCGGTCACCAGGAGTCACGGATCAATGACCAGCATGTGGCTGTGGTCCTGGACGCTCCCTCTGGGCAGCAGGGGCGCCAGGGCGGCCTGCACTCTGGGGGGCTACCTGTGAGGCGCTGTTTTGATTCAGGGTTTCTATGGTTTTCAACAGATCCGCCACTTCTCCCTCCAGCTTTGCTGTGAGGGTCTCCCTCTGCCGGCTGTTGGCCTTCTTCTTCCTCAGTTGCATCCCCAACTCTTGTACCTGCAGAGCCAAACACCCAGCCCGTGCCACAGTCAGGTCACAAAGTGAACTTGGCTTTAAAGCAAACAGCAATCCTGTCACCCCACGGCACACCGACCACCGGCTTGCCCCTGTGTTCCAGACACCACGCACCCTTACCTGCCCTCGGAGCTGCTCATTCTCCTCCTGCAGCTCCTTCAGGGCCAGCACGGCACTCGGCGGCACCTGGACTGGACCCCAGGGAGCCTGGATTTTTAACTCCAAACCTCCGATCTGGCTGGAGGCTGAAGAGCAAAGTGGAGTCAGAGCCCAGATCCAGGGCCTCCGGTTCCCCTCCCTGTCTCCGCCCTGAGATGGTCAGCCCTCCGAGAGGGCCACCCCCTGAAGCCTAGGTGTGAAGAGCGGGATGCGCAGCTGCATGTCCTCCGTGGTTCACAGGGTGCTGTCGCTGTCGGTTATGGCCCCTCTGCTGGCTCACCTGGGGCCCACTGGGGAGCCACCCAGAGCTTAAGAAGAAAGCAGGTGACCACGGAGAGGCCAATACAAAAGTTCAAGACAGTGGAAGTGCTGAAACCACTTTTTGCCAAGTTGTAACCTGACCATCAAGTCAAGGATTTCAGAGACTCACAGAGACGACAGAGGGATGACATGGTCTCTGCCATCCCTCAGAGTGGGGGGTTGGATCGCTCAGGTGGCAGTGTGTGGGCCACAAAAACTGACCAGTATGTCTGCGGGAGGTAGAGCCATTGGGGCGCATGTGCCCAGTCCTTGCCACCCCTGGGTAAGGTCCTTCGGGAGGAGGTGTCACTGAGCAGCCCCTGCCCAGGGAGATGGAGGGCAGACTGCACCCATCTGCCCGATTAGGACCTGAACGAAGGAAATCAGCCCAGGCTGCTGTTATAATGCAGGTCAGTGACCACTGGGGAAGGCTCCTGCCATCCAGCGCTTTCAATCCCCCACGGACAAATCTAAGACAGCCTCTGGGGGGACGTGTGCTGTCCTCTGAAGGCTCCCGGGACTGTTCACAGGGCAGCTAGAAAACTGGCAGCACTTACTTTGTAGTTCATGTCCTGACTTCAAGGCTGCCAGACCCTCCTTGTTCTCCTTGGGGACAATGGCAGTGAAACAGTTCCCAATGGCCCTTGACTAAAACCCTATGGACTCGGGCTGAGGATGGGCTGACCAAGGACATTCAGAGCCAAGGACTCAGCTCCCTGGCTGAGGGAGAAGCTGTAGCCAGGCTGGCTCCCCAGCACCAGGGGCTGCTGCTGCCTACCTTCTGACATCGCCCCCAGCTCCAAGCTCCAATGGCCGGGCAACTCCATCTTCTTGGACTTTTTGGGCTCGAGGGCCATGTTGTCCCCCAGCAGCTCCTGAAGGAACTGCTGGGGGATGTGTCCCGGCTCCTAGTGCAGGAAGAAGGGTGGGGTGAGGATGTGCACCAGGGTACCCTCTGGGCAGCCCCTGCCCCATGGAGGTACCCTTATTTCCCCAAAATGAAGGGCCTCCTTGCACCTGCTCACTTCCTAAAGCACAGCTGCACAGAAGTGACTCCAACACAGGGCCCAGCTGGGACACCTACAGCCACTAAAAGACAGGCTCACCCAGTGGTAGGAGATGAAGACACCCGAGGTCAGTGATGTCTGAACAAAGTGACGCACAGCACAGGGCTGTAAAGCAAGTGGTAGGAGGACAGGGAGCTCGGAGGCCCCTTAACTGGTTTAATGTGTCTTGGAAAGGCTAGGGGGACCCTAAGTCACAGCTCAACCCACATCCTAGATGCCAGAAGATATCCTTTGTGCCACATTACCCCCCTACATACATCCTTACAGAAAAGCACCACAGCATCCAGGTCTTACCCGTTTTTTTGTGGTTTTTTTTTTAAATATCCATACTAATAACAGGGCAATATGCTAATTAGACCAGATGTCTTTTGGATATTCTTCTGGATATAGCCGTGGTGGCAGGGACCGGGTATTAGGGGTGATCAGGCTGGCAGGCAGGTGAGTGGTTAGAAGCCAGAAATCCTGGATTGTTGAGAAGGATGTCTGACTGGCAGTTTAGGCCTGTAGGCTTAGACCTAAACCTGCAGTCAGACATCCCCCAAGGAGTTCCAGATTGGAGAGGGTGCAGGAGGCCAGGCTGAGGGACCCCCCTGTCCAGAACCAGAACAAGAATTTTGTGTACCAGATTCCCATTATATTTCTTTTAAATGTATTTTTATTGATCTCAGAGAGGAAAAAAGAGGGAGAGATAGAAAGAACAATGATGAGAGAGAATCATTGATCGCCTGCTCAAACAAGCCACCCCTGGGCATGGAGCTGCAATCTGAGTATCACCCCGACAGGCAGACCCTGACTGTGGTGAGGGACTTCTGTGATGGCCACTTAAGCCGCTGAGCTTAGCAAATGACACCTCACTGGCAGCAGGTCCCTGTGTTGCAGCAGCATCAAGGCAGCAGCAGAAAGTCAGAGAAGGGCACCACATAAACCTAAAACTGCCCCCATCTCCGGTGCACATGATGCGAGAGCGTCTGCCGTGCACAGTCTCCTCTGGTTTTCAAGCGCACATGCTGATAGGTATGGGACCTCACTGACCCGTTTCCTTAACAAGGAAGGGGTGGGGCTAAGAGCCATCCCCCATTTGAGTACTGAGCCTAGGCCTCTCAGTTCACAGTCACTCCACTCATCTGGGTGCTGCAGATAAATGGCTATTCGGGCGAGCTTCTGGGAAATACACAGTGCCTTTCTGCACAGTTCACACATGTCCTCCCGGAAAACCAACAGCTCTGGGCAGTTTCCCGGAAATGAGGGCTAAGCCACAACAAACAGTACGATGGGCCTCTGGGTGTCAGGCAATGCTGGGTGTGGGAGGCCATGGCTGGTCCCTCACAGTCCCCCGCAATGGAGGAGTCCATGGGCCCATTCCTGTCCCAAAGCCCAGCACACACCGGGGAGCTATTTGGCTCTTTCCCTCATCTCTGCTCCCGTCCCCTGAATCCCTCCCAGAACCACTGGGTGTCCATGGGGCTGAGTCTCCCCCAAATGCCGTCACAGTTTGGGAACACGCATACACGCGATATGTCCGTTGCTCTCGGTGGGCAGTTTTCCAAGCCTGGCCCCACGCACGGTTCCAACAACTGGGAGTGGGTGGTAGCTCATGCTTTTCCTTCCCGTGTTCATTTTACCCCCACCAGCCACAACCCCAGTTTCTTGGTAGAAGGAAGCTGTGGGCCTACTGCCAGTGGACACGGTCCTGATCTATGCCTGGCAGCGGGAAGGGTTTGCTCACAGACTCTGGAGTCACCTGGGCACCGTCTCTCTGCCCATCCCCAGCCCTGCGCTAAGTGTCCTCTGTCCTTGCAAATTCAGTCTTCACAAGAGGCTCCGGGGGGGAGAGGCAGCAGGGAGAGTTCCTTCCTATACAGGAAGAGGCTCTGTACTCACCGACTCTACGTTCACCGACTCCTCTCAGTAACTCTTCACACCGACTCTTCACAAACTCAGATTTCTAATACTAAGTCTGTTCCAACCTACTCTGAACTCTCCAAATCCGTATCCACTACACGAACAGCAACTCCACAACCTCCAACTCCACCACCTCCAACTCCACAACCACCAACTCCCCACCTAACATTCCACTGTCTCCATGCCCCCCATTCCAAACAGCTCTGCCAGTGGCTCACGCCCCATGCTAACTGCTTTGAAATACACAACAATGAGGACACTCTTCCTACAAAACTTAAGATCTAGCTGGGCACATGAAATATAAAGAAA